>JAYGXS010000006.1:8133292-8329010 GCA_036362985.1 Ligula intestinalis | reverse complement strand
GCATTTGCGACTCGGACAGTGGTCCGCCTGGTATCAGTTGATAATGATCCAGAGTTACTTTGTTTTCGTCTCCTTGTCGGTTGAATGCGCCGTCCGCGTGTTCTCATGTCCCGCATTTCGGTGATGTTCGCGAAAAATTTTTTTTTTCCCTCAGCGTTTTGGTTAAGTTGTGCGCCCTTAGCTAATCTTGTCTCATCAACGTGGCTGTATGATTTCACCGATGACAATGAGCTTTGTGAATGTTCACATGGTATGCCTCAGCATCACGGTCACAACTCACTGGGTCAAATCAATCTAACTGCTTATAATTGGCTAACAGTTTTTTTTCTGTTGTACATTTTTGAAATCAGGGGTTCGCTCAACTCCGGTTCTCAATTCAAATCCAGCTTATAAAGGGAAATACGGACAAATGACTTTGAAGTGCTTCTAGTACACGGAAGTTAAGAAACGCAGTGGGACAGCCGAACCTTTCAAAGAAGGTAGTCTACATAACATTTGGCGACTATTGACTTGTTCTAAGTAATACAATTGCATGTCGTGAAGTCATTTTATAGCAGCCAGCAGATGAACCTGAGCAAAAAGAGCACAATGTGAAAGAATTTTGAAGTCATGGCCCAGAATTCAAAAAATAGAATGTCATTGGTGGATAATTGAAGGAGTAAAATCTGTCGCTCCTTTTGCCAGTTCACCATATTTATTAAATATTGCTCATTTCGGCTTTAAACGACGGTAAGCTGTGAATTATAGAGTACATAATGTGTATAACACCCTATTAATCTCGCTTGTTTATACAGTTGTTCACACGCCCCAGTGATTATAGACACTGTGTTTAATTTTATCAAGGAACAACTTTTTTTAATGAATGGGGTCCCTTTTTCTTAAATATATAATTAATTATTTTATTTGGTCGTCAACAACAGGCAAAACAAGACATAGCGGTAGTTTTTGGTAGCGTCAAATGTTTCGTGTCGAATAATTGATTGAAACTGCAATTTTTACCAGCATATTGCGTTAATTCCTTCTGCTTTGACGTCGAAAATAATCATGACGTTTGTGCACCGATCTATTTCTCTGGATGCGTCCATCCTGGGATAGGCGCATCCTGAGGAATAGATCGATAAACAAACAAATAAATTATACTCCCGGTCTACAACATGATAACATCGACCTCGATGGCTCAATGGTTAGGCCGCCTGCCCTTGACCGGCGAGGCGCAAGTTCGAAACTCGGGTGCGGCGAAGATTTTAGCTGCTACACTAGAGTTGGCTGCCCGTGGCTGATGAGGGCCTATAGCCCGAAATAGCTTTATCACGGTACCTTGTCTACGCCATAATACTCCTATGAAAAAATCGTGAAGTGAGTTCGCCTCAAGGTTTTTCTATTTGCTCATAAATATCCATGACCGGGATTCGAGTCTTCCTACGGAGAAATCCCGCGAGGACGTAATGAAGCAGAAAAGCTTTCGTGTTGTACAAAAGGTTTTTGTCCTATCGCAAACTAATAGACTGTTTTTCGCATACGGTTATTTAGATATATTTCGCATCCGGATAAGAGTATTTTAACACTTTGAACATTTCCGTTTAGCTTGGTTTCGGTAACAGTTTGATGAGCCAGTGCTTTAACTTGTATTAAGGTTCATAGCTATACGTATTTGTGTACAAGCACCCCAGTTTTTCGCGAAGGATCTTTCTGCTATATAGGTCACAGTAATAGGCTTTGCAACACTATTGTACGTGTTCCCCTTTCGCCATCTGCACATTAACAGCGACCTATTCATTCTGAACACTGAACATTACCAACTGACTTCTGGTTCCCTTTTAAGCTACTCGATTTCTCATGCTGTCTGCGTCAGTGGAGTAATTGCGCAACTTATATTTTAAAGCTAAGTGAAAAAGATATTTTTATCAGCTTTCATCGTTGCTTGCTGAAGTTACTAGCTTAATTGTTGTTATTTCTTTGAATATATAACCCTTTAGCAACTGCACATGCCGGTAGTTGTCTTTTTTACCGATAGGTCAAAATATACATTTTTATACTGTTTCACTGACATAGCCTCATTCTAGTTCCCGTAGATTTATGTAAAATGCAAGTTATCTATTGCGTAAATACTGAATAATATCTAAAAAATTGGTACTGTATCAATTTCCAGCAAGAAATAGTTTGTATTACTCGATATTCTATTACAGATAATTTTCATCCTGCGTAGCCCCTTCGGTAATTCAAAATTTCTCTCGCAATTTTGTGCATAACTTTGCTTAGAACATACCCTATCACTCACCTTCTATTCAGTATGATACCCAGGCCACAACTGAGACGTAAATTAGCCCGGAATATAAACCCTCCTAACGATAAACCCATCTAAAGCATGAAGAAACTTGATCTTGATGCTTTAGACAACTTTAGTAAGCCTTATAACAAATATACTTGTCTGTTTACGGTCCTTGGTGTCATATTTGATGGAAAGGTGTCTATGCTCACTTCTCACCAATGTGAGAAAGAAGAGCCTTTCGTCAATATGGTGATCGGCAAAAAAGGAATTTAAATTTTCTTTTGAAAAATGCTTCAAAAGATAAACAACCTAAAGATGTTGCTGTTCAGTTTCTTAACTCTTGTGGCTTTAATTTCAAAGTTGCAGAAGCTAAAAGACTCTCATCCCGAAGTTAAAACCCACCGATAGAAGTAGATCAGATATAATTCAATAAATTTTATATTTTAGGCCCGGAGGGCTTCGTCATTGCAAACTTAGTGCTGTGGAAAAATAAATACAAAGTCGATAATGCTGCTCTCCATGAAACAACCACATAGACAGCGGGAGCGTTTAGAAGTGTTGGTAGATTAAATTCATATTCACCAACGTATCGTCATTTTAAAATAGTAGACAACGCATGGTGAACTAAGGAGGAAGCAGTGAAAAAAAACTCCTACCATTTAAGCTGGGGCGGAGTTCAGCTTAAAAAAACAACAAAACATTGGAGAAAAATCTGCTTCAAAAAATTAAGAGGGTTTGGTTGAGAGGATTTATTGTAGTGCAAATGAGACAGGACTGTTGATGAGAACGAATGAGGGTTAGAAATGCTTCTTGTAATTGGAGAAATCATATAACAGCAGAGGCTGTCATTCGCCATTGCTACACCACCCGACTGGCTTTATGATCAACAGTCAGGGAGATGAGACCGGAGGAGGCCGTCGCGGACAACAGAGTCAGGAAGATGAGGGAATGGCAGAGGTCACCTGGTCATCAACGAAACGCCGGAAATGTGACCTTGTAGACTGCGGAGTTTAGCGACGAGCTGGTGAAAATAGCAGAACCGCCACGAGCATGACTAAACACCATGAAGCCTATCGTCAGGGTTGTAAAACGGAGAATGGAGAAAACGGCAATGATGACTGGACAGAGAAGTGGACGAGACATCATTGCAAATATCACTCAAAGGAGGAAGAAATAGACATGTATGGAAAAAATTTGATATCAACATAACCACCTCAGATACCAGAGGGACCCTTTTCAAAGTCCAAATGTTGTGTTGGGGAAGAAGATGGATAACAAGGACTTTATATATTCCGAAGTTAAGTGTTTACGTAATTTGACTTTAAAAACTGCTAAGTTATACGACAGCCTAATTTCGAGGGGAATATTATTCCAGAGGAAGGCAAATTTGGAGGCAAAGATGTGAGAATGGTTCGAAGGGGAGCTAAAGGGGGTACAATTATCCTAAAGGAATTACGAGTGGCATAAGGTCTATCTGCGGGAATGAGAGCGTTGATTCGTGGAAGGTTAGGGGTAGAGTTAACGCGAAAGAGGAAACAGAGGCCCGCTTCGAGTCTTCTGACCCAAAGAAATGTCATGTTCGCTAACTGACATCTCTCCGTAAAAAAAGAGTGGATCGAGGCATAGCGAATATTTTGCGAGTAAATAGCCTCTGTACATTTTCAATCTGACAGCGGTCCGAAGCATTCAGTAGACCAAAGAGGGGGCAGCAGCATTCTAGGATGGGTAGAACATACATGCGATAAAGTTTTAACTTTATTTCCAGCAGGAAGAAATTGTGTGATATAAAACCATAGATCTGTGCAGCATTCGCAGATATTTGATCGCATGAGGCGACAATGCTTGTTTATTTGTGTAGCTTAGACCTAAGTCTTTTATAGTGGATCGTTCTATAAGTGGACTATTTTGAAAGACTAGGGGACGAGGAAGCTTGGCGGGACCGAAACACATTAAACTACACTTGGATGGAGAGAATTCCATCTCCCAGGTAGCACTTCAACGTGAGAATGTAAGTAGGTCCGCATTTATTTTATCAACGCATATACTTGCCCTGTCCTTAGAAAATGAATATATGCATTTGAGGTCGCCTGCATAAATGAGATTGTGTGAATTGTTTAGAACAGTCGAAATTTCGTTTATGTATAGAATGAAGAGTAAAGGACCCAAGACAGTGCCTTGAAAAATGCCACTCGTGATCACCTGAGAAATGGAGTAACTATTACTTACTAGGACCTTCTGGCTGCGGTTAGAGAATTAGGAACCGATGAAGTCGAGGAGAGGGGGACGGATGCCAATGGCTTCTAATTTTACCAGAAGCCGTCTGTGCGGTACCTTGTCGAAGGCTTTGCTCAGGTCAAAGTAGATAACAACCACGGATTGCTGCTCGTTACGGAGGGAAGTGACGTTGTTAAGAAAAGCTAAGTGACACGTCTCGCATGATCTTCCGGGTAGAAAACCATGCTGCGAGTCACTTTCAAGCTTATTTTTTAGGCGAAAATCGAAAATTTGATTAAAAATTTTCTTCTCCAGAAGTTTAGCTAGGGCCGAGGTTTTATGAACACCGCGGCAGTTATAAATATCTGAACGAGATCCTGATTTAAAGACTGGAATAATAATGGATGTCTTCCAAGTGTCAGGAAAGTAACCATTTAAGAGATAGAGTGAAAATATATGGCTAAGTAATTTGGGAAAGGTCGACACTCTTTTCATAACTGAATTGGGGAAACCATCAGTTCCCGAAGAGTGTGAGTTTTTTAGACAGATAATCTGCTTGCGAATTAATTATATGGAGAAATCAATTTTTTCCGAGAGTATTGTCTGCATATGGTTGAAACGACGGGACCGGTTCGGATTCTGTCGTAAAATGCTTCGCAAAGAAAGCATTGAATAATTCAGCCTTATCAGACTCATCTAGTATAAATGTTTTATTTTCATTAAGCAATGGGGTATTTCAATTCCTCGTTTTGCGGAGGACCTACGACGAAACAGTTGTGCAACCGATTTTGCAGATTTTGACTCGCTCAGGGCGCAAGATTCCCTGTGCTGGTCACGTGCAAGACGAATCTTTGACGCTAATTCGATGGTATTTGTGATCCTTAGATGCACAGACAGCGAACTAGTAGATCTATCTTTCAGCTGCCTCCTCAATTTCTTTAGTCTTGGCAAAAGAAAATGAGGGACGGTCGATTCTGGTGTGTAGGGTTTCGCAATTTTAGTGGGCACAAATTCTAGTATTTTATCAGAAACGACCGACATGAGTTCAGAAATATATGCAGCGTCGTTAATGGAAGAGAGGCTCTGCCAATCTAATGAGTCAAGAAAATTGTTGATTGAGCTAATATCTGCGAGGTCATTCGCATGAGAGGTGCGACTAGCACTAGCCTTTTCCGTCAAAGTAAGTGGAAGGCAACAGTGAATTAATGTGTGATCACTTTGGAAGATGCCCTGCTTATAATCAACGAAGAGAGGGGAAATAACGCCGAGTTAGAGGCGGCGGAATTTATCGATCGTTTAACAGCGAATGTATTTAGACTAGTATTAATCGTAGTAGCTGACGGAGCGGCGGGCCTTGACGGGCCCGACATCAAGAGGGATGGGCTAACTGGTGCCCTGATATTAATGGACCTATGACTAGACATTCGGGAGGTAGGGAAAGCGGGTGTACTGATGGTTATGGGACTATGAATAGACATCTGGGAGGCAGGGATAATGGGTGCACTGAGGTTAGTGGGTGTTGGCCAGGTATGCGGAGGGGAGGATTAGCGAGTGCATGTACCCTATCGAGACTACGAACAGATTTAGGAATAGAAGGCTTAGAAGTCATTGGTCTATTCGACTGGAGAGCCGTATTTCTTCGCTCCATTGCTGTAAGATCACGACAGAGGAAAATTTTAGTCATTTCTAAATATCGCGAAATGCGACCTCGTTGAGCAAAGATTGAGTCCACCTCGATCGGTGAAAACAATTAAACTAGGATAGGCGGGTTTTCGCTAGGCGATTGTAGGTGTTTGGCTTCTGTAATTTTGTAGTTGAAACTACCCGAACATAGAAAATCGTTTGCAATATCCAAAGGGCAACTTAATATGGAGGCATTCTTTAGTATAAAGTTACAGCTTCACTTTTGTCTATCAAAAGCTTCCGTGGTTATAAGATGGACTAGGGAGTCTAAATTTTACAATCTTGCGAGGACAAATCTGATTACTTTCCATCAAACAGATTCCCTAGTATTGATAAAACAGAACCAAACTTCATCATGAAGTCATTACAGTTCTGTAATGCAGATAAATCAATTTGCTTTGCCTTGACAATGGGCTGCATGTTGATATCAAGGCATTGACTAATAGGCGTGGTCAGGCACCGCTTGGGTCTGGGAGCAGATATCTTACGATGAGCTTTAATTTTCGTTCTCATAATTTTGATAAAAATCTGCTTTAAATGTAAGATGACTTATAAAAATTCAGCCTATATGATTAAACCGCAGCTGGTCGTTAAAATCTCTTAAAATTGCTTAACAAACTGCATGAGTTATTACTTTCAGAAAAAATACTCGCGCGAAGTTTGAAATTGTTTGCGAATTTCAAGTCTGTCGAGCTTACGTGTTTTTAGTCTCTCTCTCAGAATAGAAGACACGCTTCTTGGAAATTATTCAAGAATTGACTATATATTTCCAAAGTTTGGAATTTTCTACGTGGAAATCTGAATCCAGTCGCTCTGAAAAATTCCTCCGCTGTGAATTATTTCCAAATTTTGGAAATGGCTTCTTGGACGCGTCAATTTTGTGAAAAACTCCTCTGTGCCACAAAAATCTGCACATCTCCGAATTTCACGCCGAGGCTGAGTCCTTATATCACTGTGTTGTTATATACCCTTATCCTAATATTGTCATAATATTTAGGATAATAGTGACTCTCACGTTAGGATAAAAGTGACTCTCACGTTATTCCTAAGGAAATTTTTAACCAAACACATTTCATTGTATCTGTCAGGAACTCAATATTTTACTCTGACTTGCTGTAACCTGCTTGTCTCAGTAAACTTGCACTATCTGGCCAATCGATCTTCTCTCCGCCTCACTCCTACGGGCTCTTTGATTTGGCTTTCGACTTAATTGGCAGTATCACACGCAGGTCGCAACACAAAAAAATCTTACATAGCATGGAGACTTTAGATGCTACAAGTCCGTTAGCACGAAACGTTTCGCCTCCGCCGGATCTCGAACCCGGGTCGCCAAATCTGGTTATTAGCGGTGTTAGCACCTCAGGCAGCCCGACCACTTCGACACGGGCCCTTGACAACCATGTTAAGATACGACCAAAAAGTAACTGCCGATATGGCCACTTATATAATTTTATAAATTCTCCACCTCCCGCAAAACGGCCAAGATGTCTACTACGTTTACCGAAGTTAGACTGTGAGGACTTCGTCCTCAGCCAGGAGTTTTCGGAGATGAAGCAGGAACTTTACCACGAGGTAAATAAACTGAAACAAGAGATAGCCCATCTAAAAACGCATATTTCTTATAAAGCGGTTAAAACAGCCCTTATCGGCCAAAAACCGAGGAACAATAAAAGTACATATGCTCAGATAGCCTCGGCCGGTAAACCTGAAAATCGCATATCATCTGCCAAACCAAGTAAACCAGCGGGCGTCTCACTCGATCGCAAAGAAACTAAAATAAATCCGCAGTCTACGCCATCGTTAATCTGCTCAGAAAGCCCTAACAATGATTTGCATTTGCGTCCTAGCGTCACATCGTTGCTTGATGCTGCACTAGAAAGCGACGATACAGAGGTCGATAAGATCATGAAGCCAAAAAAGCATAGGGATAGAAAGGCTCAAAAGTCTAAATGGGCCAGGAATGTGCAGTCAGCTAACCCAAAAACCGGCACATCAGGACCCATCAAACCTTTAGTACCGGATACAGATGCCCGCTTGGTCGGAACTCGTGAGCTCGCAGCAGATGCACCAGTGAGTCACAAGCAGCATATAGTTGTAAAAGGGGCTCCAGAGATATTGTCAACAATTGCACAAGAACGAGTTGACGCTGATATTGACTTGGATTTGGACATGTCTGTCGACACGCCTGAAACCTGCATATCGGACCATGTGTCAAGCCCACAGGCTATACCATCGTCACTCGGCTTAAGCGACACTAGCGATTATCGGGATTTGCATCCTAGCACCACATCGTTGCTCGACTCTGCACAAGAAAGCGATGACCAAGAGTTTGACAAGATCATAACTCAAAAGAGGCATAAGCCTAAGAAAGCCAAACGATTCACGGGTTTGCATTCAGCCTACCCAATAGCCAGTACATCAGAACCGCGTGTACCGGATACAATTGCTCCCTCGGCTGAAACACATGAGCTTGCAACATATGCCCCATTGAGTCGCAAGCAGAAAATAGTTGTAAAGGGGGCCCCAGAGTCAGAGTCATCAATTGCACAAGAACGAAATGACCATGACGTGGGTCTTATGCGGGTGTACGCCAAACCGTTGCTAAAACCAGGCGAGTCTTTCCGCATTCTTAAGGCATTTCGAATAGGGAAGGCTCCAACAGCTCCAGAATCAATTTCTCGGCCACGACCTCTAAAAGTTATTTTAGAAACTGAAGCACAGGCAAAACTCTTGCTAGAGCGCAAACCATCCTTACGGAGTCTGCATTCGCAAATTTTTTTTCAGCCGGATTACGAGTTGAAAGAGCGGAGAAAGATGAGACAGCTAATAATAGAGCTGGAAAAACGGAGAACCAATGGCGAGACAAATCTCAAAATAAGAGAGGGAAAAATAGTTCAGGTCAAAAGGACATCGCTCTGGTCGAAGCCGGTAACAGTGACGGCCTAGCTGTCCCGCAACCGAAACCTCAGACATGCCCTCTTAAATTGGTCGTTTTAAATGCCAGATCACTTATTAATAAAATGCCTCTGCTCCAGACTATGGTTTTCGTCAACCGCCCAGACATTGTTATGGTAACTGAGACATGGGCATCGGCCTCTGTAGCTGACTCAGAACTCTCTGTTCTAGGCTATGAATGCGTTCGGAACGATCGAAACAATGGCCGTGGCGGAGGAAGCTGCATCTATATTAAGCAGCCACTTGCATTTCTCCCGTTGGACTATCCACAATTCACAGCGGTGGAGGAGAGCTGCTGGCTACGAGTTGTTCTAAAAAACAAATACTCCTTACTTGTTGGCTGTGTTTATCGCCCACCTAATGCCAATGGAGACTACGATCTTTGTCTCTCGCAGGCATTTCATGCCGCTGCTGACTTGAATCTTCAGTATTGCTTGATTGCAGGCAATTTTAACCTTCCTGACGTGCAATGGTTTCCACCATCCGGTCCTTCAAAGTTTGAGAACTTACTTGAGGCAATAGATATCGGCATGTGGGATCAGGTAGTCGATTTTCCCACTCGAGGAGCAAACATACTCGACCTAATTTTTTGTAGGGGATGCGAACCACTTTCAGTGTCATCCTTAGACGCACTTGGGAGCTCAGACCATCTTACAGTTGTTAGTGAACTAGAACTGGAGGCGGATGAAACATTTTCCCAAAAGTGAAGTCTTTATCATTAATTTCGATCAGCAAACACGGCGGACCTACTGGCACATCCAAACGCTCTCAACTGGTCTGAATTTTTCCAATGTTTGGATGTTAATGTTTGTACCGATGCACTGTACAAATTGTTGGATCCACTCATCCTCCACTTTGTCCCCCGTAAGAAAGTAATACATGTCCAGGATGAAGTGTACCTTCCTCTGTCATTCCGTCGTAGGCTGCGTAAACTCTCTCGTCGTTTGCATCGGCAAAACGACACTTCTGTTCTGTCCTTGATCACACTGATCTTTGAGCAGGCTAAGAAGCTCTCCGAAGAAAAGCAGACAGCCGATGAGGCCCATTTCGCTGAAAATCCTTCCCTTCATGTTGCGAAACTCTTTTCGCGTACAGTTAAACCGCAGAGGAAAACGCAACACCCCATTCTTCAAGATGCTCCAGGAAACCCCATAGCTGACGCTTAGTTGACCGCCGATAGCTTCAATGCGTTCCTATCCAAAACGTTTAGAGAAAGCTCGTTCGCTGCATCTCCGGTTATCCAGGCTTGGACGGGTGCCATACTCGAAACCATAAGTTTTACCGTCTGGGATGTGACTGTAGCCATTCGTCGTTATCGTCAATCCTATAGTCCAGGACCAGATGGCGTCCCAGTTAGCCTTCTAAAAGCTGAAGCGAATGATATCTTTCCATCTATTCTTTGTAAGGTATTTAATCTTGCTCTTGAGAGCGAAACCTTTCCTTCGTTGTGGAAGGAATCGCACATAATGCCTATTCGCAAGCATGGCCGATCGACCTCATTTGACAACTTTAGGCCACTAAATACACTTCCCGCAGCCTCGAAGATCTTGGAGACCTTAATCAAAGAAAAGATGATGCGTCACTTGACAGAGAACAACCTGCTCAATACAGCTCAACATGGCTTTATCGAGAAACGATCTTGTGACACCTGTCAGCTCTCTTTCTTTGATTATGTGCTGCAATCTAGAGACAGCGGTTTTGCCACTTATAGCGTCTATTTTGATTTTACTAAGGCCTTTGATCGGGTCGATCATAACCTCCTCCTTCTGAAACTAGCCTCCTTCGGCATAGGTAGCAAGCCACTGAAATTCATATCTTCCTATTTGGGTGCTCGCACACAACGAGTAAAAATTTCCAATGTTATCTCCAACCCCACGCATGTGAGGAGTGGAGTTATACAGGGTAGTGTACTGGGTCCGCTCCTATTTTGCCTGTTTGTCAACGACGTTTCAGATTGTTTTCAGTATGGCAGACCCTTCATGTACGCTGATGATTTAAAAGTCGCTTATCGATATAAACCGGCAGATCGCAACATCATGCTCGAGCTGATAAAAAGGATCTTCAGGCCTTCGCCCACTGGTGTTGCACATGGCGCCTCACCCTTTCATGGCACAAATGTTCCGCTATGGTTGTTGGCGACGATCATCAACCGGAATTAAGCATTGACGGCCACGAATTAAATGTCCCAGGAGTTATCAAGGATTTGGGCATATCCTACTCTAATAGTCTCAATTTGTCAGAGCACTGTGCCCTGATAGTCTCGAAAGCACGCCGAACCACCGGATTTATCCTTAGAAATTTTAAGACTTTAAAGGTTAGAACTAGCCTTTATAATATGTACGTGAGACCTAGTCTTGAATACTGCTCGCCTCTGTTCAGTCTTCTGCGCACTAGTGAACAGAAGAAAATAGAATCGGTGCAGCACTTCTTCACTAGAAGAGTTTTCACTACAGAACACCGTAACTTAACCTACCAACAAAGGTGCGAACTTATAAAGCTGGATCCCCTATGGTTTTGTCGATTGCAGAAGGGTCTTTTTTTACTGTTTAAACTTTTGAATGGTCACATTTTTAATCCTCTAAGGACAATAAGGGAGCTTGAGCACTCTCGACGCGCCAGTCATCGAGACGTATTTTTATTTCTTCCTTTGGCACGCACAGTTAAGTACCGGCAATTCTTTTCAGTAAATGCCATATCAATCTGGAATAAGCTGCCCAAAATTATTAAAACCCAGCAAAACTACCCTATGTTTAAGAGAGCTATAACTAGTTTTCTACATTCAGGACAACTTTCACGAATTTTGGGTGCTGACTCGGTGGAATCTCTCTTTCACTCTGATGGCGTTCTTGGACTTTGAACCCCGCCAGGCTTCATTCTGAAGATAATGCTGCTGAAGCAGCAGCCCGCAGTCTGCTAACCCTTCAGCCGATAGCGCGCAACTTTTGCCGACAACCATTGAAGGAAGACTGAGAACACTGTGTTCTTGTGCCAACCCTCTCCGTCTGGAACTAATGTTTTTAAACGATATGAAACAGTTCTCCTGCTGATGAGTCAACTCAGCTTACAACTGTACATTTATTCCGTTTGTATCATACATTTGAAGGCAGGTTTTTTTCACTTGAAACAAACTCCCTATCTCGCCCAGTATTGACAAAACAAAAAACCTGAAGCAAAACCAATACTGGCCGCAACATAGGGAGTTTGTTTTAGGTTTTTACCGGTCTTCGAGGTGTTGGAAGGCGCCCAAGAGTTGCATTACCAACTCTTTACAATTGCCTGTAAACTGGCATAATAAACATATTATATATTATATGATTTTCAGATTATGACTTACGACACATAATCAGAGGCAACTTAACAAATACTGTAGCTAATTTTTTAAAAAGCACTTTAACTTTATTTGAAAAAGTGTATTCAATATTGGGAAACGACTCAGCCTTTGAAGGTCTCGAGAATATTCTGATCTTGATGATTTCTTTTACTAGGCCGCGAATTTGCTGGTTTGAAGAGGTTGTGTTCGGTTTAAAGAGGTTGCGTCTCGGTAGAATTGGTTTGAAAACAAAATTTTCTTAAATTCTGACTTCAAAAGATCGTCCACGCAAGAAAAATAATTTCAGCGGTGCAGAAAAAATTGTTTGCGAACGGTTGTAGCCACAATATCCTAGATCGTAATTGATGGGGGATATCGATTAAGAATTGTCCTAGGAGGAGCGAGGGGAAATATTGACTGTGATCTCTCAGCATGAGCGCTCAACCAACTATTTCAAGGATAGTAAACTTTACGTATGCAGGAATAAAACGGCAATGGAGCGTCAGGTTTTATCTAAAGTAGCAAATGAGAACACTGGCTCCGGTTCAACAAAACCAAATTTGTCTCTGAGGCCGGCCCTCCCGCTCGGGTAAGCCCACATCCCTCTGGATCAATGTCAGTTTCCCCTGATACTTCTCCCATTCATCTTACTCGTGATTCAAGTGAGATTGTAGTCTTGTCAAGTCGTTCTCCTTCTAAGCCAAACACGTCTGTGAAACATTTAAATTCCGATAAACCTACGAACACCCCTACTAAATCTTCGTCAGTTTTCAAATTCGGCAATATGATTACCGATAATAAATCAGTACCTAACTAAGACCCAACCGCTCAAGCTAGCGCTTTTCCTATCCCCAAACCTCATCAATATCCCCAAATTATTCAGCCAGCTAATAAAATTAACCGTTTTTTAAAACCAGTCAGACAATTTTCGACTGCAAATTTTCCATCAAATTTTGACATAATGCCTCAAAATCCTATATTTATGCCTCCTCCTGGTTTTCCCATGCCACACTTCAGCCGCCCTTTCTATGGAGCCCCCTCCAATATGCCTTTCTGCAATATGCACCGTTCATTTGATAATAATTACTTGACAAACTGTATACCAGGGCCAGCTTGCTTTCCGCCTTTTGTTTCTCCCATGCCGTTTCCCTTTCCGCCACCAAGTTTTCCTTTTTCATAAATACTGAAGAGTGTAACCTGAATCTGAAGGATACGCTCAGTATAGTCTCAATCAATGCGAGATCAGTTGTTAATAAGATGACAGAACTTAAGACAGTAGCATTTGAGCTTGATCCAGATGTGCTCTGTGTCACTGAATCTTGGACACACTCTCTTATTTCTGACTCGACACTCGCCATCGATAATTATAATTTGTACAGACAAGACCGCATTGAAAAGCGTGGCGGTGGTGGCCTTCTTTATATTAAATCATCATTTGTACATTTCCCGTATCACCTGAGCATTTCGTCATTTTCTGGAAATTTTTGTCTTATTTCAGTCATCCTGCCACAAAATAAAAAAGCGATAATTGGGTGTGTCTACAATCCTCCCTGTAACTCAAGTAATATAATGCAGCTATGTGAAATGTTTGAAAAGTTGCAGAGACTCAATTCGATGTCAGAATAATTGTAGGTGATTTTAATCTGTCAGACATTGACTGGCATGCTAATACCTGTCCACCAAGATTTCAGAAATTGGTTGACATTATTAACTTTTCAAGCGTGTCACAACTGGTCAGTTCAGTGACCAGAAATAGATTTAATTTTTCCAAATGATGTTTACCCTCTTTTTATGAATTTTCATCGTGATATTTCCACAAGTGACCATGCCTTAATTCATTGTTGTTTTCCAGTCTCTCTTTCTAAAAAGCGCGATGTAACATGCAATCACATTGACTTTGGTAACATGAACTATGAATTAGTATATTATATCGTAAGTACCCTAGATTGGCATAGCATATTTTCAACTAACGATCCATACTTCTTCCAAAGGCTATGGCGAAACTTTTCAGAAAATAGTCAGGCTCTTACCCCACTTCAGATTTTTAAATCAAATTCAGCTTCTTCCACTGTGCCACATTTTCTCCAAAATAGACTTAATAGATTATAAAAACAACTTAAGGATACGTCTAATAGCTCTTTATCAGTTCACTTAAGAATAGCGCAAATATTTGAATGAGTGCTTGAAATAAGGCTTGCACGAGATAGGCGTAGAGAGGCCACAGCATTAAGTGATGCGAATTCTTCCAGATCTGTTGCTCAAGTGTTCCGTCTTCAGTTGTCGGCTAAGCTTCAGAAAGTAATTCCACCCTTACTCAATGGCAACAATCACTTTGTTACAGAGGATTTGGAGAAAGCAGCATTGCTAAATTCATTTACCGCCAAGTTCTTTTCCATCGATACTAGACCCAATACTGTAATCACCCTGCTGTGTTATTGAAATCTTAGTTCGCTTAATTTCTCACCCGCTTGTTTCAAAAAGAAATAAGTCGTCTTAAAAATTCACATCCGGTAGGAACTGATAACATTCCAAACTCACTCATCAAACAATTAAGAGATTGTCCACCCTTACTGAGTAAGTTATTTTCAGTGTTTCTTGAGAATGACTTATTCCCGGACTACTGGAAAGTTTCTATTATAATTCCCGTATTTAAATCTGGTTCCCGATCAGATATTCACGATTATCGCGGTGGTCATAAAAGACCCTCTCTGGCTAAACTCTTTGAAAAACGAATTGCCAAAAAAATTACAGATTTCCGCATCAACAATAACATTCTCACCTCCTCACATCATGGTTTTTTACTGGACCGATCTTGTGAAACATGCCACATGTCTTTTCTAAATCTACTTACTCCTCTTCGTAATGATCATCTATCTGTGGTAGTTATCTATTTTGACCTTAATAATGCATTTGATGAAGTTCCTCTCAGGAGGCTCCAAGCCAAACTAGAGGCTTTAGGATTTCGTAGTCCTCTTACTGACTTCATCAGATCTTATCTTTCAAATTGACAACAAAAATGTCTTAGTGGGATCCTCATACTCTACTCCAAGCGCAATTTTGAGTGGTGTCCTTCAAGGTAACGTGCTAGGTCCTCGGCTCTTCTTGCGTTACATAAATGATATCTCATTGAGTGTTAAACACTTCCAAACTTATATTTATGCAGATGATCTCAAGTGTGTTTAGTCCTTCTCTAACTCTACGGCCGCGAGATGCTTAGAACAAATTCATTCTGATCTGCACGCTCTTTCGGCGTGGAGCTCAACATGGAAGATGGAGTTCTCACCTTCTGAGTGCTGATACGTGTGCTTTGGGCCTGAAAGACTGCCACAACCTGTTATTTTTCAAGGTTACCAAATGATTGAATGTTCCAGTATCAAGGAGCTAGGATTAAGCTACACCAATAAATTGGACATTTCTCCTCATGCCGATAGAATTGCAGCCAAAGTCGCACACATTTGCGGCTTAACCCCTTATAATTTCGATCTTCCTGAAATAAAATGAAGACTTCATTGTATGTTCATGCTCCTCATCTTAGAATACTGTTGCCCCTTTTTCGGTCTCATGAATGAAGAAAGCCGTTCAAAAATTGAAAAAATTCAAAAAAATTACACACGAAAACTGCTGTATCCGATAGCTTCTAATACTTGCTATTCAAATAGATGTCAATTAACGAAACTAAAGTTTCTTTTTGATCAGGAGATTGAAAGCAGGCTTTTATCTCCTTTTTCAGCTTAATACTAGCATTAATTTACCCAGGACTTCTGTCATTACCCCCGTCAGCCGTCCCTACAACCTAAGAAACTCGGCACTTGTTATACCCCCTCCTGCATCTTCCTCATGTAAACGTTCTTTGTTTTTTGCTACCAGATACAGCTTTCTTTAGGATAACTTTTCAATCGTAATAAGGTTGTTAACTAGACTGTCTGCTTTCAAACGGAGACTACACATTTATCGTAACACTGATTCCATTAACTTTCTATTCTCCACATCTTTTCCGAGCAGCTTTCTCCATGAATCCGAGAACGGACCATTGGGAATTGAGGATATCTGCTTGAAACTATTCTCTCTGCCTCGTGTCCCCCGAGAACATAGATGTTTCCATTAACCACCGCTGAATCACATTAAGCCACGGGGAAGTACTCAGTCTAAAATGCTGCAGTTTCGTTGACTACTCACCTTCATCAGACCACCCACACCTATTTCTGCTCTACTTCTATGTTCCTACTACTATCTTCCTAAGCAGTTTTTTTTCTTGCACACTTTTTGAACATGGAGGCCCGTTGAACACTGTCTCCATTTTCACTGTAAGAGTTTTTTAACTGCCATATGTTTTCGTTTTGAGTTATGAATAGGGAGCTCAAGGGCGAAAGCCTTCTTCCCTTAATAAAGTAACTTGAAAGTGACTTAGATCAAAATTACGTATAAAACATTGCTAAATGTTGCCCCAAAAGGACAATTTCTGCTGACATTATTACGACTTCCTACGTCTACTTGCACACATTGTCAAATTATTTTTTGAATTTTTATTTTTCTGAAATTAACTTTGTACAGATAGCGCCGTACCGGCCCTGAAAAATATAAATTCCAAATTCCAAAGTCTTACTATGCACAAACGCTGGCGCCAAGCCCGCAAACCGCACGTGATTTCGCTACTCTATCTGCTCATGAGGCAATCTTATGCGGGTGCCGTAGACTTCTTTTGGCCAAGCAGGGTAGCAAGCGTCCAGTGACTCGCTCACCTATGACGTTTATTTACTTACGCCCATAGAACCCCATCATACAGCCGCGCACGCGTGCAGGGCATGGAGCCTGCCGCGCGTCTGGAAATCAGACCACTATTAGGTTCCTGTGCAAAATAAATAGCTCATACTGGTCTTATTCCTCTGCTTCCCGTTCGGAAATGGGGTTAATAAATGTAATGCCTAGAACAGACTCATGGCTTAGACTCCCACAGATCCAAAAAGAACACTATATTCTCTTAAACCACCTTCCCATCAAAGCTGGGCTGGTAAACTTCACCAATAAGCAATCCAGATTTTAGTTGAGGGACGATTTTTGGGCATAACAGGCGATCCGCTGGGGTAAATACCGGTTGAATAAAACAATTTTACGCGAGGTGCCTTCTTCGAGTTACAAGACGCAATAAGAGTCCACATTGTTTTTATTACAGCCCTGTTTCCAAAATTTAATCAAAAACTTTGACAACTAATCGCCCTTTTCTAAACAACTATACACAAAACAGAAATAGCTTGAGGCCACTAGAAATTGAGCACATTATAAATTTGACCTTGAAGACGTGCCGCGGGGATAGACCTGTATTTAAGGTACAGATTCAAATTGAACGGGTAATTATTTACGATGAATTCCTGGGTTTCAATTGTCATTTGCGGAAGTTTATACCTAGGTTTACTGAATGCCGATAACAATGGTAATTTTTTGTTGTGTGCTTAACCTTTTTTTCTCACAACATCATGCATATATGCATACATATGTTCACGAAATAACTATCACTTAGTTCACAAATAAACTTAAAATTGAAAATGGAATATAATGCAAATCCAATAGACCATAATGCCTACTCTTAAAGCGTTATACAACACATAGCTCACGTCTTTGAGTATACGCCTAGCGGAATTATATTTTAATCGCAGATACATTCAACTTTGATTTAATTATTTGCATCTGTACATTAGTTTTGATCAATACGGTTGTACCTACAGCAAGTTCAATCAATTTTTTTTGCGTTATCCTGGAAATAAATATTAAGAACAATTAAACCGATAGCCAAATCGGTGCCAGTGTATATATATATATATGGAAACATTCCGTAAACTAAGTTCTTTGGGCAAGAGTACTTTACCATTTAACATTGAAAATATTTCTTTCCCAAAGAACTTTTTAACCGAATTATACTTCTTGGAATGCAGATTTTCCGATATATGGAAACATTTTTTTATGTAATATTATCACCTGTGTTTCGATATAATTCCAACTTGCCTCCCAACATTTCCGTTGTAAAAACCATAACAGTTTCTATGGTCAATACGAGAACCTACGAAACATGGTCGACACAATGCAATCTTCGGGCATGTCAGTGTTAGACCATCAACATAAACCACCATGGTCTGCATTTCTCAGTGACTTCCAATTACCTTATAAATATATTTATTTTCTACCTCGCAGGATTGAAAACAAATATCTGCACAGCCTCTCCTAGATGTCCCACCACGTCAAACATATGCAAAAGCATTCAGAAAAATTTGGGTAACTAGAATATGTGGCACAGTATTCTACTTCTGTCAGCCATTTCACGCAAATAAAAAACCATAAGTTGACGGTCTTAGCCAGAGCAAATGTGGTTTAAATAATGTTTGAATTAGTTGAGTTTTTTGTTCGGAAGCTTCTGCCTATCTGCTCTACAAGGTGTATTTTTTCTGCAGTTCAATATTTTTGATTCCATTAGAGATGTGCTGGTATGCATACATATCAGCGTTCCTAATTTTGAGAATAATTAATGCCTTAACTTTAAACAAATCAAAATTTAAGTGTTAATAGTTGCCACCGTTAAATAGTATGATTGTCGAAAAATCTAGGACTACGTTGAACTTCGACGTAGAAGAAAAATCAGGCTGCTTATGCTTTTTGCTGTGCTTTGGAAAATATGTTTTCACAATTTTTTGTTAGAGTTCATTGGAAATAATTGACAGCTTATTTGAGTTACCTAAAATGTGACAGTTTAATGTTAATGCTGCATTTATTTTTCCACTTTTGCCATTCAGGCATGTTTCAAGTGACAATAAATAATGCCACTTCCTTTTCTGTGCGATGGGGACCAGTTTATAATATAACCCCGAATGAGGAATTTCGGGTTGCTGTCGACGGTGTGTGTGCTGCGGACTGCACGTTTACACAATGTGATGGACAGTGTGTATGCCACTTCCATAACAAAGACCCCAATACACAATATACATGCCAACTGATGGCATGCCTTAAGAATTCAAGTAACTCGACAGAATGCAAACACCTATCTCCAAAATTACGTGTTCTTACTCCGCCACAAGGTGAGATATTCATGGTATGCTCAACACACGCCTACGCCGCACACACTACTGGCAGCCTTTTGAACGTATTTTAAGAACTTCACCTATAATGTTTGATTTTGTGTAGAGTAGTGAATAATGGTTGATCGCCTGTGGTTTTTTTTCTGTTTGTTAATTGTAAGCATCTTCATACTAGCAACCATGTGATTCAATCATTGCAAGTGGAAGCAGGACGTTCTGAATGCATCTGACCAGGCTAAACGACAAAATTATTTGTGGACAGGATCCTTTCTACTTTTCTATTTGTTGCTTTTATTGTTCGTTCTCAAGTAAGACTGCCGTTTACAGTAGAAGTTATTAGTGTGTCGCGCGGTAAAGTGCAGCAGCAAGCAGTGTAAAGCTTCTGTGCCGCGTAAATCAATGAAGTGAATAACACCATTTAACAAGAAAGTTTGATTAACAATTGTCTTCTCGTAAGCGTTACTAACTCTTTTAAAATATAAACTATTTTTCGTATTTCTCGGATCAAGCATGTTCTGCATGCAGTCCTCAGTACAGGCTCATACGAAGACAACGGACAAATGCATTAACACAATTTATCAGCTATCTTATTTTTTAAATAAAATGTTTGACGCAATTTTCATTATCCTTTATCTTTTAGTACCAGACAAACTTGAAGCCAAAGCACTTAACAATGAAACGATTGAAGTAAATTGGGAGACTCCATCACAGCGTTTAGACGAAGTCACATACTCTGTCTTCTTACATGGCAAAAAAGCCCCAATTCCGTGTACTCAAGCAGCGACAGCTGGAAAACAAAGTTGTTCATTTACAAATTTATGCGCTCTTACGTCATACAAGGCCACACTGCTGATGTATACCTTTGAGA
Source organism: Ligula intestinalis (assembly GCA_036362985.1). Classification (NCBI taxonomy): domain Eukaryota; kingdom Metazoa; phylum Platyhelminthes; class Cestoda; order Diphyllobothriidea; family Diphyllobothriidae; genus Ligula; species Ligula intestinalis. Next base: position 8,308,650 of record JAYGXS010000006.1, on the reverse strand, counting down.
CAGAGCAGTCAATAAGTAGTGCAAACGTAGTCACATTTCCCAATGGTAAGTTTGTTTATAAGGTCAAACAAGTAAAAATTTAGATGCAAATCAGCCGTAGCAGCAAATGCAATATAAAGTAATGCATGTCGTCATTGAAGTAGCTGATTTTTCGGTGTTTGAAGCTTTTACCTGCATCATGATTGCTACGTACAGCAGGCGCAAAGGCTTTTTTATAAACCGTAAAATAAGTTTAATAAATATACAGCTAAGAAAGTAATCATTACGTCTTTATGACTTTTGCTTAGAAATTCTGCCAATATTTAAGGACTGAAACTCATTTTACTCAGAGGTGTTCGCAAGTGTTCCGGCTCCATCTGTAGGACCATCTTTATAAGGGCTTAGTCAGCATTATATGGCAAAAAGTCGGAATTTTAATCCGAATCATCGTTGGAAGTAGTAGTCAATATAGTGCAATTTCGTACTAGTAAGTTGATGATTATAGCTCCAAAATTGAGCCATTGAGACAGAAGCGTATTGAAAAAATAGTTGAGCACCTGTCTGACAATAGCATTAGAGTATCTTCGATAGTAACATACTGCTTTCTTCTTCGTTCTTATGCATAAATGAATTTGTTGCAATATGTTTTGTTTTCACCATAGAAGCCACGTTGCGATCGGAACACTAGGATAAGCAATTAATCGACCGTTTTACTAAGTTCTAGCATGAAACTGTATTAACAGCAAAATTTTGTAGCTTTTAATTTCGAGATTGTTCATCAATTGCTTCATCTTGTTGTTTTACCTTAACAGCGTAAGTGGCGATGCAAAATTGAATACATACAGACAAACATACAAATAGCAAGGTCATAGAAAGTGGCCAAGAGGCTTATCAATACCGTTAGAGAGTAAAACACTTTAGGCAGCAAAACCGGGGAAAAACATCCAAGAAAATACAGTTAAGAACGGTGTCGGTGTTACCAAGACAGAATTAGGTTAAACGCATAATGCAGGTGTTTCCATAGGTCGGGTTTTATTTGCCTTATGTACACTGTCAAGGAGCAGTTACCTAGCTGGTTACTGAACCAAGGAAATAGACCTCCCAGTTCATCGATTACTAAATATCTGCTAGATAAGGCCATTCTGTGGACCGCAAAAGCTCTTTCCGAGTACTTGTTTGGGCAAGCACAAAACCTTCCTTATGTTATCTGCAGGCAACGTACATACGGCCGTTAAAATAAGACCTTTGTACATACCTGGAGCCTGTAGTTAACCTTGTTTTGTCACAGTAACACAAGCAAACCATTTACACATTTAACTTTCCAACAATTTTGCTTGTGACTTTTTTTCCTGTTTTTGCTGCCTAAAGCGTTTTAATATTTGTTACGTTATTGATAAGCCTCTAAGACATTTACTTTGACTTTGCTGTTTGTATCTTGTATCTGTTTTAATTCAGTTTTGCATTTTCTCTTGCGTTATTTACGTTATGCAATGATAGGAAGCAACTGGTGAGCAGTCTCATAATTAATAGATCCAATAAATTTTGCTGTTAACAAGATCTTAACAATTGCACCAGGGAAAGACTGCTTTGAATTTGTGGAGAAACTGTATTATTTAGCTGAATAACAGGTCCTGTTTGATATAAGTATGATAAATACTTGCGCAATTGTGCAATGCATGTCAACGTTATTGCTATTTTGGTGCAAAAGCCTACATTAGGTATTTCAACATATAGTCTTGTTTGAAATTATATTGGTTATTGTTTTCCCCGACTCAACTGCCGTCTCTTTGCAAGATATTATGTTTAAATAAATATGATCACTCGTAGTATATTTGACTGGATGCTTTGTTTTCCTATTTAAACACATTTTATAATGAAATGTATTTTACATTTCATTAAAAAATGTGTTTAAATAGGAAAACAAAGCATCCAGTCAAATATACTACGAGTGATCATATTTATTTAAACATAATACACGAAAAGATCAATATTTTAAAGGCAAGAAAAAAGTATTTTACAGCTTACGGGTATTTATAAAATATAACAACTCCTTTAATCCTTAAGGCTTATCTACATTTGTTGCAGTAAACATACCGTTACCTCAATGAAAGAATATTACAAATTTATCATGTAACACATACACTTGAAAACATTATTAAAATCTCTTTAGCTCTTTAACATTGGTCATCCAGCAATTATTGGCCTTTGTGCCTCGCATACCGTTTTTCTTCCACTAGCACCGACTAAAATCACCGTAGATCAAGTTGGCACAAGTTGGATTGCAGCATTCTTAACGCCTGCACCTGGAAGTGAAGTCTTTAACCTCAACTACACCATCAAAGCCACCGCTGCTTCGGGGTCGGAACATGTCTGTGAAGCGGCGTTCATCTCAGCAGGGCTGGGTTGTAAAATTGATAAACTAGCGGCCAGTACGACGTACACGCTCACAGCAACAGCATGTCACAATGCGGACTGCAGTGTTCCCTCTTCACCATTTACCGCGATAACCGCACCGGAAGGTGAGCCGCCTAATAATGAAGGAAAAAGCAAACAAGAAATTTTACTAATAGGCCTACTTTCATCATATCCAATGGTATTTACATCCTGAGGTTTTTTATCGAGAACACTTTTGCTATCGAGATAAAACTGTGCACAAACGAGTTCGTGCTCTTCGTTTTTCATGTACAGGGACAATTAGCAGTATGCTTGCAAATACGACATGAAAATTAATTAAGAATACTACGAAGAAATAATTTAAATTTATCGAATTTACCCAATTGTGAAAAATCCGCGGCCTCGGTGGGAAACGATTGCATGTCAGCAAGTGAAGGTATGTTTATAGTCAACATTCTGTCGACTTGCCGATGTGGCTCATCAGGTGCCACGAAAATAATCAAAATTGAGTCAATTTACCAGCTTAGCCTACTGCACGTTCGGAATCCACCATGACCGATGAAATGAGCTGTCAGTCCTGGCAGGAGGTTCTCAACAATCCATTAAGAATATATCACATGACTTTTAGGCACCCTTAATGCATAGGAGAGGACGACGGATTTAACTATCTCATTTAACAATTATTGCTGCATAAAACAATTTTTTCGTGCCCACAAAATTAGCGATGAACACGTGTAGATGACCTATTGGTTGAAGTTAAATGATGTATCGCTGTAAAATTAAGGTAAATCACTTGGACCTCGCATAAAAAAATGCTTCATAAAGTATTCGTAGGCAGTAGAATTGGCTGTAAGTTTGTCACTACCGTCAAAATCTGTAGTTTTGTTTAAATGCTTTAGTCACCTATTTAAGCATTTTTATTATGTTACTTTTTCTGTTGTCGCAACAATGTCGTTAACTTGCAAAAGCACAGTTAAACGAGCCTTGTTGAAAACAAATTACTTTATATGTATTTACACCAGTAACATTGGTGTTGTACTGGTTTTTGTCAACTATATAACTGTTTCAAATGTGCCTTCTTCTGTATCAGGCGAATATTTAATGAATAGGAAACATCGTGTTTTATACAACGTAAAAGACTTCCCGAGGGATTTAGTTTGTGCTATACAATAGTCTAGTCATTGTAAAAATTATAGACCTTAACATATTACACACTTATACTAATGGGTATGAAATAAGGTTGGCAGCATTTGTAAGTTAAATGGTTGGTATCCAAAAACTCACTATTTATAGTGTTATATGGTGATTATAATCATTGCGTTCATAACTCAACAGTGCTTGCGTATTTCCATGGTTTAACTTGTTGTGAGTTATAAAATGCCATTTTTAACATACGTTTTCTTAAGCTAAATATAACTATCTTGCATGTTTTGATTCCTGCAGATCCACAGGGACTCAGTCCCGGAGCTATCGTGGGAATCGTTTTGGGCTCCATTTTGGGTTTTCTTCTGCTGGTTATCGTCATTTTCTTCATTGTCCTTCAATACAAGAGGTAAACAACCCCCTTCTCCTCGCAAACATTTGATAACGTTTTATTTGCGAATAAACTCAATTCTTATAATAAGTTTTTTTGTTTTCAGTACCCATGGGTATGTTAAATCTGTGTTTTCTAAACTGGCCTTAAAGTATTGAATAGAAAATTGAAACCTGTGCTTTATTATAAAAATGTAAAAATATATTTCAAAGCATTTTAATGTGTCGACCTTGTTTATATACATTTATGGAACATAGTCGTTACTTAATACAATGATTAAATTGCCTACCAATATTTCGGAATGATAAATCATCTTTCTTTTTTAATTTACCAGTCCAATTGAGATACCAGGGGTAAGACCAAACAAATTTAGTTTGTTTTTACTCAATTATTGCAGTTGTCTTTTAAAATCTTTATTCTTATTTTCCCTACACGTATTCGACATAATTTTGAACGCATTTTTCTGTCTGCTTTAGATGACGGCTATATGAACGGCGCAATATATTTGAAAGAATCGCTTGTACAGTGACAAACAATTGCACGAGTTTATACCTTTATCGAAATCAAAAATTACATAACCATGTACTATTTACTATAAAAGCAATGTAAATAATATTTTTATCCGACGCTTGTGGTTATTTAACAACAAATTTGCACACTCCACAGACTGCATTTTTTATATTTAATATAAAATAACTACTAGTGACGTGAAATGCAATCTGACCTTTGAGGACGATACGATGGACACTTCACAATCAGGATCATTTAAGCAAAGGTGATTTACATAAGAATCATGGGTAGTTTAAGTTAGGAATAGTAAATGCAAAAATGTTTGCGAACGGAAAGTCTTCTTTAATTTTACTTACCATCAGTACGATAGCCAACCTGTTATAAACAATATGTTAATATACGGGCAGGTAGGCTTTGTATATTATGATATTCAGTGCTTTCGACGAGGTAGATTTAAGTGAAAATTATATTTGGTAGACTCATGTCTTCGGTAATTCATATTTGCGGTAGCGTGAATAATAAAAACATTAGTAGAGGTTGGCAGGGTTGAATAGTGTCTTGTTATTACAGATCTACCTTTTTACAACTATCTCCCGCATTGCGAGACCGACGGAAAAAGGTCATTGCGTTGGGCACGGGGATGAACTACGGATGGGATGTGACCATTAGTCAAGGTTGAGGTGAACAAAATGAAGAACTTTCATTATGGAGGGGGGTGATATGCGATCCTCTCTTGGCGTCGGCCACTGTAATTGAAGTGATTGCGTTTGTATAAGCGTCATCTGACGACAAAAGATTTGATACACTAGCCGTAAAGCTACCGTCTCTGCCGTGAAAATTACCAATTGTTGTGAACCCTGAGAGAGGGCGACCTGTTTTGAGTAGACAACCGAAGAGACTTAGTTCAGACGGATTCAGCAATTTCGTATCGACGAGGCGCGTGATAATAGAGCTGGAGATCGATATAGTTTCACCTTAACTTATCCGGGCCGGTATGTGTTCAAGCACCTTTTCCAGGCGCCTCATTTTTCGCCAAATGTAGTTAGACGTGGCCTCCAACTTGCGTTGGTTTTTATCGCCCAATCGCAGAAACAAAGAGTTCGCTACTACTAAGCTTACGTGTGGGGCATGGAAATTGTTTGTGATCAACGCCTAACCAGCTAGCTTTTTTCACCACCTACTAAAGGTGGTCTTATGAAAACGTTTTTCTTTTCTGCAATTAAGAAAGCGGACCTTGCCGTTCTTCCGCCAATATTCCTGGGGATGAACCCTTTCAAGGAGCATGTTCTGCAGTTATTGGGGTTCCACTAAGCCGGTTTAAGGAGAGCAGATTCATCGCACTCTATTAGACTATTCTTGTACAACATGTTTTTTTATATGTAGGGGTACAAACCCATAAAATTGGATGTATTTCGTTGTCAAGTATTCCCTCCAGAAGACTCCACACTAGATGGATCTATCAGCTTGCATTCGCGGATTGATATAAACGAGGCGTCATTTCCTCAGCGTCTGCGGAAACTTTGTAGGATTAATGCACGCTGTTAAAACTCCAGACAAGGAAGACGGTACTCATGCTATGGTCAACCAGACAGTAGATAACATTCATGTATCAACTGTAAAATCCGAGTTCATTGATGGTGTACCTAATGTCCATTTTCTCTACCTTGTCCATACAACGTTTGCGAGCGACAGTCAAAGTAGTGTGCTCGTCGACACACGCCAGCGATCTTCTTCAAAAGCCTACGTCAACAGCAACAGCCAAGGACGCGTTCCTTGGAAAAAGAAGTCATTTTGTGTGTGGCTGCGTATTCTATGAAGAACACTTCATCACTGATAACCGGAGAAAAGTGTGCTAAATGTACAGAGTAGGGTGATATATGCAGAACTTGCGCAGTATTAATCGTTCGTACTGGCCACACAACCGCATGCGCACTTTATTTATCATCTCCTGTAACCACCCCAGGGGTCTTGATTTGTGCAGTGACGTATTGACACTCCGCTTCCTAGTAAGTGGAAAACGCTATGTCGTAACCCATGTTAAATTTGATACGTAAAATAAATAAATGTCTCATTCCAGCGATCGCATCTTTTACTTCTGGGCTGCTTCCTCGAAATATGTTATTCGCTTAAATCGGCAAGCCAAGGCCCTTGCCAAACGTCTAGCAAATCCAGTGCTGCGTTATCAGAAGACTCTAATGCAAGCAGTACTCTTTCCGTGGTCCACGCCGTCGCCAGGCGGCGATCATATATTATCCAACTCTCCGGTGACAGTTGTTAAAGCCATAAAAATAACAGTAATTATTTAGTTCCGAGCACATGATCAATGCTCATACAGAAGCCTTACTTGTAATAACCCTTTCTACTTCAATTATCTCCAGTAATTGTGCAATTGTACTTAGTTACCCTGTGAAACTCTCCTACTTTCACTATTCATGCAATTGGTCCTGCTCAATGATGAATTGCCGAAAAAAGTATAGTCTACCGGTCTGTTTCGTTAAAGTGGATGACCCGAACACAGGAGGATACAACAAATGTAAAAACACGGATGAATTTTGGCACAATTGCATGCTAATGATCAAAATATCAAGCATATTCTCATATGAAGGTAACATACGGCAGTATGGATATTTGGTAGAATTCGATATGTAGACAAATACAGTAAGCCTGGTACTTACCGAACCAGGGCCCTCCAAATATGCAGAGCAATTTTCACAGCATGTATGCTGATTGCGCGAAGCTAACCATTCTACGAACGCGCAATCACAACCTGTGGCTGTGTGAAAACAGATCCAGAACGTTACGTAAGTGTTGGGTGTGCGGCACGTAGTGGTTCAATAAAATCATTGCACCTTTCACAGGACGCAGATAGGGTTCAAAAATGCAAACAAAGAAAAATTAGTAAAATGGTACTTATGCGATATGGGCTAATGGATGGCGTGGGCGCAAGGAGAGAGGTTGGGATGTGGCAGGGGCAAGGTGCCGATTGAATTGTACGTCGACGGCAAATCGCATTGCCGTTTCAGTATATAAGGATCAGGTGTAAGGAAAGTGGGCTGGGTTATCCAACCCTTATAGGGTCTGTTTTGCTTGATTACGAAGGCAGCATGGTGTGGACTCAATGGGTTGAATATGTTTGTGGACTGCCGTGTTGCTCCATGGTGGGATGTCACTCATGAACAATCCGATATCGTGGTAAAATGTCACAACATAAGAAGGTTAAGTCCAAGGTTTTTTGATGACTGACGTCAGCCTCACCGAAAAGTTGTGTATGTTAATGACGTCAGGGTCACAAATATTGCGGATGTTTAGTTTAAAGGAGAGATCCTAGTGATCCTGCGATCATTGGGTTCGGTCGCCTGTGGAAATAGCTGTAATTAATGTCAATTAAGAGGAAAAAATGTGGTTTGAAAAAAATGAAAGTTTGGAAAAGTTTTGATAGTGGAAAGGCGTCTGCGTTTAATTACAGAAACCAAACTTCAAGACAAATTTATTTGACATAGGTCAATCTACGCTGCAAAATTTTAATCAGTATTCCGGGAAAAGGGGACAGAAGTCACTAAAGCCGATACAAAACTTTTTTTGCTAAATAAAGCTATTAACGCTAAAAGATCGGAACGAGGAGAGATATGTGTTTCCCCTTTACACGCAATTATAAATGTCGAAGTTTTTTTACCAAGGTTTGTCGTACATGTAGAAAATAACTGCATTTGTTTAACTGTCCCTTTTTGAAAAGCTATTTATAGTAAACCACGCCACTTTCTATTGTGAAGACATTGTAAATTTTTGAACAAATATTTTGAAAAGTTTTGCTTAAATTGCCCTTGATTCAGGAATTGGTCCCGTTTAGACAGAAAACAACAGTGACTGCAATCGCTATAATTTCATACTGTAATTAGAAATATGGAGGTTCTATGCTTCTTATTCAGCATGGCGTCTCTCACCGTGGAAGAAATAGATTTCAGGAGAATAAATACAGTAAACGCCGTTGATCATGCAATATTTCGACATATGCTAAAGACTACGACTTTTTTGCTAAACAGGATCGACTCCATCTGCTTTCTGGTTGATATACCGGTTTTAGAAGTTCAGCTTTTTAATCTCTGGAGAAATTAATTTCTGATTGCGGTATATATCAGTTTATTGAAGTTCTATAGGCGAAGACAGAAATTGGAAAATTTTATTTTTCTTGACTCCAGTTGTAAAACTTTTTATTGTGTAGTCTATTCTGAAGTCATTTTAGTCAGGATAGGATGTCGACTTTTTTAAAGAGATTCGTTCCAACTCCTACCAAAACTTATATATTGACAACACTAACTACTTAAGAAGCATGCCTTTTATCATTGATTTTGACTGCCTTTGTCTATTGCTGAGCTCTATCTGGTATTATGTTATAATTAGTTTTTTAGCAGAAAAGGACGCCATATTCTCCAGGAAATGTACATGTACAGAGTAGGGTAATCTAAATACCATCATAAATACCGGTCAATAGTCTATGGGCACATAACGCACAATCATTATGAAATTCTGAATTGTCTATTTTCAACCATTCCCGTTTCGCTATGTGGTCTTTTTTTGCGTGCATTGGACAATTTCCCTACAAGTATGCCACACTTCTGTTTTTAACTTTATGATGAGGCGAAGAGTTATTGTTCTCCGTTTTTATTTCAAAATCGCATGTCAGATTGTATGCACCCTTTCTCTTGCTGACTTACCACCTGGGAATTTAATTTTCCACACTATTGCAGTGTGTGTCATGTATCGATTTCAAGAATTTTGCGATGCCTAGAGCTGTAGAGAAATGCATTTAACCATGATCTGAAAGTTGCTCATCAGATTATGAACTAATAACTTAAATGGGCAAAGTACCTTCTAAGTGCTACTGATCCAGTATTCTGCAACAAAGAACTGCGCGTTGGCGACGCCGGCAAAATAAGTTACCGATTGCGGGCTGCAGATTTTAGCCCCACTGCTCTCGACTGTCATATGTAAACTCACTTACCCCAGTTACTTGTTACATTACAGTGTCTTGCACACTACAAGCAGCTATGCACATAAGAGTATATATGAATATTTGGGTATAAATGATCCAAGAATGAAAAAACTGAATTCCGTTTCGCCCGGCAGGTAACAATTATGTCCCGCGCGGGCAGTAACATAGGGTCTATAAGGAAGCGATAGAAGGGATCCGAGACAGCGATCGGAGATATGAATGACAATTTATGGTTTTTTAGCTGTCACCAACACAATCTCAGGGGCTAAAGCCCTGAGCGGGCTTTAATTCTAAGCTCGAGGTCTTAAACGGAAGTCAATTTGTCCACGACCGGATGAATGACACCCATATAATATTTCTAATCTTAGATGACAAACCCGCGTTTGAATCGCGGGTTATCGGCCCTGGGGATTGGATACGTCTGGTTGGTGACGAAAAGCAAGCCATAAATTGACGTTCCGGTCCCCTTGTGCTTTACTGAATCCATTCCAAGGTTATATATAACGTGATATACAAGACTAGCGTACAGCAGTATCTTGAAGATGAAACACAGTGAGAGTCTGTTGTTGATAAACGGTGACGCAAAATAGAAAACATTATTTATGTCATTGTCCCAACTGCTTTTGCAACCACCCACATAAGGGAAAACTGAAGCCACCTCCAAGGAATCGCATAAAATGCAAAAGGTTTCTTTTTTATGGAAGTTTCCGTATGATGGCACATTATAAGATTTAGCATCTAATGCACTTCATGCATCACTTGCCATGCTGGTGGGCTCAACAGCACTATATATTTAAACCTAAATATACTCGGTGGGATCAAGTGGTGTATGGGTTTTGTCATGGTATGAATGAAGTGCTGGCGGAAAGTTTAGCGAGGCAGCTTCATGAGGGTGCCTTATTTGGCGATAATATAATCAAATATGGATCTATATTACTCGCCCAAATTTGACGTGGTTATGTGGTCACCAAATATGGTGGGAAGCGTGGCATTCAAAGCTCAAGAAGGTAGAGCGTTTACTTGAGTTAAGTGCTTTCCTTCCAATGTGGATTCGAATTCCAATAAATGCGGCGAGTGTTTTCACAATTGGTCAACTACATTGCCCAAATCTGTCAAACCTCCTTAGTTTGTATAAAGTAATTGACCATACAGCAATCGCAAACATTTCCACTTTGGTAAATATTCCTTCGTTCGTAGTTTTGTCAGTGAACCGAAGATGAAGAAAAAGACTCGATTGCTGTGACAATATTTTTATTCGCCTGACGTTTCGATATCCGTCGCGGATTCGTCATCAGATATATGATTAGTAGAAAAAAGGTTAAGCATGCGCAGAAATTTGCAGGATTTATAGGACACAGTCATTACTGCAAACACCCAGCGACAATTAACGTTAATTGCCTTCTTGTGCGTGGATTGCTTGTTGGACGGCACGCGGGCTCTGACCTGTTGAACTTTTATCATATGCGGTGAGCTCAGTCGTGATGATTGCTCGGCCGCCTGGCTCCCCGGTGTTGGTGTACGATGAGGCGGTGGCCTGCCTGTTCTTCAAGTGACGACTTGCTTTGGTCAACTTGACTCTCAGGATTGCATTCGTATTGGTCAAATCGTTTCACTTGTTTATGGATCGGGGGCCGTGTACCATGACTCAAGTGGTTCTCGGCTCACGCTATTATCACTTCTTGCAAGAATTTTGGCCTCATCGAATTTTAACGTGCGGCCGGGTCTCGTCGAATCAGCCGCAACTTGTGAATTGACATTATTCCGCCGGACTGCTGCCGTGTCTTCGGCAATTCGCGTCCTGAGAAGTCTGCCAGAAACTGGCCTTGGTATTTTGGCCTTGCGTGCACGAGTTTTGTTTTAAAAAAAATTCACGTTTACTTCACATTTCCTTCCCTGTTCACGCACTACTTCCTGCACAATGTTTTTTGTCGGATACTAGGCAATTTTGAGGAGCTCACTATTGCCCTTTCTACAGGAAAAAGTTAGGGTCAGTGTCAAAGTAATGCTGTTGGCCCATTGACAGATGTCGGATGTGTAGTGCATGTCCTCATTTTTAAAGGCTGACTTTAAAAGTAGACTCTTTTTTGACAGTCTCGATTTTTCCTCTAGATTGCATTGTGTCGAATAATTTACCTATTTTCCAGACCATGTGAAGCAGGATAACAAAAAAGATATGTAGTTGATGTAGTTTTAGGAGGAACATAAGGTATTCACTGGTGTTCAGTTTTTCGTTTGTCCATGAATTTTGCGTAAATGTCATTTTGTCCTAACATTTGATATTAAGGTGGTCATTCTCTCAGAATACGCGATGTTACTTTCTATAGTTATTTAAAAAGAATAATTTTTGGCAACGCTTGTTTTCCATCGGCACATCATATACCTCTACTTCTAGCATTTGTCCCAGGAAAACGTTGTTAACATGGGTTCTGTAGGTCGGAATTTAAAACACATTACGTGTTTACTTTGATTGCCATTAAATTATTGACCGACCATTTTCAATTTGTGTTTCTTTCAAAGTAGTAAAAATAGCCTCAACAGTTAACCGAACCATAGCACGTCTTAACATCCTCAGTATTGAAGAGAATACGAAGGCTCGATCGCTGAGATAATATGTTTTTTGCCTGACGTTTTGATAACCGTCGCGGATTCGTCATCTGATGCATGCGTAGCAAAATATCAGAAGCATACACGGCAAGCAAATTGGATCGCTGTATTTTTAAGTCGGTTGGTTGTCAAAACAAAACTTAATAATTTTCTGTTTTTTTTTAGTGTTACGTTCTTGATTAAACAGATCGAAATTCAGAATGTGTACATTTTTTGTTTATGTTTGTCAAATTAAATGCCTTGCACTCTATCCACGCTGAAAACGAGCGCTTCGGGGGCTTAAAGTCTTTATTTTTGGTGTCTCAAGTTATACCATTTCTGTAGTTTTGAGACAAGAAGGCTTCGGATTGTCAGCACGTAGACTTGTCATATCACAATATCGTGTTGTTTTGCACTGCGTTCAGTGCAAACATCCTGAACTTAATATAAATGTGGTGCGTAGCAAATTTGATTTGAAGAATGTATTTGAGTGATTAGTGCCTTTTCGATCTTGCATAGTTTTCGTTCATATCAGCTTATACGACCGAATTTGAGTAACCCAGTGAGTCACTGCCATCTCGGTCTTCACCGATAATTTAACGAAACCTGATGACACAAAGGCATGTGAACCACCAGCATTGGGTTTAGTCTGGTTTAGTCTGCTGAGGAACCATCGTTTGGTGACTGTTGATACATATTAATTGTTAAAAAAAAACTTTTGAACAGAAAATGAATGAAACAGTATAATAACGCTGTAAAATTATTTCAATAAGTGTTCATTTCTTTTTAAAATAATAAAACTTGCCGGTTTCTACATAAGTCGTCATCTAGCTGTCTGTGTATTGCCATTAACAAAGCGTGCATGCAGTTTAATACGCGTCAGCGTATATGTGAGCCCCTTTAGCTTGATTGCTCCGATAAGCGGTTGCTTCGACCCAGGCAGTCTTTTGTTTGATCTTGACGTTTCTGCGTGATGTATATTTCTGCCATTTACCGCTAGAACCGATCCGTTTGTATGTGATCAACTTAAAATGCTGAGCATTGCGGTGGAGTTCCAGTTAGTGCTGAAAGAAGAGACAGCGTGGTAGGTGTTGAACTCAATCCTGCTCGGCATGGTTCTAGGCGGTGCCTTAAGGCCGCAACTGAGTGCTAGGAACATTGTAGAAATCAGCTATGAATGCCAGCCGTGTTCCTGTATCTTAAAAGTTAACATGGAATCAGTTTGCATTTGTGCGTGTTCTTGCCGTAAAGTGAAAGTAGCTGGTGCCACTTACTACTGAGACTCTATTGATTAAAACGCAACGGTCGATCCGTGGTATCTGCTTCTCGGTTCATCACATGTCATGTTAACAAAGACGCTAGAATAATGTAAAGCCAGTTAGGGTTATTTCGTCAATATTGGATGGAGAGCTGACGGCGAAGAAATAGCTTGGCCTATCGTTAGATGTAGCAAATAAAATACCTTTACTGGATCAAAATATAATTTTAATTGCACAGCTCTCAAAGTCACTATATTTGCCGCAGAAAAATGCTTCCATCATAGTATTAAAAGGAACTCTCTTTGCAATAATATGCTAGACAATACATTAACGCCACATATTAAACATTGCAGCGGTACACTTTGAGAAAATCACTTACAAATAAAATGCGGCTTTCAGGTTTAGGGATCCTTTCCGCAACCTGGTTCTTCTGAATAATTTGAATGTCAACCTATTCAAAGTTTAGCTTAAATCCTGTCACATAGCATTTATCAGAAGACTAGCCACTGTGAGTGCTTATGCTTTCTAAAAGCGCTTGTAATGCCAGTAAATTAAGAAGTCAGGTTCAAGTCTGTTATCACAATTCTAAGCCGCATTGACAAAATTTCGGGAAAAATCTAAAGCAGGTTTTGGAATAGGGTAAGCGGATATTTTAAGAATTACAGCTACTAATAAAGATGGCCGGCCGCCCTGTGTATCTACTGCCCCACAATTTTTTTGTTTTAAATTCTTCAGTTTACTTTTAGTTTAGTTTCAAGGTTAGATTTTACTTAGTAAGTTTACTTTTAGGTTAAAGTGTGTTTATTGAGATTCCACTCACATAAGGTAAATAATTGCTTTTCACTAATATATACTGATAAAACCAAGCTTAACTAAACAGAAATCGCTAAAATACCAACATAAGATAATATATTAAAGACTTGCCATATACCACTTATCCTGCAAGACAGAATGATCGGGCAAGCGGAATCTAAGGCGCTTGATCACTCGCATTTTTGCCGAATTACGGACAGACGTCGGGGTAAGTAAAGCTGTAAAGCACGTGATTTTTGAAGCACCTAGTTAATATGAAATCAGGATAAATTTGGGTCCTGTGATTTGTTCACCAATGCATTAATGAGGGGCCTATTCAAACTAATGGCACCCGTTTCTGATTCTGCTAACAGGCGCGCTAGTTTTCTAACACATTACGGCTAATTGGGAAAGAACAGGGGTTGAAGGGGTGAACTTCATGACCGGAATCACAACCGTGTACGAGAATGCGTTTCTCTAGATGTGCTTTCTATTTCTTCTGGATGACTGATTAATACTTCGGTGAAGCTCAGGGATTAAGGCTATGTTGAATTACTTTAAAACATCCACATTCTGTGTCGTGCCATGTTATTGGGAAGGGTCACGCTAGAAGATTTAGCGATGCTTGGTTTTTGGAGTCCTTTATGTTATAAGGAATTGACTCTCGGGAACAAAAGGTTTGCTTTCCATAGTTAAGCCATGAGCCGTTTAATTTGAAATAAATATGTGAAGGAGGTTGTTTGCGTGCAACAATTCCTGGTTTCATTTTTTTGTCCTCGTCATTGTCGTAAGTTGGACAAATAATTTATTTTTTCTACGTCAAAAACTGACTTAGTTTGATATGAACTGCCCAGAATTGCCGAATTTAGTGTTATTTCCAAATTAAATTTTATTTTGATGGCCTTTCTTTTGCATATTAATCAAAGATCTTGTGCGTGAAGGAACGTCTACCATAGGAGCTTTCAAACCCTTGCAATCCTGAAGGTCAACAACCCTGACGGACACCCCTAATTTTAGAAACCTAAGATGGCTGCTCAACAGGCTTGCTTCGTGGAATTTGCAAAAACATCATCAACGTTGCGATTCTTATTCGTTTTAGACTTTATCTGATCAATTATTCGACTTTTTTGAAGCTTGTCGACTTCAACATTGACTACCGCAGGTCAAAGAATCGAACCCGCGGCAAATCCGACTTTTGTTTATAGCTTGGATTGTAAGAAAAAACTTTTTACCATGTATCTTAGTAAAATTGCCTTCAACCTATATATCACAATTCGATTTCACATGATTTGGTTTTCCATAATCAAAATAATGCATTCATAAATGTGTTCATTTATATGTGAGTAGTCCAGCTTTGTACATTTTCGAGTCATGCCCAGAATAAGTTTTCATTCGATGGGCGCTAATTCACAGTTAACTGTCAGGTGTCCTGCTTATAGAGACGTGCAACTCAATGCAGCTGATTTGGAAAAATCAGGTGTTTATAGACTGAAATCCCGAAAAGGATTTTTAGCCAAAGTTAACAAGCATACATCAGTTGAATACAGGCACACACTGCTCATGGCTTGGCCAACCTGAGGGAAATTTTTATTAGTGTAACCCAGTCGCTTGAATGCCAGAAGAAACACACATACGACAATCAGCAGGTAGCTGCGAAGAAGAATACTGCACAGTTTGTACAGTGATATAATATTTGCAGACATGGTTAACTCATGGTCAGATTATACAAAAGGAATATTATTTGGGTGGTTTTTTTCTATTGATAAGCAATGTGATAGTCGAGTATTCGGTATTACAGATTAATAAAATCTGCCATAATCAGCAATATTTCTAAAAACAGTTACTAAAAATGCACATAACAGCTTTTTAATTATATTCCACTGTCTATTATAATTCTGCTTCTATAAAATCATATATTAACTGTTTTCGTAGTACAAAAATGTTGGGACTTGAGATTAATGAGGTATGCTACGTAAACTACTGTTTCCATTCTTAAAAACACTCTTTCCACCACAGAAATATTAAACTCATTTTCCGAAGCAATCCGCATTCGGTGCATTCACGCAATTTTTCCATTGTAATAAATTATGATGCAGACTAGCTGACCATGCATCTAGGTCATTGCAACTGCGGGCTATAATTCATATAGAAGACAGGCAATTGACTTGAACATGTTCACTGGCAAAGCAAATAACAGAAATTGGAATGCATCTGAGGATTCAGCGCCTACTGGGACACGTTTTATACCTGAAGCTTACGACGCCGTAATGGCGGCATTTGAAAAAATTCAGCTTGGAGGGGCGCTCTAATCGTACGTCTACTTCCCCCACATGTAATGGACACTTTATGATTAAGTAAGAATTTCCCTGTATATTTACTGTTCAGTGGTAGTGGCATGATATCGATATTTCATTAAAATGCGTTTTTTTTGGAAAATGAGTATGTATATCGAGTAAATGAGTGACATTTGATCCCCAGGTCGTCGTCAGACTTGATAAAAATTTGCAAACAAAAGTTAGCCTTTAAAAGTGTTGATACAGTTATAATGTCATCTAGTGTGAGCGTTGTTTGGGGGTTACAAATTGTGTCACATCGTGATGGGCATGATTATCAGTCGCAATGGCGTAATGGCTAATTGGCAACCGTAATTTGAGTCAGTCCGGGGGCAGTCCAGGGTCAGTCCGGGTTATCCGTTGTGGATAATAATTGTGGTTCCTGTTGGTCTATGTTTGTCGGCTGCAGTCTCTTCCACCTTTCTTTGAACTGTTTTTACACTCCAGCTAACTCGACACCTCGGTTGATGCACGAATCATCTGAGTTCATGGCCTCAAGAAATTATCGGCCTTTTCTGGAGGGGCAAACACCAAAGATGCGTGTTTTGTCCCATGCAAAGGTATGTGCTATGTAAAGGCAATGCAAAGCCACTTCGGAAGAACGTTCATGTCTCTTCGCTGTCGATTGGTGCTAGCGGATGCGTAAGGAGACAGATCTTCCTGTTTGGCCAAAATATACCGCGTCACAAGCTTCACATGGGATTTTGTTGATAGCTTCTTTCTTATCGAGGTAGTTTACCCTATCCTTAGGGTTTGCTAACTGTGTGCGTAAAGTAGCTATCGGTTTGTGTGCCACTTTAATTTGGTCTTTACGCAATTGTCTTTCAATGAGTCCAGACACGTTCCTTATATAAGGAACGACTCACCATGTGTTTGTTTTGGACGCCTGAGTGGAACTATCTGGTTCCTTTTTTCTTGGATTGTTGTTGTCTCATGCATCGGTGTACAAAGTTTCTGGGGTAACCATTGCGGAAAAAAATTCAAACAGCTAGTTTCGGTAGGTTTTTTCGTCAGAACAGTGTGTCTTCGCTCGGCGTAGCAGACTGTCGATGGCACTCCTTTTGCGAGAGATGGGGGTTGTTGCTTTCATGGTGAATAATAACTTCGCATTCGGACGTTTGTAATGTTATGTCAGCATTTCACCGCAGAAGCTCATCCAGAAATGGGAGTTTGTTCTTGACTTCCTTCTCGAGCGTGAATTAAATGCCTAGAATGGTTGAGTTATTGGTCTTGTTGAGTGCTTCAAAATGGTCCTTTTTAACGACAACAAATGTGCCGTCAACACAGCGTACCCATAAGTTAGGGTTAATCAATGGAAGGCCCATTGATTCATGCTTCTGCATGGTTATTTCGGCAAGGCATCCAGATATAAGTGACCTCATTGGAGCTCCTTCCAGTTGTTGATAGTACTGATGATCAAAGGAAAACTAATTTTATAGGCAAAGGTCCACAAGGTCAAGTAAGGCAGTTGCAGGAACCTTCGTTTCATAGCTCTTTAGGTCTTCCTTTGTGCATTGCCTTGCTACATTTATTGTTATGGACGTGAGCAGGGAAACGACGACGAAGGAGACCATTATCTCATCACCTGTGACCTTGATTCCCCTTAGTTTCTGTAAAAACTCCGTAGAGTTATGACTAGAATTTTCACAATCCTTCGTAAATGGATACAATTGTCGGAATAACCGCTTAAATATGTTATAGTTCGGTGCGCCGATTAATGGTTCTATCGATCGCAGAGGAACTTCCATTTTGTGAACTTTCAGTAATCCGTAGATCTTTACGATGGTTGTCTCGGATTGTTTCAGGCATTTTGCAGTATCTCCTGACAGTAGTTTCGTCCATGTAAGCCGTTAATATACTTTGTCAATGGATGACATCTGCTTCTTGGAAGAGTCTGTTGGGAGAAGCTTAGAGGTTGAGCATCTTCTGTTTGTAGTTTGGTTTGTTCAAGACAGCAGTTGAGCCTCCGATTCTTTAACGCATGGACAGCACTGTTTTAGATGGTAAACTGATCATAGTCGCTAAGGTCTCCTTTAAATATGATTGACTCCTAGCTGGCTAGAAAGCCCAAGTAATAAGAATTCCAAGGGTTGTTTTTCATCCTGTTGGAAAACAAATTCACTTCTGTTGCATTGAGGAATCTGGAAGATAGGTTCACAACCTTCTCTACAGGGTGTTGGTTTGTAGCAGATGGTTGAAAATAGTCTTCCATTTTTTTGTCTAGAAACATCTTCTTCTTTCGTCTTTCCAATTCTGTTATGTGGCAATTGTTTCACCTACTTATTCAAATAAGTGAAGGAGAAGACTATTGCGTTAGACATGGATCTGTTGTTTCTTTGAAGAATGGAACTGTTGCAGTCGATAATGGTCATCCGTTATAAATTCTCCAAGCGTACTTTTTTAATAACGAGATCCAATCTGATACCCTAGGGTAGATCTGATTGCAGGCCTCACAAGCACAGTCTTCAGCAAAAATGCGTTTTTTCGGCACTTATGGAGAAATGCTACTTGTTCTAGCGTACAACTTTTGCGAATAGCACACATCTTTAATTGTCTTGCCTCGATCAAAACTTCGCAATCGTAATTGTTTCGTATAAACTTAAAGGCTAGCATCCCAAGAAATGTAATTTCATGCAAAGACATTCTTTAGGAAATGAGAAATTTTATTGAGTTAATTTTGAAAACCGTATCCCCAGGTCGTCATCAGATTGAGAGAAATTTGCAAAGAAATGTGTGATTTAAATGTTGAACCTAATGAATGTATATATTATTCGTTTGAAATGGTTTTCTGAATAGCAAAATAAAAGGGAACACACTGGTTCGTTATGGTTGCATTGCAGTTTCTAAAAAGCACGTTTTTGTGTAATATTTTTGCGGAAATTCCCAAATTCCTCTTATAAATGGGGAAAAGTTTGAAGTTTGAATTTATATCTGTTATGAAATTGGATAAGGTTGAATGCTAAGGACACAACATTGATAAATTGAAGGATATTGTTTAGTGTTAACTATGGAAAGCTGTTTAAAACGAGAGAGAACTGAATAAGGCACAATCTGAGATGAATTGGGAAAAACATAAGCTATTTGCCAAATCCTTCATTGAAACGCAGCGAGAAAAAATCAACCCTCTTTGAAGCCTTTTTAACCAGTACGTTAAGAATGCGTTCGAATAGAGGCTCGTTCGAAAGGTGATGCTTAAATCCGTTGCGTAAAGCTTGCAGTCAAATTAGTATTTCACGCCTACCTGAGTAATTTTTGTGATCTGAAAGAATATGTGAAAGGTGAGTTGACATGACATCATATCTGAAATCCACGGCATATAATTCCATAGTATGCATACAGCCAACCTTAACATCTAATCTACTCGAAAACACACTCCAAAATGTCTTTTAAAAATGTCATGAAGTGAATCATAAAGAATGTCACTCTGCGTTACTTCTCACAGGTGATAAATGGGTGAATAGCACGTCTGGCTTATATGTGACTTTCCCACTATGAGCTCTTCCATACCTCCGCGGCCTTAAGAAAGCCTTATTTTCGGAATTTTTCTGCGCCAGGAAAAAATTCAAGCGTCAGTTCACCTGCAAATAACCAAGGAACATAACAAAACTCGCCTGTGGACAATAAAATATCTTCCAAATAGATATTGCTTCACAAAAACCGTATGTGGTGTTGATGGGCCTTGCCATCTCTGGCCCGGACGAATTTATGTATTTTGCTGGGTCAAGCAGGCATCGGAATCCAGGTTATTTTCACAAGATGCCGTGCGGTAACTTTTCCTGGCTATCAGGTGTTTAAAAGAGACTGATAATGGCGTCAAGGAGGAGAAGTACTCACAAACGTAAAAATGAAAATATCTTTTCAGATAAAACGGATTAACTGAGGTGTACTTCAGAGGCGATGCGACCTTCCATTCTAGTATCACGTTTATCAAGTCGGTATGTTCTGTCATCTTACTGACCGCAGAGAAGGGATCCCGTTGCTAATGCATGTTTGGTAGAGGAGCTGGGAAAAATTGCTATACAATCGGCTATTCTGAGTAAGAGTGATATACATCGTCTCTAACTTCCAAGCAGTCATCGTCCACACATAATCATGGATTGGACTTTGATGGTTGCTTTCGGAACGTGAGACTCTAGATATTTATCTTACAGCAGGTCACGTTTACAACTTGATGTGCTCAAAGACAAGCAAACGAACAGTCTGAATCTCGTCCACACAAAATCGTAGGACAGTCCTTATGGCATGTGATGCATATATTTGCTTAGTAAAAGTGATAGTTTTGCCCTTCAATGGAAGTACTAGCATCCGCCAATACCAGGGTGACCCAAATGGAACAGGCAGTGATTTTCTTGAAGCAATATACATCGAATGAGGACCGTCCTCACGAGCATTGAGCTCAAATCCTTATCGTTTGGTAAAATAACAGAAGACTGGAAAATTATCCGGGATATACTGCACAGGTCCTCTTCAGGTTATGCTTAACCTATTCGTTGGTTCTTATCTCCAGTGAATACGGCCTTCAGGATATGCACTTCTCAGTAGCTAGATATGTTACGAGACGATGGTTTGCATGTGATAAGCCACCGACCGTTAATTGGTTTCAATATATGCTGCTGCATACGCCTCTTTTGAAAGAACACTGTCGTGGGTGGTATTGGTGTACTTTCAAACAATGGTTTTCGACACTGTCATTGACTATCAGTTAGTCAGCTGAAGATTAAAGCTCCCGACATAGTGTAGTTTGTAGGCAGTGATATCAAGGTCATCATTTTTGGCAGATGACTCAATGCTGCTTGCGTGGGCAATTATCCTCGCAGCCACGATGTTAAACTCATGACCCGTATCGTAGGTGTGGGCGACACTTGCGAAGATTCATCACCGGGTCGAAAAGCTGACTTGTGTTCGTGTATGCGCAAACCCAGCATGCGTTTAGTCTGTCCCGTGTAATTTTAAGGACAGTTAAGACATGATATGCGATACACTACACCCAACTGCTCACTGGAATTAAGTCGATGCTTGATATTCATGACCCGGCTGCGCATTGTAGCCTTACATGATAAGCGATTCCAATGCCTATTCCCTCGGCAACACGCTCGGTCGCTTCCTTACCATCCTTGATATATGGTAGTGCATGCCAACTCGTGAGGGTGGTTCTTTTTGGGTCCTCGGAGGGCGGGCACGTATGCATCGGCTGATGATAGCTTTTGGACAGCGATTCTGCCAAAACTGGTCGTGCAGATGTTGGTCTCAACGTGCTCTTTCTTCAGAGTTACTGCAGTGAGTCTGGATTTTTTTGAACAGCGTTCTCACATAGCTTCGTTTGTGAGTTATCGGATGTTTGCTGTGAAAAATGAGAGGATGTGTGGTGTTCATCGCCTTTATTTAGAAAGATAAAGAGAATGAGAAAAAAACAGTGCTGGCATTTTATGTCAATGAGTCAGCTATAGATGAAGGCGGCCGACAAGATGTAATCTGTCCACCCTAAACAGGAATTATGCAACATAAAAGAGAGGATATTAAGGCAACTATGTGTGGCACCAATTTGTCAGAAATCAAAGAAAACTGTTGTTGATTTTAACAAAGGGTGAGTTGGTTGAAGACTTTATTCTGCGGTTATTGACGATGGCATTTGTTGTAAAATGGAGTTTTGATTCAGTTAAAAGAAGGTCCTGTCAATCATGGTAGTGATTTAGGCTAGTATAACCGAAAACGCATTCACCACATAAAGTACGATTTTGTCGTAGTTAATTTGTTTTATGTCTGATAGCGTATATTTGAAAATTCATATCATTCTGACGAGATCTTTGAACTGACAGTTGAATTAGCACACGTATTGATGTTAAATTATTGACTAACCATGACGAAATTACCTGTGTTCAAAGCAAATTATGTTCTTGAGTTCAACTAAGTAAGATATATCCCAATGGCGTTAATATTTTCGCAAGTACTCTCTAGTTCTCCTGGAAGACGTCTCCTATCCTTAAGCTATTTACCGTTCTGACGGTATTTCATGCAGTGTGCTGGAATTTTTGAAAGGTTGATTATCTTTTGCAAACAGGCCTTAAGCAGAGGTTAAGTACTGACAAGGTGAAGGCTTAATCTGAAGGCAGTTTTTCAACTTTTTAGTGGGCTTGTTTCTGACCACTAACAACACGTGAATATTTTCTCTGCGGACTGATTAGTTAAGAATTGTGCACTTATCGTATCGATTTTTAGTTCCAATACAATTTGAATGAAATGTTGAGTAAATATTTACAACATTAGTCATTTTTGTTTTTGTTTGGTAAAAAATTATGTTTTTCTTCCAAGTTTAGATTCATAAAGGACAGTATTTTATTTTAAATGTCGTTTTTTTAAATTTCCGCACAATTTTGACACAAACTGACCATTATGCTCAAATTTAAGTTCTCCAATCTTCATGTTATGTACATCTTGACTAAGAAAGCCATGTATGACTGCACGCTGAGTAAAATGCAGTAAAGATCTAATGCAATGTCGTCATAGTAGTGAATCATGCTGTATACATTTTAAGCAACACAAATAAATCAGAGGACAGGATGTTTTATTTTAATGAGTGTCAGTTTATAGGCAAGATAAAAGGTATATACAGTAAGAGTCCAGCTGACAATGAAACATTCCTAATGTTTTTTGGAAAAAAATACTGCAACTCCTCGAAGTTCAGCGCAAAGAAGTTAAGAAACATGAAGTCAGTGCTCTCAATATCCCTTGACTGTTACGGCTTCAGTGTTCTGCACAAGGGAATATACATTCATTTTTGTTCGCGGTATTCATTTGTAAATTTAAGGCTTATAGGCATAGAACGACATCGTAAGCGCAAACTTGGGCTGACACCCAACAACCACTGCAAAATATGCACTTGCTGCCAACGAAGAGATTTCATTTGAATAAATGTTTATTGCCACGTTCCATACTCACAGCCTTGGTACTAGCTGAAATGCCCAGAAACGCGTTTCGCCGGGCTTTATGCAGCTGCTTGACACAGTTCATCAATAGTTTTCTCAGCCTTCAGCCTCCGCTTTCTGTTTGCTATACTGAGTAATTTATTTCTGTTTGCGGTAAACATCAGTATATTCAAGGCCTATAACTAACAGAATATCGGCAAAACAGGTCGCTGGAAAATTTTATTTATTTATTTATTTCCAATTAACAGGAAGGGTGAAAAATAATGTTTATTGGTAATAAGGGCGTTCTAAACCTTCGAAGACAGAAAAACCAAAAGCAACCTACCTCTTTTGCAGTCAACATTAGATTTGTTTAAATTTTATGCTTGGTCAACAGTGAGTGATATAGGGAGTTTGTTTTAAATGGAAAATCTGACTGGCAAAATATATGTACAGTAATGGACCGGGTTGAAAATTCAACAGAAAAAAACTGCAACTTGTTGAATGCACGAGGTTCGGGATAGGGAGGATTGACACAGGGACTGCGTTCTCAGTATTCCTCGAATATTATGATTTTGAAATTAACCGGTACAGTAAGGTTTGCTGGTCAACGCTGTCGGCTCTCGATATGAAGCCTAACACGGGATGCAGAGAGCGCGAACGCATACCGCCTTGAATAGAAAATTTCGCTTATTCAGCTGCTAAAATGCGTTGTACTGAATTTAGATGCATCGGGATGGTATAACAAGTTTACTTAATGGTGATTTGTCAGTGAATATAAATGTTTCAAACATTTTCGAATTTTACCTTGAATACTAGCCGTGCACAACTCTGGAGTAGAAATCGTTTCTATGTTGCTTTTCAAGTCACATCTGATGAAGTTTTAGAGCATGAATACATAATCGGTCGTGAATTCTGCTTTTCTCTCCCCTTTATCTTCTAAATTTGCATTTTGGTGGAAAAGATAATATGAGTCGTGAAATCGCTAGGTCGATTTAACACTGTTTTGCACAGTTTCAGCCACTATGCATTCTGTTTGTATAAAAGGTTAACGTAATGCATCTTCTTTAGTATCGCGGGAGGCTTACTTAGTCGGCATTAAATTGTGACGCAAAATGATACTAGAATGGTCATTTCTAGCATCTAAGCCGTCACTAGTCTGACATACAAAAGCTCAAGGGCTAGAACTCCGATATTAAAACACGGGATATTTGCTCGTTAAGTTTGTAACTCTAAAATTGCACCACGGGCTCGTTGATCTTTTGGTTGAGGAGGAGATCCTGTTGAATATATGGAAATCATCGATCTGTCATTGGAACAATTAAGTTCCATTTCCACTACATGGCCTCTTATTGTCAGCTAAAGGACGCAATGGAACTTACTTTTTCACTACCAGATTGGCCATACCTAAATGCTACACAAATTTCAAATCTCAATCGCAAAATCGATCACCCCGTGTTGGAATGGTAGAATGGTTTCCTCAAAAAACGAAGATCCGGGGTTCAAATTTCGCAGCTTCCAAACCTCGAGGTTGGGGTTGACTGGCTGGTGAAGGATATCAACTTTGAAATGGCCATTCCGGTACGTGATTGCCTTTTTTCATTTCAAGGTTATATATTACCTAATATATGAAAGGTTAGCGTAATTCAATATTGGTAATGTTGTGGGATATGATGTGGTCCAACCGGATACTACACGAGAGAACGTATCCCAACGTTTTTTAGGTTAGTTGATAGTACAAGGCATGAATGGTCACAGTGTTAGGGAGAATTTACTTAGGTAGGATCAAGCATAGAATGTAAGTAAAATGCAAGTGAGTTCCAGATGAGTCCAGGCCAGCCATGAATGAGCCGGAGTCCAAAGAATTTGCAACCAAACAGTGAGTCGTCGGCTCTGGTAGTAGTTGAGCGTAAACCAATGTCCCGCATCTCGGGCACTGGCCTGACCTTGAGAAGTGGTTGGCTAGTGAGACAAGACATATCTGAGAAAGCAAGACAGGAGTGACCTTGAACGGAGGCCTTGACTATGGTGTCTTGCGGACGCGTGGTGGTCACGCCAGACATGATCTAGTGGGCGCGGCGTCCGAGGAAAGCATGACTAAGAAAGGGGTTCGCTACAATGCATGCACAGAAGTAGTTAGTTGTTGTACAATGTTGATGCTGAAAATTGCTAAAATCATTTTACTCGGTGCCTTTACTGCGTTTTTGACCATCCAACGAAGAGAGAGCTTATGTGGTCTTATTCTTGGGAGATCGATATGGATAACTGTGCATTTTTCGACGATTAAAAAGAGTTTACACTAGTGTTTATTTTTTGCTGCAAGTCTTCGTCCAGTAGCATATTACTAAATTATATTACCAATGCGTTACTTTAAACGCGTGCTGTGAGGTTGGACGTAATTTTCGCTCTGCCGCGACTAATACAACATGTTCAGCAGGGGGCAACTAAAGTAGGTGTGTAGTCAGGATATAACATATTTGGATCATGTGCTGCGGAAACGTTTCGTGAGGCAGATTTATCAACTAGTTTTGATGGACGTACAACAAATGCCTCTTTTAGAAAGAGGATTTGAGCAATTGTTTTGGCACTCGGAGTGGTTTGCCTTATTGCTGTTGGTTCATATTTGTTTAAATAAATCTATCTCTAAAATCATTTGGCAAAACGGGTTCCGGCTCTGTCCAAAATTATCATTTATCTTGTCTGTTAGACAATAAGTTTTACAAATTGCCGAAAATGATGTATTATACAACGTTTTAGCTAACAGGGTTCATAAATTCTAAAACGAAATGTATTATTGGATGGGAGATTGCTCCAAAGTATTGTTCCTCCGCAAACAACTATCGGCCCTACTGAGAAAAGGGCGAAATTGCTTAATCCATCCATTTTACTCTTGAGCGTAAACTCGATTGAGGGATCCGCAAACCTAACACCATACAAGCCGTCTGTTTAGTAGATGTATTAAGTATTGTGCGAATACTATTTTGAACGTAACAATAGAATATAAGATAGGATAATATCCCCTTGTTTGCTTTTTTCCCGCAAAAGAAGGCATTTAAAGCAAGCAAATTTGTTTGCCGTATTTTCTTTTTTGAGTTTGTTGTCAGACAGAACAGTGCATCGTATCAATTGTATCTTAGTTACAGTTTTATGAGGAAACTTCATATTTTAAATGCTTCATCTTCGTTTGCCCAATAAAAAGACTTACAATTGGTCCACGTTAGAACAGGGCATTTAAATATATTTCGAAGTTTCTGGTAAATTCTCAAGTTATACAATTTCTGTTATTTTGATAAAAAAAGACGTCGGATTGTCAGCACGTAGACTTGTCATATCACAATCACGTGCAGTTTGGCACTACCTTCTGCGCAAACCTCCTGAACTTAATCTTGCGGAGGCGTAAGGAAAATTTGATGTGAAAAAAATTAGAAAAGCGATTACTCATTTTTGACTTTTTTTCAAATTATCCTTTTCTATCAGTAGATATGATCAAATTCAAGTAATTGAATGAGTCACTGCCACGACGGTTTTACTTGAGACCTCAAAGAATTGGGATTACGCCAAGCTCGCTGGAAGCTCAGCATTGGGTGAAGTCTTATTGCTAGAATATCATCGTTTAGTGACCGCTGTTGCATAATTATTGTCATTTACTTCGATACAAGAACACGCATGAACTAGAATAATAAAGTTTTAACAAGCTACGTGATAATGATTTTTTTTTTTTGCAAATACTTAACATTGCAGCTGACTGCATCTGTCCTTATCTAATTGCCTGTGTTCAGCCATTTACAAAACGACGCAGAACCTCAAATCTGCTTTTAAACAAGCACAAAGAATACGCGCGTTTTAACTTTTGAACCGACATCATAATTTTTCTCTTAGCTATATTGTAGACAGTTAATTATGCTTCAGCGTATTTCGAAGCACATTGGCTTAATTTGTCTAATGGACAATAAGTTCGAACCAGACAACCTTGCGTTTGACCTTAACGTCTTGATGTGATTTACCTTCCTGCTACCCGTCTGAAGAACCACTCCATGTATATTTTCCTACCATGGTATGGTAAGCGTTTTATGGCAGTGACAATCGGTAAGTCAGCGGGGTACATGTTGAAGTTACTCATGCATCAGATGCTTTAAGGTGGTGCCAGTAGAGTGAAACTGCTGACAAGAAGATTTAACAAATTGACTTTGAACGCCAGTGGTTTTGGTTCATCTTCAAAGTTAATAGGGAGGCGCTGTGCATTTGTGCATGCTCCTGTCAAAAAGCGAACGTACGTGGTGGTAGAGGTGGTAGTGCTGCTGCTGCTGCTTGCTTCTCGAGATCGATTGATCGAAAGGCAGCGGTTGATCTGCGGTGTCTGCGTCTACGAAAAGCACGCGTCATAGAACCAAAGACGTCAGTATCACGTAAACTCAGCCTGCTTGCAGGTTACGGTAAAAAAGAGGCTTGTTTGATAACTAGGTGCAATGATGCTTGCAGATAATACGTAAGACAATACATTAAAGTCGTATTTTTAACTTGAAGATGGAATATTACAGTGGTACCACTTGCCGATGGTACTTAAATATAGAATGTTGGTCTCAGATTTGGAGATATTTTTTGTTAGCCCGTTCCTCTTAAGAATTTAAATGTTGAGTTTAATAACTGTCAGAACGATTATCATCATGACCACCAACGTTCAGTCTTGCGAGGCCTGCAAACTACTTTTATGACGAAATTTAACTTGGTAGTTTAGCGTATATTAAGACGGGTTATTTTGATCAACTAGGTGGATAATTAATAGGAATGGCTTTTCTGTGGAAAACTGCCCTCTTATTTAAAGTTATTTATTGAAATAGGCTCTTATTTTGCTGACAGGAAAGAGATAAGTAAACTTTCGTTTAATATACAATATTCTGTAAAATAAGTGCGAAGTTGATCAAATGGAACTAAAACGAAGTTAAAAGAATAGCATTTATTTTCACTTACAAGCAGTGATGGAAATTTTAAAAATTGTTTTTAGTGATTCGGTGTGGTTTTTTGCAAAATGGTAAAAACAGAAAAGTTTTTGGTCGAGCATTTTCGTTTACCGCACAGCTAGCCTTGCGCGTTAACAAACATATTGTATGTTACTGCAAAGAAAACCTATTGAAGGCCTTTTTGAATGTCAGTCATGTATAAATATAGTTTATTTGTTTACAAAAAAAGTCAAGCAAAGAAAAACGTACAAGTAGAATTACGATGAAAAATAACGCTTTTGCATTTAGGTGCAACGTTATGTAGGTGATTACCGAGTCGAGTATGCAGTCCAACACAGTTTCACGTGGATTGCTAATTGGTTCTTCTGTTTACACATTGCTTTTGATTTACGTTGGACTGGAGAGGTCTAGGAGGTCACGAGAGTAAGATGTTTGGTAAGCCCTTGTGAGTAATTAATTTAAATGGAATTTTCAAATGCAATCAAAAATGTTCCATTTAAAGTACACTTACATACATTTCCTATCGCTACGTTCCTTTTTTATTATTTTGGGATTTCACTTACGACGAGGTCCAACTTATTCTCGAACTGTTAATGAACATTTTACGATTAACACTGGTTTTAGTTTAATGACCGCAATTAAGGTTTATATTCTACATGCTTAATCATACCGTCAAAATAACATATTTTTAAAGATATTTACCGAAGAAACGTAGTTTTAAATACTATTTTAATGCAGCTGACTGTTTAAGCCATAAATTAAAAAAATCCCAACATTTCAATTCATTGCTAAAAAAATGAACGTTCACAACAATAGTAACTATCAAATGAGTTTTAACAAGAAATTTACCTCTTTTTCAATATTTTGGCGTCGAATCCCCTTGTTTTTTTATCAGTTTGAAGATTAAATCAAAATAGAACATTGTGGCATGTTCTTGTCTTTCTTTACAATAAGGTTTAAATATTTGACTGTTACCTTTTTTTATAAACTGAAGCAGTTTTCAGTATTTTTGTATACTTCTGGGTTTAGTTCTAGGATAACAAAAAGGTTCCTGATTGACATAATATTACCGTTTTATTTTGAGAAACCTAATAAATTTTGCCAATTCCATTTTTAGTTTATTTATTCGCATATTCTGTTCCACAGACAAAAATGTTAGGGCATACTTTTCATGTGGCTTAAAGGAGAAAATTGGCGGCATATCTGGCTGTTGTTATATGTGTGTGTTTGTGGCCGTCATTTTGGAGGGTTACATTAATAAAGTTTGTATCAATTTGTTACTTAGTTTTACGGCATAAAAATAAGCAGATTTATAAAACTGATTTTTCTAACAAGATTTACTCTAGGCCCGTAAATAATGCACTATTTTTTCATGACGCTTACTTCAGCTTTGTGAAAGCAAACGCGAATTGTCTGTTCTCAGGACAAAGAACATTAAACCATTTCTGTTGTTTAATATTGTTCTTTGTAAGCACAAAGCGCATAAATAAGACGTTTTTCAAGACCGCTCAATAGCATACTGAATTTCCTGGATATAAAAAAACATGGCACAACGAAAGTAAAAACAACTAGAACTAGAAATTCAATTCAAAAGTCTCTTCAGTCAGACTTCCGACCTGAAAACCTCCGAGCCCAGAGAAGTTGACTATCTTAAGTCGACCCTAGTCAACTGCTGTCAACAGTACTTAAAAAAGACTCTAAGACCTATAGGTCCTCTAACCAAGGCCAATCTGGATAGTCTCAATGAGCTTTGTCGAAATGAAAATATTTTGCTAACTTGACTGGACAAAGGCTCCAGGATTGTGCTGCTTGATAAGTAAAACTTTTTTGCTAAACTAGAAGAATTTTTATCGGATCGCACAAAGTTTTCAAAATCCGATAAAGGGAGACACTGGGCAGAGGTCGTTGAAGGTCAGCTCACAAAACTATTTCAAGTACTTCATAAGGAAGGATACGTATCGGATAAAGAGTTGGAGGGACTAAGGCCGGTGGGTACCAAGATACCTCGAATGTACGGCCAACCCAAAATTCATAACGAAGGCCTGCCGCTTCGTTCTATTTTGGACATCCGGAACTCGCCCTACGACTCTTTTGCAAAATGGCTTGATGAAAAGCTTAAGCCGCTTCAGAGTCGTCTTTACCCTAGAAACCTGAATGATACCTTTGAATTCGTCGGAGCGATCAAGGAAGTTAGCATTGGAAAACTGAAAATTATGTCATAAGATGCATCTTCAATTGTTTACTTACGTGCCGGTAGCGGAAACCATTGCGTACTTATGCGGCTTTATACGTCAGACAAACCACCAAATATGGATGCCAGTAGAGACGCTAAAGGAACAATTACGTGCTGCATGCAAAACGTAAAGTTCTTCTGCAACGGCCAGTTGTACAGGCAAATAGACGGTGTGGCCATGGGCTGACCACTTAGACCGTTCCTCGCGAATGTCTTCATAGGCAAAGTCGAGTAATTTAACCTCAAAGACACTATCAACAAGTTTGACTTTTATGGTCGTTACGTGGATGATATTTTTTGCCTGACAAAGCAGACTACTGATATAGATGGCGTAGTTCATTCGGTCAATACGGCCCACGCAGCACTAAAGTTCACTGTGGAAACGGAGGTGAACAACTAAATCGCGTTCCTAGATATCCTCCTGCACATAGTAGAAGATGGTTCAATACAACGCCAGGTATACAGAAAGAAAACCTGGACGAGGCAATACATTAATTTCAACAGTTTTTTTTAACCTTCATCTGCAATAAAACTAAGTCTAATGATTGGCAGCCAGAACACGAGCATTTGCTCTCCTAAATTAGTCCAAAGAGAACTGCAGCAGCTGCAGAACACACTTCGTGAAAATGGTAATCCAGAAAGGTTCATCCTTCGTAACATTAAGGAGCGTATCGCAAAGCCTGCCGTCGAAACGGCAGAAAAGAAAGACCTTTTCATAAGATTGTCCTTCCTAGAAGACGCAGCAAGTGAACTAGTAAGACGACGTCTAAGGACAGCAGTCACGAGTGATTTTTTCTTACGCGTTTTCTTCACAAACTCTCCCCTTCTGCGGATGGGGGGTTAAAGACACACTACCGCTACAGGCCATTTCAATGCTGTATTTATTCATTTACCTGCTCGTGTGGGATGGGATATATCGGCCGAACAACGAGACGTCCGAAGAAGAGGATACGCGAACACATATCAGCCTGGTTAGGTTAAGGTGAAAATATATCGATCTCAAGCTCAATCCTCGCACTCCTGATCGATACAAATCACAAAGTTGACGCGAGAGAGGTCTTTCAGGTCATATACCAGGCACCCACGCTCTACTCGTAAGGCCTGCATAAACGGGTGCTAGCCACAGCTGAGGCAGTGGCAATTCGTTTAGAAAAACCCGCTCTCTGCTGTCAAAAGACGCTGTTACATGCCATGTCCCTCCCGTGGCCGACCGCATACAAGGATCCCGCACCACCCG
This sequence comes from Ligula intestinalis, assembly GCA_036362985.1. Classification (NCBI taxonomy): domain Eukaryota; kingdom Metazoa; phylum Platyhelminthes; class Cestoda; order Diphyllobothriidea; family Diphyllobothriidae; genus Ligula; species Ligula intestinalis. The sequence continues at coordinate 8,276,946 of JAYGXS010000006.1, read as the reverse complement.
AAGGCACTACGTCAGAACTCACGACGTCAGAATCTACGCAGCCCGAAACCATACTACCCACAGCCGCAGAGAACACGCAGTGCAAACATGCTGCTCACAGTCACAGAGAGCCCGCTGACGTAGATCGTGGGAACATCCCTGCCCCGTTCCACACGCGTGACAACCCAATTTCCTCGGCATGCTGATTCCGGCTCGCAGGAGTCGAGGGAACCACGAGATGACTAATTACCCCCTCCCCCCACCTTAAGAACTATAATAGCACTGTACCGAACTACCTGCTTTTGTTACCTATTTTCCATGTCGCTGTAACGGCCTGAAGTGAATGACCGAACACAGCCGTTTGCCAACACGACTTTTCAATATCAGCAAACGTTGGTTTTAACCTCATTTCGCCAATTTTTTTTTTCCTGTATACTGATCTGAACATAGATATTTTTTTGCAAGCAGCATTTTGCGCCTGAAGTCAACTAAGTGAACAAAATTAAAAAACTTAAATGTGTATCAATTACCACAATGAATTTATCTATTCACCTTTCATCAGATATAATATCTATTATACCGTCTGTTTACTTAATTATACTGACTTATCTAAACAAAAGTAAACTAAACAAAATCGTGATTAATAATAATAATCGTGAAACAAATCTTATATCACCCGTCCCGTATGACATCAAACTTGCGCAAAGGTTATCCGAGGTTGGCCACTAAATGTATTTTTGACGAAACATAGACTGTGATCGAAATGGTATACGCTGGGATTGTCAAGCACGTCTTCAGTATTTATTCAAGATAAAGCTAGGTTCGCCAATGTAATCAGGATCGGCCCTCCTAAACCGATGGCGTCTGTTTCTGCTTATGCCAACGGACGCTAATTCTGTAACTCTGAAGCTGAATTGGAAATAGCAGGTGGTGATAGGTGAAATACATGACCGAAATCGCTACCAGGTTCGAAAATGAGCCGCCTGAAACGTTCTTCCTATTCCCTTTGGATTAAACGTCGATGACCGCGGCCAAAATCAGCAAGTAAGCCCATATTGAATTGATTATAAATTCCAAATTATACGTCAAGCCGTGCTGCTTAAAAGGTTCATGACAAAAAACTGTTGGAGGCGTGCTTTTTGGGAATCGTTTCGTACTGTGCTCTAGGAAAGTGACCTTTGGGAACATAGTTTTATTTTTCGTAGTCAGTTTTGTTAAGTGGTTAGCCGTTTACTTTTACCTGAAAAATTGAAAGTAGCTGGTCCCGAAAAACAAATAATAGTTCATTTTATGTTCTTTTTTGCTGTTGTCTGCTGGACAAATACTCATTTCCTGTTTTGTAGCTCGAACGTCTGACTAGATTTGATGTTAATTGCTCAGAATTTACAATTATTTTCAAACAATTTTTTCTGTCGATGACCACTTATTTGCACGTTATCGTTTGGTCTTCTGCTTGGTGGAATGCATGCGGTTTAAGTTTTTCAAGCCATTGTCATTTTTAGTGTGAAACCCATTGACAAACATCCATTTATTGTAAAATATACGATGGCTTTTAAACAGATTTGGTACGTGGAATTTCCAAGGCTGTCATCAACGTAGCAATCCTTACTATTTCAATCTTGATCTGATCCATCATTTAATTTGGTTCAAACTTGCCGACTAGGATATTGGCTGAGGGAAGTCAGATAACTGCACCTAAGGTATGCTCTTTTTGTGTATAGAGTTGCTTGTAAAGAAAGAACTTTTTTGGCATGTAACTGAGGGCCATTTCCTTCAGTGTATTTTTGTCATCCATGGAAGATCTGAAAAAGTTTATCCTCTTACATGCCAGATTCTAGAACTGTCTATTTTCATGTCATGTCCAAATGGGCTTTCCTTCGCTAGGTGCTCCATCACTTATAACTGTCTGACATTCTGCTTGGATGCACGTGTATAAACGGCCCGATTCAGTAATTGACAGATCGGACTTATTCAAAACCAATGAAAGTGTTGTTAATTCCGTTTAAATGGTGGCCGTTTTACAACTTTTATCAACGTAGCAAACCTTTATGTTTTCAAAATTGATTTGATCCATGATTTTATTTTGATTATAGCTTGCCGTGGACAGCTTCATGAAAGGAAAGTCAAAGGAATGAATCCGCGGCAAGGTCGTTGTTTGTGTATAGACTTGGCTGTAAGAACGGAACTCATCTTCTACCGTGCATCTTAGCGTGACCTCCTTCAGTGTGTTCACGGCAATTTTGTTTGACTTTTTATCAGGTCTTTCTTAATCAAATTAAAATATGCTTAAGTCGGTCCACTTTTCTAGCTTCTTTTAAAAAACAGGCCCCGGCAGTTCAAGAGATTGATGCTTCCGCAAGTGGTAGGGCCACCTTTCAGTTTCTAACTTGTTTGCGATTTCGCAAACTAAATTTTAAGGTTTCGCTTAACATTGAGGGACGAGGTCACCGGACACTATGTCAGCAAAAAGAACACCTCCAAGTGCTGTTGTTCAGTGCAAATCTTCGAGCTAAATGCCGCGGAGGCGTATTTCGGCATGGTTGATAACAACTGAAAGGCTGTATTACTCATTCGCCATTTGTCTAAGCATTCCCATGTATGCCGGCACACCTGTAGCACACTTGAGTGTAGCATGTAATTGCCGTGATACCTTTTAAAAGCAGCTCTATAAAAGAGAATTTTCAACAATCAACTTACTGCCAAATAAAATGTTCTACTATGACGCGTTGGTAACATTCAATTCCGACATATGCTTTGCTGTGTGTCTATGTGTCTCTCGTCTAGAAAGTAAGCCGGCCTTTTCTTGCGTGGCTTTCATGCTTATAAGGCCTTTATTTTATGTTCCTTAACATTTTCTGGAAAAGGAGATTAACAAGACAAACGCTCGAGATGAACTACACCTCCATTATGTATACATCTGCTTACTTGTAAAGTAGGACGGCCTATTTACGATGATTTACCAAGTATAATTATTCATATGAGGCAGAACTAAAAGCTCTGTCACGAAAATATTTACAAATTAAAAAACCCAACCCGTTTCCGATCATACGACAACACTTTCTGGACCTAAATACTTTTCATTTGTTATGTCAGTCAATTATACGAAAGTGCATGCAAATTCAAAAAAAAATGTATTTTTGAAACGGATCTCATTTTGACTGTATTGAGCAGGCATTTAAAAGAGATGAACAGTTTTAAGTCATAAGCACAACAACGATGTTGTCTCAAATAGTGTTATTCTGGTCTTAATTCTGACCGTGAAGATCAAAAGAAAACCTTGTTGCACTTTAAAAAAAGTCGAGCCGTGACAGAGTTAAAGTAGTTGGAGTACTCCAAGAGGGTAAGCATATACTGCAGAAAGCAAAACACACTAGAATTTTACAGTGCGTGGCATTAAAAACGATAAAAGGCAAACTAAATAACACTTCAAATGGGAGGACCAACTTTAACTGGCTCCAAGAAGCCTTTAAAAAAATGATTTCCCGTTTAAGAAGCAACTGTGTCGTACCAATCTAGGTTATTCCTTCTTGTATAACAACATCATATGAGAGTAAAACTCTTTTCCGACGTGTTCTGTGCATTTACCCTATATTGGTTTGCTCAAGAGACGTCTGAGTAAACGCCTGCTAAAAGTCAGCCATAACTATCAACCTATATCTAACACAACAGACATTATTACGCGCATACTACTCTTCTGATGTCAGTACATATTTTTTTCAAGATAAATGGTCCAGCACGCAGCGTCGGTAAAAGGTGACAACCGCGTGAGCCGTGATCTGTTGGAGTCATGGTTCTCAGGCCCCCAGCCCATCAACAAGTGAAACGATTTGGCGTTGCCATATCGTATACTGTGAAGTTTCCTGAGCAACAGAATCAGTCACGTAGAAAGGTCTGGGTGCAGCAACGACTCTGAAGACAGCGAGCATAAATCTCGCGCAATTATCAGGCCCGCATTCGACGCTGACAAGGCGATTGTGGCAATTAGTGAGTCAAAGGCGAGGTTTCAATCCAGTACTGCATCAATTAACACGCAAGTGGTGACTACAGAAGGCAACAATTATCACACAAACACACACACACACGACGACAGTTCCCCCGTCAGTTTCGACGATGGGCACCACGCGCTCCAAAAAGCCGCAGCAAACGCTGAAGCAAGCCGCAGCATACACTGAGGCAAGCTGGACAAGCAACAGGAAAGCGATAGCAAGCAGGAGCAACGCAGACAACTTGTGCGAGAGAAAACAGGAGTTCAGGCAGACTTGCACAGAATCTACACACTCGCTTGCCACTTCCACCTACATTTCCGGTGTAAGGACAATGTAAATTAGACCGCGGATAAGGGAGGGTGTAGATGGCTGGCGTGATAAACACTCAGCACGCGCACACTTGACACAGCCATCTTGCTACGTATGCTCTTGACTGCGCGGGAGCGCCATAAAGGCTACATTAAGAGGGAGCCATTGCAGCCTGCCTCTCAGTCCTCCCTCTCCTCCCGTACGCACACATAGACACTCGCGTACAGTAGGAGCAGCTACGAAGGGGGCCCGAGTTTTCCCGTCAGTTGGTAGACCCTCCAAGCCACGGCTTTTAGCGCACCGTGATAGAGTCAGACGCATTCAGATTTATTAAAGTGAGGAAAGAAACGCACCGAGGTCGTCCGTACTCTCTCCCCCACCACATAGTGACCGCCTAGCTTTTCGGGCACCCGCTCGGAATCAGAAGTGAGAGAAATTGCCAGCGCCTTCCAGGCTGCAGAGACACACACACACTGAAAATCACTTTGAACTATTATTACTGCGCAACCTGCCCATGTCGTCACCCCATCCCCGCAAGAATATGAGTATGTTAGCATTACCTTTGATTAAGGATGCCCATGTGAATCCGAAACGCCAGGCAAATAAAACTTTGGTTCCAGTGATCGCATCCATTTCTTCTGAACTGCTTCCTAGAACTCGCATATCCTCTGGTATTGCCAAGAAGATAAATTAGCGAAAATGCATTTATTTTCGAAGCAGAAGGAGAGTCGGAATGGACGTCAAAATGTTGATCAACGTTAGGGGAGACTGGTGCTCGGGCCTGGCAATAAGCTGCCGACCGTTTGATTAACGGTCTTTGGCCATGGTAGATACGTCACCGCGACAGAGTTGTATTTGGCTACGTTACCGCGCCACTTTCCCAAGTAATGGCTATCTCCTATCGACGATACATATCTGTTTGTGTGCATATTGCTTGATGGCGTGAATACGGGTCTTGACCTGCTAAACTTTCATCATTGGAGCTGGTCTTCAGCCTGCTGACTGCTCAGCCATCTGGTTTTTTGGTGTTCGTGTTATCTAACACGCATTTTACTGTGTGTTTATCGAGTGGTAGTTCTGGTTTCTGCACAGCCAGCTGTCTCAACAATAGAGTTTTCCAGAAGTGTGTTTCATATTCACCCAATTGTGAACATACAGCTTGCAAGACACGCTGTCATACAACACGGAATATGAAGCATCCGTGTTCTGCTACCTGTTTGCCAAGCAAGGCTGCAAAAATTTCCTCTGAAAATTGACCAAAAGAAAATCAGATGCTGTAGGTTCATGAGCGAAGACAACAAAACACTGTATCAGGAAGGAATACAGCAAATATTGATGGAAAATACACTGTACTGCACAACCTTTCTCCTCCTGAAAATCGAATTACGAACCAGCTGCTTTCCGACAGCTTTATCTGGCCAGGTATCCACAAGGTTCTAAAAGCCTGGACATGACCGTGTCCCGACTATCAAAGGTGCAAATACATAACAGGGCACCGATCAGCACTTTCCTTTAGCTCCGATGGAAGGTTCAGCCGGGCTGATTTGGACACTGCAGGCCCACTGTCTCCGATAATCTCCCCTAACCTGCGTGGATCGATGCACTCAGTAGCCAGAAGTGATCCAAATACCAGATGTCTCTACTCCATTAGTGAACAAGGCATTTGTTAGTCGTTGGACTGCTACTTTGAGCGCTTGGGCCCAATGTTGAGACTTCCATGGTGTTTAGGGCCTTCCTTTAGTTGTTAGGTTTCCATCTTTGGTCTTTTCTCCTCAATCACGATTGATCGCGCTGCTCAGTTTGAAATTAACCGTTTCGCAGTCCCTTTTCACTTTTAAGGCTGTACCCACATCCGCAAAAATTTATTTCAGTCGGCTGCCAATGGTATGGTCGAGAATATTCACCCGCCAGCTAAAGGCCACCCTGCGGCTGATTCGGAGAACTGAAATAACCAAACTGGACCTTGACTGTTGCGCTGCTGAACTACTGTTCGGTGCTAGTGTCCGACTCTCCAGTGAACTGATCTCGCTAACCCTTCCAAGTGCAGTTAAGCATCATATCAACCTCCAACACCGTCGCCGGTAGATTGTGTGGACGATTTTCATGGTTCTGCCACGGCCCCCTATCCTAACTCTTATCTGATAAAGGCCTGGTGACTTGCTCTCCCGTATTTCTAGGAGATGATCGAGTACTGCGGCCGTTTGAACCCCACTTAGACGTTCCTTTTTAATTTTATTATCGAGGAACAAAAACCGTCCGATTTCAATGAAGAGCGCGTGAGCGTGGACCACGTCAAAATTACAAATCTCTCCTCGACCCGGCACTATATCCCTCCTTCCCGTCTGCTACTTCTTCCTCCATTTCCATCATCATCGAAGGTTAACCGTTCCTTTTCGACTGAGGATATTTTACTGCATGTATTGTCCATGGTGCACACCACATTGACCTTCCTGACCGCTTACTTTCTCATAATAATTAAATTTGTATATTTTGTTCGGCGCAGCTGCACGCTGAGCTCAGTCTAGCCGGGGGTTGCTGTACCACTCTATGACAGCCCAACTGCGCTGACGCGTTTACTTCATATGTCAAGCTGCAGGGCAGCAGAACCTGTACCGTCACACACTGACGCCTCGTGCGTTTTCCCGTGCTGTCTTCCGCGTCAGCGAGTTTGCCGCCTTTAGAGGGTATCGAGAGTCGTCAAGGCTGCGGCTGCGATCTTCCAGGCCCTGTTCCTTAGGAGGAGAAAGGATGGTAGTAATTTTCGAGTGTTAGGAACAATATATTGAGTGCAGAAGAGTTTGAAGGCAATCGCCACTCCCTCTGGCATGGCGTCCGACCGTGAGGGCCGTGTGAGAGTGCGGCGTCGTAGCTACCACCCCACTCGGTATGGCAGTCAACGTAACTGCAGCATTTGTGTCGTGATGAGTCAACGATCACGGGTTCCCACAATGGCACTAACACCCACTACAGGGTCACTGACGTGCATCTTGGTCTCAGTCACAGAACAGCTCCTCGAAGTCCGCGCGCAATGGCATGTCCTAGAAACTGGTCTTAGTGCTGTGAGCAGCTCTCTTCTGCAGAGTCTTTTTACAGTATAAATTATCCAACCGTATCAGCCTTCCCTGACTTCTGCCTCGGAGGAACATTATGTTGTAGGCAATCATTCTCGCGACAAAACACAGAGAAGTTAAATTGACCTCTCAATTTACGCATGAAAATATTTGTCGAAGTTAAAAGACATGGACTCACAGCCAGTTATTTTTCTCGTTGACTGGCTTTTTTCGTCAGACGTTGAGCAGTAATCGGCGGATGCCTGCCTCTGTGAGAGGCCCACGACCTTCAGGGCACCGACATCATGTGAGGTCAGCTAAGATTGGCGCTCACTGGCTGACCGATAAGAACGGAAAAACTAGACGACGGACATGGCCCTTGAATAAGATCCCACGGACAGAAGGACTTAGAATGAATAAAAGGGTGCGCGAGTCAGGTATTTGTACGGACGAAGAAGAAGACGTATCGAGCACCAGATCAATTGATTTATTGTTCTGATATTTCGAACTCTTACAGCAGTCAATCTTTAAAGGTGAGAAGTAGCCACCAAACAGCGGGTAATTATAGCCGAAAGGCTGACGCTTGAGGCATGGTACTCAGATGCCAACTCCCTCAACAGGCATCTAGACCTGCCCGCGGCCTACAAAGTCTTGCGCCATTATGTGAAAAAGACAAATTTAAGCCAAACCAGAAGAAGAAAGGGCAAACGAAGAGGACTCCACAACGAACTGACCGGAAGAGGAAGCAGGGTTGCCTCATGAATTGCTGTTCATGACCCGCTGCTCCAATGACAGCTTATTAGTGTACACCATAATATTTGTCCCCCGACTCCACTGACAGTTAGTTACCCTCCTCATGTACCGTTTTTGATTGCAGTTTCTTCCGCTTTTACAACCTGATGATTTCTAAAATTTGATTGGCCTATGGCCACCTTAAAAACCCATTTTTTGGTGACTAATTATCATCACCGTTAAAGGACTCCTGTAAGAATTGCAAGCTAAGAACAATAAATTAATTGATTTGGTGCTCTACACACCTTTTTTCGTCCACAGAAGGACTTAGATGATGTACATGAAATAACTCTCTTGGAAAGCATTTTTCTGCTGTCCTGTCTTTTTCCTATTTCACAGAGAAATTGAAACCATACAACCGGTTGGTAAAATAAGTCAAAGTGGGTATCGGCAGTAGCAGGTGGTGCCATGACAATGTTTGTAATTCTTCCCACGTCTTTTAACATCTCGCCGATATCGGCTTGTGTTTTAGGCTGACACTCAATGGAGTTTACTGTCCGACATGAACCCTTTCCCGCACAAAATGCATTTGTATGAGCACCATATGTCGAAAGCAAGCACGTATTCGTCCACTGGTTTTATGAATATTGCTTCAGTAATCCTTATTTCACCTCCGAATTTAAAAAAATAGACATTCCAACAAGACAAATGAAAATACTTTTGCATTTTCCTTCACGGACGTGACGATAATTGTTTTCATAGGAATCAAACATGGACTTCCGTGGGCTGACCTAGCCGTTTGACTGACAAATTTATCTTCACTGACTGCTCTTTGCCACATTTTTAACTCGTTTATTCGCGTAATTTAACCATCATAATACAATTGGTTGGTATTACAATACGCATATATCATTTGGCAACAAAATTAAAAACCTACATTTCTCTACATTAACGCGTTCCAGTGCTTGATTATTTGGTTTAAAAATTCATTAAGGGTTGATGAAAAGCGTTTCAAATAAATCCTACAAACACCTGAGCTCCTGTACTTCGAATTTAAATTCCCAAAATACTCTGCATACATTTCTGAGGGAACATGTATTTGCAATTATTTATGGGTTCAAATCATATATTTTCTTATTCGTTAATAACCGTATCTGTTTTTGAATGGCAAATACTTTACGCGCACTTGAGCAATTAAAATATGCCTTGTGAAACGGTAAATAACAGGATGAAAACCATTTGGAAAAAGGTTTCTTTTGCATTCGTCATTACATCCACTTACGTAACAACAAACAATTATAATTGAGTAGAATTCTATGGTACTTATAGCTCATTAAGCCGAGTGTGGTTGTCACTATCGCTCTGAGAGCTAAATATATGTCAAAGGTGAGCTTCACCATACTTGAGAAACATGCCGGAGGCCGTCAGCTGACTTCCCACACCACTTGAGCTGCCAGTCGTACACAGAAAGCACACAAACATTAGGTGTTAGGTACTGCAACTGTAGAAAAGGACTCTAAAGGTTGGATCTGACCAGCTAGGTGCTGTTAGAGAACTGCGATGACTGCGATTTTGAAGGCATCAACCATGAGGGAGATGGAAACATCAGGAGAGTGGCATTGGCTAGGGCAGTATCAGTTGGCGCGGTTCTTCAACAGCACCTGGCATGTCAGAGCATCCTTACACCTTCTTCTCCAGAAAGTTCAGATATGCCGTACAGTACATTTGGATGGGAAGCTCTCGCTATCTACCAAACCATTTAACACTTCTGGCACTTGCTGGAAAGCAGTGACTTAACTGTGTTCTATGACAGCAAGTGACTTCCCTTCGCTTTGAAATCAAAGTGGAAAATCGTGAAGAATTGAGAGGTAAAACAAGTAAACATTGTTTCTTACTTTACGCAAGATATCCATAACATAGATGGGTCGAACAATGTGCAGTCTGACGCACTGTCCAGACCACATTTGCAAATCACTCCGCGATCGGCATGGTTGAGCTGGTTGTCAAACAAAGCCATGTTGATGGCCCTGTGACGGGGATGTTTCGGACGCCAACTCCAGAAATCGCCACAGACTATTAGCGATTGCACCATTTTCTTTGAGATCCAAAATACTTTCCATCTCCTCCTTGTCCCACATATACGGATTTTGGAATCATTAGCCAAAAAATGCTATTCTTATACCTATCAGAAATGTAACTGAGGAGTTATTATTTAATTTAGACTTTCATAGCATTGATTCTTTTATCTCGATAAAGTTAGGGTAAATGAAAAGGAGTCCTTTAACGCAAAACGCACGTGTTCATAATAACCGCGTTTCATTCTAGCGAGCAACACGAGTCCGGTAACTAGGCTAACATTTTTAAAATTTTAAAGACATTATTAAGGAGGGTTCTACATGAAGGAGGAATTAATGCTAAGTGATTTGCACTGAAAAAGCAATGTTGGAAGCAGATCTGCCTAATATGTCAGAGTATTACATTTTTAAACGAGATTAACTGACTATTTAATCATGCGTTTTGTAAAATGGCTTTCGAAAGTCCTAACGACAATGACGTCAGAAAGTCAAATTTGAAAATGACAAATGCCACTTGGCAGGTGTTTGCACTGAAATGTCATGCACCTCCGCGGCATAAGTTTAAAGGGGTTTGTTCTGAACACATTAACAACAGCACTGAGTTGTATTTTTTCGCTGGCATGGTATTTGACAATGTCATCCCTAGACCTTATACACAATTTGTACTTAAGCGTGAGAAATTGTGAAACATTGTGAAACTGAAAGTTACTTTTGATGTTGTTGCTGACCCTACCAGCAACCTTTGTACTAGCTTAACGTACCAGACACGTGCTTCTCCGGTACTCTGCCATGCCCTGATATAGTTGCGAGGAATCTGGCACATCAGTGGTTGCCTCAGCCCTCCCAGTCTGCTTTTTTTCTGTTATGTCGGTTTTAAAAGTTCAGCATTTTATTTTGTTTAGAAATTGATTTCTGTTTTTTTGGTGTACATGCGAATAATTAAAGCCAATAGGCCAAGGCCGAAAATGCACGTGTATATTTTGGGCTGGAACCTGTCAACTACTGGGAAAAGGCACTTGTTGCCTAAGAGCGGAATGTAGTAGTACATATTGATGTTGTAACTTACCATTCTAACAGCGTAAGTACTATATAAAAGGCACAGATACCTGCCTCACTGGTATTCTGCTGCTTCTTGACACTGAAAAGTGGCATGTTACTTGTGGAAATATCACCCCGTTCGCTCCTGTTGGCTCTTTTTTCGCGTAGCACAAGGCGTTAGCCTGATACAGCTGCGAGGGCTCCCGCTCATCAGTGGGTCCCCCCGGCTTTCCATGTATTTTTTCTGGCTGATATACCTGTTTTGAATTAACCACTTTTTAATTTGTTGAGAATTTTATTTTTTTGCGCGGTATAAGTCAGTATATTTAAGGTCTATATGCATAAACCTAAACTTTTACCGTATATTTTTGGGCAGGTGGCTGTCAAACACTGCAAAATATGCAGTTGCTACTAACAAGAAGAATGTAGTAGTATATATTTATGTTGTAACCCACCAAAATGACAACACAGACATGTGTTACGTCAGTATTCTTTGACTGTTTGACACTGCGTGGTAGCTATATCACTTGCCGAAATGTCAACTTCTGTTGGCAGAGGGCATAAACCCATTGATTAATACCTTAATTGGACGACAAAAAGCCAAAAATGGAAAAAGGAACTCTCGTGAACAAAAACAGGGATATATAGCTAACATTCAAATCTTAACCCAAAAAGACGGCATTGCCATTGATTCATTTGTTCGACAGCCTTACCCCTTATCGTCCTCAGCAAGCTTAAGAAAATTGCAATAATGGATCAGATCAAATGTGAAATCATAAAGGACCGCTTCGTTGATAAAAGCTTCACAAATTTCACCAGGCGAACCACCATAGCCCAATGCGTCAGTGCAATTCAAGTCACCGGTTTAAACAGCAGAATTGCTCCATTCATAGACGTCCCTTTAAGCAGGTAAACTGACGGTTATAGTTAAACGAGCACCTCTTGAGGTTTGATCCTTCTGAGACAGGACATGAAAACTGACCTTTCTGGACCATCGGCTGCATCCTCTCGCTGCATGACGTGAGTAATGAATGGCAGAAAAAATGTCGATGGAATCTGTTCACGACTTTTGGCTCTTTTTTGTGTAGCAGAATGCGTAAGCCCATTTATAAATACCTAAATTTGACCACAGAAATCAAAAAAATGGAAAATAAGAATTCTTCTGAGTTAACTCAAGGGAAAATCAGTATGATGCAGTTCTTTACCCAAAGGGGGATATTGTTATCGACTGATTTCTTCGATATAACTTCGGAAAAGTCGTCCTCGTCTTGCATTCAAGGGGGAACCACTAAGGGTCGCTACGTTGACAACAGCTTTAGAAAGGCCACCAGACAAACCTACATAGTCCGATCCATCAATGCAGTTTACTTTACAGATTGAGATCTTGGAATTGCTCGTTTGCAGACGTCTCTCTTTGTAGAAAATCTGCTGATTATATTTAAAGATGCACCCATCAAAGAAGAAGCAATTTTAATGGACAGTTTTGGACCAGTAAAATCATAATTTTATATATTCCGTTTTTGGTGCAAAGATTTTAGCAGCAGACAATAATTACAAGGAACATAGGGTATCCAGAATTTATTTCACGTAAACGGGTTCCCTGACAGAGTTTTTTTGAAATAAAAGGTCGAATGCCTGAAAAAGAACACTACCTGAATGTCTCCTGCCAAGTGGACTCTGCGAGATCATTGCAAAAACTTGCTTTGTGTTCCTTCCTATCGGCAAGGCAACAGTATTACTTGCCAAGGCAAACCAGGGAAATCTGCATTTAGTTCTCCAATTTACCTGCTTAGACGGCCTAGATCTGCTGCCGTCTGGCTGGCAAACTTGACATAGAACCATCAACACGTGGAGGCATGCTGCCGAGAGATGCAAAATCTTAAGGGGGCCGACAGTACGCCAGGGTCTTTCTAGGCTCGCACTCAAAAATTGACCAATAAGTACACACAAAGTGGAAAACGGTTTAGGCCATTAAAATATGATGGCGCTGACAGAAGGGAAGAAAGAACACGGCAACAGTAGCTTATGTAGGCCCACTACTTAATCCCTACTCCCGGCATGAAAGCGGTGGTTATAGGGTTTAAATGGGTGTGGAAGTAGGACACACAGTTAAATTTAATTTAATAAATGCTAAATGCATGTACATTTTACGGTATTTAGGAGTGTTTTTGATTTCTATCAGTAGATTTTCCTACTCTGCATTATCGTTGAGCTTCTTGCGGAAAAATTCGATTTCCGAATTGCAGGTGTCTTGAATTTCCCAAAAAATTGAAATTGTGGTTAGAAAGCCGTCTATTATTACTAACATGAGGTCCAATTTACCGTTTTGGAGATGGATTAGTACTGTCTACCGTGCGAAACGCCGAGCACACCTTCAGCTTAGATGCGGAACAACTTACTCCCGGCAGCCGCGGGAATCAACTTCGACTGCATATTTTCACTTAACACTTACTTCTGAATATTTTATTCTCTGCCTGTCCTATTTCCGCACCCAAGAAAACTTTAAAAATACCTTTTTTGCAGGCAAAAATGCTGGGACTAGAGGTTTACGGGTGGGCCTGCATAAGATCCACTTTTCAAGAATTCTTGTGGTCAAACTGTTCGCTTAGGTCTTGTCTATTATCTTTTTACAACACAAAAACTGCCGCCAAATAGCTGGAGGGTATAACATTTTCCCTACGCATGTGTGTATTGGCAGAACTAAGCAGTGCTTATCCAGAAAATACTATGAGCTCTTATTTTACTTATCTTTACTCCGCTTGCGCATAAGCCAGACATTAAACCACTTGGACTTATCATCGTCACATCAAAGGCGTCTATTTCACAATCGAAATGTAGATGCAGAAGGAACATATACCGAAAGAAAACACGTACTCGTCCATTAGTCCTGTGAATATAGCTGCGGGAATGTAGCGACCTGAAAACCTGCAAAACCTGCTTAGAAATAATACCATTGAAAATACTACACAAACCTCCGTCACATATGTGACGATGGTCGTTCTCAAAAGAACAAAACATAGTTTAAATTAAATTCCCATGTTCATTATGTCTACGAACCTCACTAACTTTAAGCAGCACGAGTAAACCCTGAAATTTTTACCTAAAATCCATTGCATTACTGTAACAGATAACAATACTGGATGATTTGGTAATACAGTTTATATATAAAGTTGATCCGGCAAAGCAATAGGAGACCGGAATGGCCATTTCTGGCTTACTAGCCAGTCATACCTACTCTCGAGTGTTTGCATTCCCGAGATTTGAACCCGGGACCTCCAGTCATTGTGTTTAGGACACAACATCTACTCCATGGGTCCCCTGCTGTATCGGTTTATATCGGGAATATGATGAGTGAATGCAGGTCTTCTACCGATCTAGTCAAGGAACAAAGTAAGCACTCAATGACCATCACATTGTGATAATGTTAATATGATGACGTTGACTGAGAATGCAAAAGAAGACCGGAATGGCCATTTCTGGCTTACAAAATGTCGTCAGCCAGTCATACTCCACAACAAAATGTTGGCACACCCGAGATTTAACACGGGACCTTCGGTTATTGTATTCAGGACACTACGTCTATTCCACGTGTCCCCTGCTTTGTCTGTTGTGATCGGGGATATGATGAATCAATGCAGGTGTTTCACCGATCTAGTCAAAGAACAATTTAGTTCCGCATTGCCAAGGGGCTCGCAACGCATACCCTCAACTGCCGTCACATAGTGACTAAGTCGATATGATGAAGTGGATCCGATAAAGCAAAGATAGACAAGAATGGTCATTGTTGGCTTGTTAGCCGTCATCAGCCAATTATATACAAGCCCGAGGGTTGGCACGGCCGAGATTTGAATTCGGGACCATCAGTAATTGTGATAAGAACACTACCTCTACTCCATGGGTCCCCTGCTTTGTCGGTTGTGATCGGAAATATGATGAATGAATACAGGTGTTGCACTGATCTAGTCAAGGAACAATAAAGTTTCACTTTGCCAAGGTGCTAGCAGTGCGATCCTTCAAAGACTGTCATATTGTGACTAAGTTGATATGATGAACTAAATTCGACAAAGCAGAGGGAGAACGGAATGGTCATTTCTAGCTTACTAGCCGTCATCAGCGAATCATTCCCAATCTCAAAGTGTTGGCACACCCGTAATTTAATCACGGGACCTTCGGTCATTGTATTCAGGACACAACCTCTACACCGTGGGTCCCCTGCTTTATCGGTTTTTATCAAAAGTATGATGAGAGAATGCAGGTGTTTCACCGATCTTGTCAAGTAACAATTAAGTTCCACTTTGCCAAGGTGCTCGTACCGCAATCCTTCAATGACCTTCAAAAAAGTGACTTAGTTGATATGATAAAGTTTGTCGTACAAAGCAAAGGGAGACTGGAATGGCCATTTCTGGCTAATAAGCCGTCATCAGCCTGTTCTGTACACTCTTCAGTGTTGGCATCCCCGAGATTTGTACCCGGCACCTTCAGTCATTGTGTTAAGGGCACTACCTCTACTCCATGGGTCCCCTGCTTTATCGGTTTCTATCGGGAGTATGATTTATGAATATGGGTGTTTCACATATCTATTCAAGGAACCATTAAGTTCCGCTTTGCCAAGGAGCTCTTAAGCCTCACCCTCAATGACCGATACATTGCGACAAAGCAAAGGGGGACTAGAATATTGATTTCTTGCTTATCAGCCGTCATCAGCCAGTCATATCCAATCTCGAGTGTTGGCAGCCCCGAAATTTGAATCCAGGAGCTTCCGTCATTGTGAAAAGTACACTACCTCTAGTCCACGGTTTTGATCCGGAATATGATGAGTAAATGCAGTTTTTACACTGATCTAGTCAAGGAACAATTAAGTTCTGCTTTTCCAAGGAGCGCACAACGCAAACCCTCAATGGCGGTCACATAGTGACTAAGTTGACCCAATTTTGTGGATCCAACAACGAAAAAGGAGACCTTAATGGCCATTTCTAGCTAATTAGCCATCATCAGCCTGTCATCCCCAATCTCAGTGTTGTTATCCCCGTGATTTGAACCCGGGACCTTTAGTCATTGTGTTTAGGGTACTACCTCTTCTCCACGGGTCCACTGCTTAATCGGTTTTTATCGGGAATATGATGAGTGCATACAGGTGTTTAACCGATCTAGTCAGGGAAAAATTAAGTTCCGCTTTGCCAAGGAGCTCTTAACCCTAACCCTCAATGACCGTCACATTGTGACTAAATTAATATGATTATGTGGATCCAACAAAGCAAAGGGAGACTAGAATGGCCATTTCTGGCTTACTAGCCATCATCAGCCAGTCATACCCACTCTCGAGCGTTAACATCCCCGATATGTGAACCCGGGACCTTCAGTTATTATCTTTAGGACCCTACCTCTAGTTCACGGGTCCTCTGCTTTGTCCGTTGAATTCGGGACCGTCACATAGTGACTAAGTTGAAATGATGAATTGGATCCGACAAAGCAAAGGGAGACCATAATTACCATTTTTAGCTTGTTAGCCGTCATTAGCCAGTCATACCTAATCTCGAGGTTTGGCACCCCTTTTAAAAGTGGGTTTTTTTGGCGAAAAAGTCAACGTCATACTAAAAAATTCCGTTGTGGGGATTAAGCACTGCACAAAGAGATAATAATACTGCGTCACAGTACAATATGTTGATCAATCTTAACTGTAGATTTTATGTTGAACTATTGAATACTAACTTAGCCGATTAATGTTCAGTCTCAGAGATTTCTACGAAGTGACAGAAGCAATAGGTATTTATTACGTTTTGATGTGCATGCATACATGTTTGTATCGACTAAACTTAAGTCGCTTTTTGGTTGTAAGTTTCCTGGAACAGTTAAGAGGGGAGGACCTTGCTACGCTTTAAGCCCTACTGACAAAGAACGAAGTCCATTTATCTGTCTTTTTAGATGTGCTGAAGCTATCCTTACTAAACTCTTCCCTAAACCTGTCATAGACATAATGGCGGCGTCCAATTCAAACCTGGTCTGGACAATAAACGAACTTAAACAGTCTCACTAGCATCCGACAATGACGAAATATATGTTGCTGCTTAATGCCAAAGTCTAGAACATGTTTCCCAGCAGATAGTATTAAGGAGTAGCTTAAGAAACTGCAGGACTTGATTTGTGAGGACGGGTATCCTGAACGATATTTTACTAGGACTGTGGGTGTTAATAATCGTTTTGAGTTCATTGTTTCCACAAAAATCTGATTTTTCTGAAGAGGAGCTTGAAAATCAGACTCGAAACTTTTCACACTTAACATTTTTTTTCTTCTCAGAGGACTTTATTTTCAATAAAATCGATATTTTGGTATGCAATGACTCCCATTAAACATCCCACCCCAACCGTGGCATTGAGAACACTACTCATTAAAGTCCTATTTTAATAGGGATATGGTAAGTGACCTCCTGAACGCATGCCACATCACGAACCGTCCCAAGGCCGAGAGTTTGGGTATTATTCTCAACTAACTTGGTCTTATATTGGGAAGGTCAACATTGATTACCAGCTCCAGTTGCATTTACTCCTTTTCTTGCTCAATTTGAGATAATTGTATTGGTCGCAAGAGTTGTTGCCTATCCAAATGATAAGGGACCACTTCCTGGCAAGGCCGAGTGAAATCGACGTCCGCAGCATAAGCATTTATATTCTGACGCTCATGATTGATTTCTCACATCGCTAGGACGTCCACGAAGCCTTTTGGTTGATTTGTAAGGACCTGCGAGCCTTGCATAAGTCCGCGGATCAGTGATGGCTAACAAATGAAGAAGCCACCCCCATCCGGTTAAGGAAGCAGGTCCTGTGCGCGCAGAATGGCCTCCTGCAAAATGTCGATGTTGGCATGGCCAAACTTTAAATAAATGCCTGCATTTTTCCTTGCTTTACGCTCCATTTCCTTAAAACAAAAAACTGAAAGTACATATCGATGTTGATACTTACCCTATCGGCAACATAGGTACAAGGTTAACGTACCAGACATGTGTTTCTCTAGATAAATCTATGAGGCATCCGTTGCATCAGCGGCTACTTCAGTCTTCCCTGTCTGTTTTTTTGGCTGATATACCGATTTTAATAGTTCAAATTTTTATTTGCCTTAAAAATTGATTTCTGTTTGCAGTACACATGCGTATATTTAAAGCCGATAGGCCTAGGCCAAAAATGCACGTGTATATTCTGGTCTTGAACCCGTCATTGACTGCAAAAAATGACTGTGGTAGTACATATTGATGTTGTAACGTACCATACTACCAGCCTTAGTACTACGTAAAAGGCAAAGACACGAGTCTCGCTGGTATTCTGCCGCTGCTTGAGACTGAAAAGTGGCCACATCACTAACAGAAATGTCAAACTATTCTCTGCTGTTGGCTTTTTTTCGGGTAGCAGAACGCGTAAGCCCATTTATGAATACCCTTATTCGAAGACAGAAAGTCAACAATATGGAACGTAAGAATTCTTCTGATGTCACTCTAGGACGTATCATTATGATTCAAATCTTAACCCAAAAGTAGGCATTTCCATTGACCGGTTTCTCCGACGTCTCTTTGCTTAAGTCGGCCTCTGCAAGCTTTAGAAGTATTGAAGGTGAAAACACTAAAAGTGGCTACGTTTATAATAGTTTACGAAGGCCACCAGACAAACCTACATAGTTCGATCCATCAATGTAGTTTACTGTACAGATTGAAATCGTGGAATTGCTCGTTTGCAGACGTCCCTCTAAGCAGAAAACTTGCTGGTTATATTTAAAGAAGTGCCTATCGTAGAAGAAGCAATTGTAGTGGACAGTTTAGAACCAGTTAAATCAAATATTTATTTATTCCGTTTTTTAGCACAAAGGAACGAAATGTTTTTCAGCAGACATGAATGACAAGGACCGTAGGGGGTTTCTACAATTTTCATCACGTAAACTGGTTCTCTGAAAAATGCATTTTGAAATACAAGATGGAGTGCCGGGAAAAACCACTACCTCTGCGAGGTTATTAAAAACTTGCTTCGTCGTCCTTTTTTACCAGCAAGGCTTCAGTATCACTTGCCAAGGCAACCTAGGCTAATCTGCCTTAACGGTTCACCTCTGCCGTTGGGCTGGCAAACTTGGCAAGGTGCCACCATCCCGTGGAATCGTGCTGATGACATAGATGCAACATCTTAAGGAAGCCGAAATCACTCGAGGGGTTTTCTAAGTTCATGCTTAAAAACCGACCAATAAGTTTACACAAAGTGGAAAACGGTTCAGGCCATTAACTATGATTACACCGACAGAAGGAAACAAAGAACTCAACAACAGAAGCTTATGTAGGCCTTCTCATTAATCTCTACTCTCAGCATTAAAACGGTAGTTATAGGGATCATGGGGGGGAATTAGGACAAGCCGTCGAATATACTTCAATAAACTCTCAATGCATTTTTATTTTCCTTTATTTAGAAGTGATTTGGTTTATACCTGTAGATTTGCCTGATCTGTATTTTGATTTTACTTATTGTGCAACACATTTAATTATCAAATTGCGGGTGCCTTGAATTTCCCGAAAAATTGAAATGGTGCTTAGGAGGCCGTCTACTTCAAATAACCTGAGATCCAACTTACCGTTCTGGAGTTAGATAAGTATAGTCCACGCGCGATACGGACAAACCTCGACTAATTTTTTTTTTCAATTTATACTAACTGCTAAAAATTTCGCTTTCTGCCTATCCTATTTCCCTAGACTCCAAAACTCTAAACCACCGTTTTTGCAGGTCAAAATGCTGGGAAAAGGGGCATATGAGTGGATCTATAAAAGCTATTTTTCCCAAGAACTCTTGTTGTCAATCGGTTCCCTGATGTTCTGTCGATTATCTAGCCCACACAAAAACTGACTCCATATAGCCAAAAGGGAATTATATTTCCACTGTGTATTCGCAGAACAATGCAATGCCTACACAGAAAACAGTTTTAGCTCTTGTAATATTTATTTAAAATTTGCTTGCGTTTAAGCCGGACACTTACCGATTGGACTTGTCATTGTTAGGTCAGACGCAACTGTCTTACCATCGAAATGTACATGCAGGAGGAACATATAGCGAAAGATAACACGTACTGGTCAACTTGTCTTGTGATTATAGCTGTGGGAATGTTTTGACCTCAGAAACTGCAAAACCTGTTTCTAAACAATACAGTTAAATATTCTAGACCAGGTTTCATCATATTCGTGACGATAATCGTTCTCACAATAACAAAGCATAGCTTTAAGTAAATCGAAATCTTTATCCCTGATAAGGACTTTTTTGAGTAATTATCTCAAAATTTGGAGACGTGTTGTCGACGCTTAGGAATCCTACCAAATTCTAGTGGCACGCGACACCACCTCAATTTTCATATCGAATAATTTCAACTACTGTAAGAGATACCAAGACCAGATGACTTGGTAATACAGCATATATTTAGTCATTTACAAAATTTTTAAGTAAATCTTGCAATTGGCTACGATCGTTCGAAGGGAATCAAATCTGCCTTTTTATTATGCATGTATTTCTGGTGCAACCTACGGCGTCTCCTATATTAGTTATTATAGCGAATATTGATTCAGTATTTCATTAAAATATCCCTTATTTGATGACAAATATTTCATATGCACGTTATTTATTGAAACACCAGTACTCAAGCAAAACCTAGCAGGCTAAAAGTGTGAGGGCAACAGGAAATAGTAAACAGTCCTATAAGTCAATAAAGCCGGTTTCTCTGGAGTTTGGTAAGAAAAGTAACGGGAAACTAAAAAGTTTGCTATATTGCCGCAAATGCAGATCCACCCGAAGTACGGTAAAACAACGACGGCCTTCCAGCCCTTTGATTTATTAGGCGGCTGAACTGTCAGAGTCCTTAGTGGGCTCACGTTTGTAAAGGCGTAAGAGGCATGATGGGGCGTACTACGCTGCGCGACCATCCCCATCTGCTGCGTGGCCTTGACACACATATTTGTCGCACTAACGAAATGTGTGCGCAGATACCCTTCGAGCACCAGAGAAAACTGCGCGTACACGCCCACTGGGCCCGCAAAGTTTTTTTTCGCTGCTGTGAAGCCCTGAGTGCCGAATGTTCTTAATGGGCTCTTTAGCCAAACAGGTGGACTGGTGCGCATCCATTGGCTGGAACGAACTTGAGCAAAAAGCAGATGGGGGAGCGTTGGGCTGCCAACGCATCGTGGGCCTCTCACAGCGGTTGGCAGAGTGCGTGGGACTTTAGCAGGTGCAAGGTTGGCGAACAAAGGCAGCGTGAGTCAGCGCGGCAGGCCCCTACACATTAAGTCGTGGAAGGCTGCTAACAAAGGAGACGCATGACCTTCAGAGCGCCGGTAGCCCATGAGGGTCTGCCAGGATTGCCGCTCATTATCTTCTGCAGCACTTGACACGCATATTTGTCGTACCTGTCATATGTGTGCGCACGAACCAGTGGATAATTTGCACTCTCGGTGGAGATGTTACGGAACCACTAGACTGATAAAATGCTCAAGGGGTTCACGCACCCTATCTTGCAGTTTTTACGCAAAATCACACAGCTGACCTTGAATAAGTGAAGCGCATGCACGGGTGCGTAGGTAACTGAGTAGCATAGTAGGTTCGTCTAATTTGTCATCCATAAAACGCAGGTAATTGTTCTGTCATAGTGAAGCCTGCAGAAAGACGACACTGCAAAGCACTGTTATCATGAGTTTTTTTAAATTCTCAAACGCGATATCTCAATAATCAAATGGAAAAACTTAAACACATTTTGCCCAGCAATAAAGCAAAAGACGCCCACACCGTCTCATTCTAGTTAATTCCGTCAAAAAAGAAATCGATAAAAACATCCGTTAACATATCAAGAGCTTCAGACTCTGAATATCTGGTGTGTTCAAGGTGAACCAAACATAGCATTTGTAGAAAAAAAAGATTGTGAAGTTTTTTTTAAAAAAAACAACGAACAGTTGCATTCCTTTTATTCATACTGCGCCTGCTTTCAGACTTTTTCATTCAGTGCTTTAATGATCATCAATATAATAATTAAATCTGCTATAACAGCACTTGAAAAGGTAATTCATTTTCAAGTTAAACAGTTATCAATAATTGGGGAAATGCGGTAATCATTTTGACCATTATTTGCTGGGCGTATCGGATAAAAAAGGACTTGTAACTCAAAATTCTGTTAGGTTTCCATTGTCATTTGTAGGGACGATTGTTTAACATTGTGGTGCAATATAATTCAAGTCTATAAAATATCAAACTTAATTTGTGCGGTGATGACTTCAAAATTTGCGTTTGACTCATTAATTGCAACGATTACCTTGTCAATGTCGGATGCGAGCTTAATAATTGCGCGACAATTATGCTCGCTGTCGTCAGAGTTGTTCCTGGGCCCGGCCCTTCCCACGTGACTGATTCACTTCCAGTGGCAATCTCCCAGTAAGCAGTATGGAAGCGCCAAATCGTTGCGCCTGTTGATGGACTTAGGGCTAAAAACGAAACGAAAAACCTTGTCAGGCAATAGGTCTCGTCCATCCTAGTGGCCCACCAACAACGCGACGTGATCTCTACCGTCGAGCGTAAGGCACCTAAAGGACTCGGAGCCGGCATAATCTGGTTATCGTGCCGACGCACAAAGGAATGTTTACTGTCAAATTGGACAAGACAGACTACATTCACAAAGCACAAAATGTGTAAGACGATCATCATTCCTACATGCCATACAAATCCAACCCTATAAAACACTGACACGTGAGATCAACAGAACGTTGTTGGCAACGGAGACGTCAGGAACAATATCACCAATCGACCGACACATTTCAAAGGCGCAAGGAATGACCCAGACCTGCTTTTATAGTCTCCCAAGGTGCACAAATATGGCGCACGCCTCCGGCCAACCGTATCTCTCAAAGGATCTCCAATCTATGGACTGGCAAAGTGGCTGTGTCGACGGCTCAAATTATTGACCGCTGATTTAGAAATCAAACAATTCATCAACACAATTCTTGGAAAAGGCTTGAAGGTATAAGCCTCCTGCCAATTGATCTCATGGCAAGCACGTCGTTATGTGAAGAATATATTGGATCCGGCCGGTCGCCGGCTCACCGAATTTGGAGTTGGACTTGCGCATAGGCCAGAAACAACCACCAGACGCCGGGTCAGGAGACTCAGAGACCCACTGTCGCGGCAGGAAACGGCTGGAGCCGATTTCAGGATCTGGTGAAGTTGTGGACACAGCAACTACGTCGGAGGAACTGGGAGATTACTCCAGAAGCGAATGGCCGAGCATGCAGCAGCGGTGAGGAAGAAAGACACTAACTCCCAGGCTGCCGCACACTCGACGGGACCCGGCCATATTTTCAAGTTTGACGAGGCCGAAATTCTCGCAATAGGCGACAAACGCGTGAGCCGCAAGCTGCTCCAGTCATGGTTTTAAGGCCCTTAATCCATCAACAAGCGCAACAATTTGGTGTTTTCATACTGCGTACTCAGACATTGCTTGAGGAAGAGAATCAGTCACGTGGGAAGGGTCGTGTCCAGCGGCAACTCTGACGACAGCGAGCATAACTGTCGCGCAATTACCAAACCCGCATTCGACACTGACAAGGAAATCGTCGCAATTAATCAGTCGAACGCGAACTGTCAAGCCATATCCCCAGCAATTAAGACCCAAACCAATGAGAAGACAACGACTCAATCACAAGGACAATACTTTTATTCGCCTGACGTTTCGAGATCCGTTGCGCACTCGTCATCAGAGACATTACCAGCGAGCACTAGTAGACACAGGTCACTTGTAACCCCAAACGGTGGCTACAGGAGCAGATAATTATTATACGCACGTGAATGACCGCCACAAACTATAAATATCGAGCAATCTGTGCATTTTTCATCCCTTTCTGCGCATGCCTTAGAATGTCCTACATTCATGAGGTAAAAAAGTCTGTGCAGTATGGGTATGATAATTAACATTATTCCTCCTTTAACCAAAGCCTCACAACCTTCTCTTTAACAAATACCATAGTAAG
Organism: Ligula intestinalis; assembly: GCA_036362985.1. Lineage (NCBI taxonomy): Eukaryota > Metazoa > Platyhelminthes > Cestoda > Diphyllobothriidea > Diphyllobothriidae > Ligula > Ligula intestinalis. The sequence goes on along the minus strand of JAYGXS010000006.1, from coordinate 8,252,761 downwards.
TTCAATGGTACAATACCTGAAATGCATAGGCTGAAGCTCTCTTTAGGTAACTTGATGTATTTGTCAATTTTTTATTGACGACAATCACCAGAGCCAGCCATTTTTGACATCTTTTATTTTATGGCGGAGCGAAGTGTGCATTTATAGGTTTTCCGTTGATGCTCAATATTAATGAAGATATTGCGTCTGATTATGTAGAACCACTCTTCTGAACACTTATTTGCGCTGTTGTCGTTACGTAAGTTTCACTATGGCCGTAAATTTGCATGTGCTTTATTGATTTTAATTTAGGGAGAACTCATTTGCTTCTCAGTTTCGTACTAATCATCCAATGTGTAGCTCATATTCAAAGTCAGGTGTTTGATTTTGAATAAAATCTTCAAGATAGGGTGTGTGAACCTCTTATGCCTTTTACCAGTCTATAGGTTATTAAACACCTCCATCGAGAGTGCGCGCTGTCAGAGGGTACATGCGCACACAATTGGCAGGTCCGACATACATGCATTTCAAGGGCACGCAGCAAACCTTGAAGGTGACGAACCCTGGTTACCTCTTTTCACGCCGCCGACGCCTTAACAAACGTGAGCCCGACAAGGATACTGACAGGTCAGCCATCTAATAAAGCTGGGCGCTGGAAGGTCGTCGCTGTTTCACCGTAATTTGGGTGAATTTACATCTGTGACAACTTAGCCAAAACTCTTTTTTCCTGGATTATGTTTTAAACCAAACTTTAAAGGCACCCGCTTTGTCGGACGCATATTTGGGACCTACGTACTTTCATTTTTACTGGCATACTTCAACTGCTAATGTCCAGGTCAATAATTAATAAGAAAATATAAGATATAGGACAATACATAATCGTAAATACGGTCCGTCAGAAGTGCATGCATAACAACCGATTTATTTTTTGCAAGTGATCGTAATATTTATGTGAAACAACATTAAAATACACAGACTCTAATGCCAAACTATCAAATTTTGGTACGCCTTACAATAGAGCAAACTAGAATCAAACTTTTTTATCTGAATGAGTGAACATTGCAGCGGAAATGAGTACCACTAAAATGTGGTAGGGTACTTGAACATATTTAACGAAACTTTATGTTGTGAGCTACGTTTTGCTAGGCATTATTTGTTGGGGACTTCGACAACTAGTCGTTTTCGGTGATTTAGATTTACTTTAAGCTTGGTATCGTTCTTGTGAGAATGATTTTCGCCACCACGGTGATGGAGGTTATTTTATTGTTTTCAATCATCCTGTTTATAAGCAGGAATTGCAGTCTTAGAGTTTGCACAATTCTCACAGCTATATGGTGAACACCAGTGGACGAGTGCATGTTCGTTTTCGGTTTATGCTCGTCATGCCAAAAAAATTAGGTGGGAAAGGAGTCACCTCTGACCTCACATTGATAATACAAATCGAGTAATCGTCGGGCTTAAATGCAAGTCGTTGTTTTGTAAACTGCAAGAAAAAGTATGGTCAGTCGTCGTGGGTTTGAAAGCAGCAGAGAGTGGGGAGATCTTGGATGGACACCGCTTACATTTGTTAATACTCACTTCTCATAGTAGAATGTTATTTCAACCGACATGATTGGCGTAAGCTTCTCAGTGGGATGGAAGGTCCACAGCACAGCAGGCGTGTACATCCTCTCAGTCCTTGCGTCAGATACTGTGTTCGCTTTGTCTGTTCCTACTGGTCAATACGCAAACGCCAACCCCGCGGATCGTTGCTTAATATCGGCCGCCTTAAGAGTTGGCTTCTCTCGGGGGGGCATGCTTTCCGTTGATTTTTCTATGTCACGCTTGCCAGCCTTCAAGACAAAAGTGATGAGCCACCTTCTGGGTCGTCCTTGTTGGAAAAGTAAAGGACTAAATGCATAAGAACCTGGTTGATATTAGCAAATAGTATTGAAAACATTGCTTATGGGGAGGATAACGAAGGTGTTTAAGCAAAAAGTGTTCTTGCAATCATCTCGCAGAGCCCTCTAGATAAGGAATATTATGGCACAGAGTTCTTTTTTCGAGAGTTAGTTGCCTGCGTTTCCATGGAGCTAGGCGATTTATTTCAAAATAAATTTTTTTCAGAGAACCCGTTCAGGTGAAACAATATTTTTGATAGTTCTAGGATTTTGGTTGTTATTGTTAGCTGAGCAAGACATGGTTTTCTTCTGCAGCGAGGAAGGGTCTACAAACCTCTTCGATTTGACTCGTTCAGAAATGTACATATTCGTATCACGTGTTCAAAAAGCACTCCTTTCAATATAACCGTAATGTTTCCTGCTTAGAGAGACGTATATGAATGGGACAATTCCGCCATTTCAATCGGTAACGTGAACTGCATTGATGGATTGGGCTATGCCGGTTCGCCTTGTGGCCTTTGTAAAGCAACTCTTAGTGTTTTCACCCTTGATCTGATCCATCACTGGCATTTGTTTAATACTTGAGGAGGACGAATTCAGCTAGGGGATATCCAAGACATAAAGCAATGGCAATGTCGTCTTTTTGGTTTAGATTTTAATGGTAGCTATACGTCCTTGTATTTATTGACCAGAATCCCTATTTTCCATGTTTGGCTTTCGGTCGTCGCATTAAGGTTTTCATAAATGGGTTAACGCCCTCTGCCAAAAGAAGTTGACATTTCGGCAAGTGATACGGCTACCGTTCAGTTTCAGGCAGTCACAGAATACTGGCGTAACACGTGTCTGGGGGCTTAACCTAGTAACTGCACTATCAGTTTGGTGGGTTACAAAAATAAAATATACTATTACAACACTCCTATTAGTAGCAATGACAAATTTGGCAGTGCTCGACAGCTTTCTGCCCAAAATATACGGTTACAATATCGGTTTATGCATATAGACCTTAAATATACTGATTTATACCAAGCACCAAAATCAATTTCTGAACAAATTAAAGCGAAACTTTCAAAACCGGTATATCAGCCAGAAAGCAGGCAGAAAAAGCCGGGGACCCACTGATTAGAGGGATCCCTCGCAGCTGTATCAGGCCGCAGCAAAATACCATTGAAACAAGCATCTGGGCCTTTTATCCAGTACTTAGATTGCCAGTATGATAAGTTACAAGATCAATTGACACTTTTCAGTTTCTCAAGATTTTTCACTTTCTCACGCTTAAGCACAAGTTTATACAACATCTAGGGGCGACATTGTCAAGTACCACGCCAGCGAAAAAAAACAACTTCGGGCTTTTGTTCGTGAGTTCAGAGAAAACCCCTTTGAACTAATGCCACGGAGGTCTAACACAACTTGGGTGCGAATAGCTGCCACGTGGCATTCGTGATTTTCCATGTGTAAAGCATTGTTTCGTAGCGTGCTAGTCTGACTATCTGATGTCATTGTCGTTAAAACTTTCGCAAGCTGCTTAAGGAAAGGCGTAATTAAATATTCACATTGGTCCCATTTGCTTCCGACATGTTTTTCAATGAAACTCATCCATTTTGTGTAGGACCCTCCTTTGTAATGTGTTGGCAATTTTTTCAAAAGCTGAGCCTTCTTATCTGACACTTGCTTCCCTCATGTTTTTGTTGGTATGTTTCCTCTATATAGAAACGTGGCTATTTCTGTTTGTGCTTTTGCGTTTCAGTTCCCCTTCTGATTTTGTTTAACATGCTCAGTAAAAGAGGATAAATGCGACAAAAGTTTAAAATTTAATGACACCTCCTTCAGGTACATTACGACTTAGTTTTCGAACGGCATTTTCGGCTCATCGTGCCCTTTTCCCTATATGCCAACTTTGTTAGTTCTTAGGCAATTTTGCAACTGAACTTTCCACCCTGCGTGCATAACTGTCACACGCTTATCTTTTTTAAGTAAAAAAAATTGCGAACTTCTTTTTTTCGATTTGTTTTCCTTCTATCATTCTTCTTTGGTATAATCGTGCAGATGACAATGGTGCATTACATAATGAAACAACAAGCATTGCATTATAATTACTCAATGTGAAATAGGATGATTATTCTTGTCTGAAGATCCGCATGTACCCACAGTGGATATCAGGGCGTTTGAAAAGTTAGGAATATTTAAGCTCGATTGCGCGTTCTCCATCTCAGTATCATACGCCGTCCTCCGGCGTACAATCCGTTTGTGTGTAGTGCTCGGGTGAAAACCGTGGTACCTACGTTTAACCATTGCTAGACACCAACAATAAAAAAATGATACAGAAACGGTTTATCTGAACTTTTAGGCAGTAAAATTTATAATCTGTTTATACCTTCATAATCGTTTGATTCACCAAAAATGGCACAATATAATTCATTGATATATCATGCACAAGAAATAGACACAGAATAACACACCAAAGGCCGCACAAACGTAAGCCGGATATGAAGACAGCGACACTTGCCACAAACCAAACAGTAATGAGGCATCTAAGTGGGCGAATGGACGCAATATTGTTTTTTTTGTTATTTGGCCTTAGTGAACATCGACCACTCATCATGGCCAATCTGAGATTTCCTAGGATTTATTAGGGTATTTGTTGCTTATTATTATAAGGGCAGTACGTTTTTTGATATAAATGGTCATTTAAACCATTAAGGGAAATTTCGAGCACTTCTGTACAACAGACATGGCCATGGCCGCGTTTGGTCTAGTCTGGCCACACCAAGTGGGCGCGGCCATGTGTGGGCAGGGATATATATTCACAAGTAGTGAAATATGAATCTTCGCAGCATATCCAGTCCGAGTTTATTATAACTTATTACCTTTAAGTCTGTGTAAGCAACAAAAAAGAAAGAAACTTCATTCCTAAATTGTTTTGCAGTTCTTAATTTCGTTGTTCATGGCATTCAGTGACACTATTTCGAAGGTGTTTTACGGCTCGATAAGTCTAACATGCATACAAATAGGTTAGCTTATTAGATATACCTTACATGTGCCCACTTATTAATAAACGAGGGTTCGTGAAATATTTCTCTTACAACAGTTGTCTCTGGAACGAAAGAGGATTACAAAACCAATGAGCATAAAGTGTTCGCTTGCAACAAAAATAAACATCATAACCATTTATGTGATGGCAGTAACTACATCCTCATAAAAGGCATGCTTTGATCTGCTTCGGATTTTTCGAATAAAATAATCAAACATCATATGAAATTACTCTGACAATTTGCTAAAGCCCCTGCTTAAGAAAACTTTGCAATCGAAATGCCGCCTTAAAATCATCAAGGATGATCAGAAGAAGGATAAAAATGATGATTCGGGATAACCCAGGCCGATTAAGTTCATTGTCAAAAAATAAAGAACAAGCGCATTTACTGGTGAAGAGAACGCCTGCACTACAGACTATTGACCCGATGGTTTTTTCCACAGGATTATCCACTCGTCGAGTGGGGGAATTGAAAACCGAACTCCGCAGGAAATCCGGTGTGGGTGAGAGGAACCTACGAATATTGAGCGGGGAATCATCACCACCCAGGGGGCTTTACTCTTGACAGGGAAAATAACAGTAGATGATTCGCAAAACGCACTGACTAATGAATACTGACTAAGGTGTAAGCTTCACAAATAAACCAGCATTGTCGCCTCATGCGGATCAAATATCTGCAAAGACTGCACATATATGTGGTTTTTTATCACATAATTTCTCCCTGCTGGAAATAGTTAAAACTTAATCGCATGTATGTTTTTACCATCCTAGAATACTGATGTCCCCTCTCTGGTCTAATGAATGCTTCTGACCGCGGTAAGGTTAAAAATGTACAGAAGGTGTTTGCTCGCAAAATAGTCGCTCTTCCTCGATCCACTTTTTCTTATATGGAGAGATGTCAGTTAGTAAACATGACATTTCTTTGGGTCACACGACTCGAAGTGGGCCTCTGCTTCCTTCTCCTCGTTAACTCTCCCCTTAAATTCCCACGAATCGACGCTCTTATTCCCGCAGATAGACCTTATACCACTCGTAATCCCTCCAGGATTATTGCACCCCCTTTAGCTCCACATCGAACCATTTTCATTTCTTTGCCTCCAAATATGCCTTCCTCTGGAATAATATTCCCCTCGAAATTAGGCTGTCGTCCAACTAAGCAGTTGTCAAACTCAAATTACGTAAACACTTAACTTCGGAAGATATGAAGTCCTTGTTATCCATCTGCTTTCCGAACACACAATTTCTGGAATTTGAAAAAGGTCCCCCTGGTATATGAAGTGGTTATATTTATGTTAAATTGTTTTCCGTATATGTCCATTTCTTCCTCTATAGATTAATAGTTGCAACGATGTTTCGTCGCGGGTTCCATGGTCTTTAATCGTGCTCACGGTGGTTCTGCTATTTTCGCCGGCTCGTCGCTGGACTCCGCAGTCCAATTGGTCGCATCTCCGGCGTTTCGGTGATGATCACGTGACCTCTGCCATTCCCTCATATTGTCGACCCTGTTGTCTCCGATGGCCTGCTCTAGTCGAACTTCCCTGATGCTTGACCAAGAAGCCATTCGGGCAGTAGTAGAGTTGTGAACGGTAGCCTCTGCTGCTATATAGTTTCTCCAATTGACAAAAAGCGTTTCCAACCCTTATACGTTCTCATTAACAATCCTGTCTGTTTGTACTTCAATCAATCCTATCAACCAACCTCCTGAATTTTACATCAGTAGTTTTTTTACCCTACGTTTTTTTCTTTGAAAGCGAGGGTCCCCTGAACTCTGCCCCCATTTTAATGGTTAGAGTTTTTTCACTGCTTCCTTCTTAGTACACCATGCGTTTCAGAGAGTGTTGACTACTATTTTAAAACAACGATATGTTAGTGGGTATGAATTTTATCTGCCAACACTACAAAACGCTTCCGTTGCCTATGTGGTTGTTCACGGAGAGCAGCATTTATCAACTTTGTTTTTATTTTCCCACAGCACTAAGTTTGCAAGGATGAGGCCCTTCGGGCCTAAAATATAAATTTTATTTATTTATTTATTAAATTCCGATCTTATTGTACGAACGCAGCGAAGTTACTTCAGAATATGGATGTGCTGAAATTATGTGTAGCCGACAGGGTTACAGGCTGATGATATGGGTGCCGAAATTGAAAGCGGTTATTTCAAGATTTATTGCCGGTACTGCTTACATATAAGGTAAATAGTGAAAATAATCTTTGCCAAGAGGGGAAGCCAACATGCGAAACCTAAGATCAGTTGAGAACTGTCAAAACCTTGTGGGAATATGATTTAACCTCCAAGCTTACGAAACAAACCGCGCTGTAGATTAATTATGACAAGTGAGCTTTCGGTTTTTAGTGGTACCAATTTCAAACCAGCAGTCCAAACTGCGATCCGAACATTCTCAGTGTGTTTTAAGCGCGGTATGCAGATTGCTGGAAAGAGCGAACAACGAAGAAGGAATAAAACAACAGATCAACACATATAGTAAGTAAGAGGGAAAAAGTATAGTGCGGGCAGCAGATAGACAAAAAAGTAGTATGTTGGTACCTCAATAGTTGATTTAACATAAAGAACCAGTCGCAGTCTTGAAAGGTGACACAACGACGAAATTACTTATAATCCGCAAATAACAGACCCCTAGGTCGGATTTTCGCATCTGTTTTCATTGAGCAACTAGACTTTTAACAGGCTGACTTCCGTGAACGGAGAACAAACAATCGTGGACGACTTCGATTTCACAGAAGAGGATATGAGGTGGGACTTCCTTATGCTAACCGAAGCTAATTGTCCGCGCTCAAAACAAATACCGAAAATGGAGTTGCATGACCTAGCTTCGCAACTAACCAGTCACTTTATAAAGGGAAGAAGGCCTTCACCCTTGAGCTCCCTATTCATAGCCCAAAATTGCAAAATACGTCCACGATGACCATAGTACATGATAAAACTGTACAAGTGTAGGCTTAACATCAGCGAAAAGTGTTAGCCAATTGCAAAGTGCTGCTACTAACACGTTGTTCATTATATCTAACACACTTTCTCAGCAGATAAGAATCAAGTTTGTGTTCAAAAATATAAACAGTATCTGGGAGCAACACCTCTTCAGGGAGTCCGTTCCACACTCCAATGACCCTTTGAGAAAAGGCGTACCGTCGAACGTCGGTATTGGCCGGTTTGCTCTTTAGTTTAAAGGGTTGACCCTGCAGATGATCAGTCCGAGCCAATTCGAAGAAATCGTCAAATTCTAGGGCGAACTTATGGCCTCTAAAATTCGGTAGGTTTGTATGAGGTCACCGTGGAGTTGCCTTTAATTAAAAGGAAAAAGATAACGTTCGTTCAGTCTGTCTTCTTAAGGCAGATGACCAAGATTCTTAACCATCTCCGTAGCTTTCGCCTGCACTTGTTCCAGGTTCAGGTAATATTTCTGAAACCACGGACGCCAGGCCTGGATGTCATACTATAAGTGGGACTGAAAAAACGCTCCATAGGTTTTCCTGAAGAGCTCTTTCTCGATGTTGACAAATCCCCGTCTAATTGAAAACAGCGCCTGTGTCGCACGTTTAGCTGCCTTTAGACACTTTTAAGATGGTTTAAGCGAGGAATTTATTAAAACACGGAGGTCCTCTTGTTCGTCCACATGTAAAAGCGGGTGTCCATTGAGGAGGATTGGAAGGAATCGTCCTTCTAATTAGTCCTTTTTGTACGGAGTCTTAAGACCACACACTTACTCAAGTTAAAGTTAAAGAGCAAATGAGCAGACCAGCAGCTAAGTCATTTGAGACTCTCTGGAAGTGCTTTCCTATCGGCGTCAGTCCTAATGACTCTCCAGATTTTCACATCGTCGGCAAAGATGATGGCGTTGCCATCCAGGTCGTTGACACAGTCGTTTATATAGATAAGGAAGAGTAGTGGCCCTAAGACAGAGCCTTGGGTGAGGCCACGCAGAACAAATGAAGGGTTTGACTTCGAGTCACCGATGCACACAGTTCGCCATCGCCCTGTGAGAAAATTGGAAATCTATGCCAGCAGGCTTCCTTTTTATTCCGATTTCCGACAATTTATACACTAGCAGTTTATGTGGGACGCTGTTGAATGCCTTTTTGAAGTCCGTATAGATGACGTCAACCTTACCATTTGCATCCAGTGCGCAAGTCCACTGCTCAGTGGAGAGTAATAGGTTGAAAGGACAAGAATGGTTCTTTCTGAAGCCGTGTTGGAGCCCTCACAGTAGGTTTTTCTCCTCCGAAAATTGCATTGTCGTCTTCTTTCTTATCGTTTCCATCACCTTACAGCAAATTCGAGTAAGGCTGACGAGCCGGTAATGTTTGACCGTCGTTAGGGCTCCGCCTTTGTATATCAGGTAAATATTTGCGGTTTTTAATTGGTATGGCAGTTTTTCTAATTCAAAATAAGAACAAAAGATATGTGCTAAGGGCTTTGAGAGCTCGCTTGCCAATTCTTTCTGAACTTGGCTGGTATATTGTCTAGACAGGATGGTTTTGCTTCTTTGAGACCTTGCAGCACTCTGTCTTCTACAGATTTTTGAAAAATTAGAGATTGAAGTGCCAAACAGGCGTTTATAACTGCACTGTTGGCATTATCAACATGAACCTGGTTTTTTTCCTAGTGAAAACCAAGGCAAATAACCGGCTAAAGTTCTCGGATTTTTCGTCACTCTCAACGACTTCTCCGTGATTATCATCCTTAAGTCCTGCCACTGGATCCCGGTTTTTAATCTACTGTGCCTAAAGCGGAATAGAATTTTGGGATTTTCTTCGGCCTGTTGAAGGATTCTTGATTCATAGATTTTACTGGCCCGGCGAATCGGTTTTCGATCCACATTTCTGTGGTGATGGAATTCCTCGAGGTGCACTGGTGACCCAGTTACCCTGTATGATTTCCATTTCCTATTTTGTTTTCTTTATTTGCCTGTTTAGTACTCTCTTCAACCACACAGTATGACTAGTCGTCTTGTGTACCTTCACTGGACAAAAGCGCTTAATCAGATGTTATGCAATCTTCTTAAGTGATCTTCGGGTGATCTCCAAGTTTAAATGGTTCTTTAGTCTAGGCATCTTCCATTCGTACTCGAAATTTTCCAACGCATGTCCTAATCGCAACGGTGGAGTCAGAACTTGCGCTAACAACCATCGACCTCTCAGACTAACTTGCATTTTTGCATAGTTATGGAAACGATAATCAAACAGGCCACTGCTGCTTGACAGAGAAGACTTCTTTGACAGTGCCTAACATGCAGTGCGGGGAAAGCCCACATGTGTGGCAAATATGCTTCATTCAATGAAGCAGAGGTGTAGGACATTATGCGCGAATGTTTACGTCAGTGTCGTTTAAATCGAGTTCAAAAAGTTATTCGATAATGGTGAATCTACAAAGTTGGCGAATACGGGACATGGGGGAATTTATTAAATAATATCTGAGATTACCTCACAGGGCGATCCCAGTCCATTAGCCTTGGCAGTAAAAAATGCACTTTCGTGGTGGTTTTAAATGGTGCGTCTCAGTTCTCCGTTCTTGAACCGTCATTGTTTTTAAGTTACGTCGACGACCATAGGCATGAACTGAACAGTAATGGATTCCTGCTTGCAGATGCTATTAAGATATGGCAATCTATCAGGAACAGTAATGCTGAATGAATTCTGCAAGAACGACTAAAGTGTCTAGGTTAATTTTCCTATAAGTGGCTGATGACATTTAGACTTAAGAAATGTGTTTCATGGCGGCTCAAAACGTACAAGGCTCTGTCCATAAGTATGACCGCTGAGCAGTTATGATTTCCCGATAAATGGTTGCATGCCTCTTTAACCCGCACTAGGTCTCCTATGGAGTTCGGTATTCAATTCCCTCAATTGCTTTCGCTCGGCTAGTGCTGAAGGAAAACTATCAGGTGAATATTCGCTAGGGCAGATGTTCTCTCTATTAATAAACGTTCTTCCTCTTTATTTTTGAGAATAAACTTAGTCGGCCTGGGATGGCTAGAATCCTCATTTTTTTCCTTTTCTGAAGGTGCACTGACTGCAATCACCTGCATTTTCATGCATTTTCATGCAGCGACAACTTTATGAGATTACCATTGCAGAACAATTGCATGTCTCCTTGTTAAGGGTGGTTTAACAGATAGGGATACCTTCTTCGCCAATTTCTAGGATTGCGTGTGGACTCTGCTTCATTCTAATGATACATGATCTGCTTTATTTTTGCGAGATGTTGTAGGACGTTCCTTTGTTTTCTCAGCCATTGGAATCATTCCTTGTTTCGTTATCTTAACTCCTTTTTGACATTTCGTAGTTATTTTGCTCTTTTAGTGGTTATGCACAACCTGTAGCCCCATTGCCATTTTCTATTCGCTAGCTCGAGAACGCTGTTGTTTGTTTTTTTCAGTGTCTGCCGTCTCAGATATCATGTTCTGGACCTCGTATAGAGCGTCTGTTACACTAGGAAAACTGTTCGCCTTTTTGTGGGAGGGGATTCCGTGGCACCAAGTCATACAATCTTATCCTCAGATTTGCTATGAAAGCTTATGTCATTAATTTACTAAGAAAACGATACGTGCAACGATAGTGTAACGGTATAAGGCAATCCTCGGCATAAGTGGAATGACGGATCCCTTCTCGTGGCGAATATGTATATATGTCTTTGTCGGATCCACTCCATATATATATATATATATATATATATATGCATATATTATACCAGTGTACAGGCAATTTTTAATATTTGGTAAAACACCTCTTGGGCGCCTTTCGAAACCTCGAAAGCAGGCAATAAACCTTAAACAAACTCCCTGATTTGCATCGAGTATTTATTTTTTTCCGCTTTGTGTTTTATCAATACTGGGCAAGATAGTGAAAAACCTGACTCCTTTGTCGGCAAAAAATGCGCGCTGTTGGCGGAAGAATTAGCCAATTGCGGGCGGCAGCTTCAGCAGCATTATCTTCAGCATGAGGCCTGGCAGGGTTCAGAGGCCACGAACGCCATCAGAGTAAAAGAGAGATTCCACCGAGTCAGCACCCAAAATTCTTGAAAGCTGTCCTGAGTGTAGAAAACAAGTGATAGCCCTCTTAAACACAGGGTAGCTTTGCTGGGTTTTAATACTTCTGAGCAGCTGATTCTAGATTAATGTGGCGTTTACTGAAAAGAATTGCCGGTACTTAACTATGCCTGCCAAAGGAAGAAATAAAATTACCTCTCGATGACTGGCACACGGAGAGTGTTCAAGCTGCCTTATTGTACTCAACGGATTAAAGGTTTGGCCATTCAAAAGTTTAAACAGTAAAAATAGACCCTTCTGTAATTTATGAAGCAACAGAAGATCTAGCTTTTGAGGTTTACAGCCTTGTTTGTAGGACAAGTGACGGTGTTCTGTAGTGAAAACTATTTTAAAGAAGAAGTGCTGGACAGATTCTATTTTCTTACGTTCACTAGTGCGCAGAAGACTGAATAGGGTCGACGAGTATTCAAGACTAGTTCTCACGAACATATTATTAAGGCCAGTTTTAACCTTTATGGTCTTGTAATTTCTAAGGATAAATCCGGTAGTTTGGCATGCTTTCGAGATACCAGGGCACATTACTATGACAGATTCAGCCTCTTAGAATAGGATATGCCCAAATCCTTGATAACTGCTGGGACATTTGGTTCGTCAGCATGTATGCTTTATTGCAATTGGGGATCGTCGCGAACAACCCTAACGGAACAGTTAGGCCATATAGGATGAGGCATCATATGCAACACCACTGGGCGAAAGCCTGAAGATCGTTTTTTATCAGCCCGAGCACGATGTTGCCATCTGACGGTGTATATTGATAAGTGACTTTTAAATCATCAGCGTACATGAAGGGTCTACCACACTGAAAGCAATCTGGAACGTCGTTGACAAAAAGGCAAAATCGGAGCGCCGGCTGAACACTTCCCTGTATAACTCCACTCCCTACATGCGTGGGGTTTGAGATCACATTGCAAATTTTTACTCGTTGTGTGTGAACATCCAAATAGGAAGATATTAAGTTCAGAAGCTTGCAACCTATGCCGAGATAGGTTGGTTTCAGAAGGCGGAATTTATGATCGACCCGATCACAGGCCTTAGCAAAATGGAAATCGACACTATAAATGGCAAAACCGCTGTTTCTAGGTTGTAGAACATAATCAAAGAAAGAGAGCTGGCACGTGTCACAAGACCTTTTCTCGAGATATCCATGTTGAGCTGCACTAAGCAGGTTGTTCTCTGTCAAGTGACGCATCATCTTTTCTTTGATCTTTAAGGCTACGGGAAGTGTATTTTTTGGCTGAAATTTGCAAAATGACGTCGATCGACCATGCTTGGGAATAGGCATTATGTGCGATTCCTTCCACAACGAAGGGAACATTCCGCTCTCAAGAGCAAGATTAAATATTTTACACAGAATACACGGAAAAATATCAAGTGCTTTAGCTTTTATAAGGTTAACTGGGACGACATCTGGTCCTGGATTATAAGATTGACGATATCGACGAATGGCTACAGTCACGTCCCAGACGGTAAAACTTATTTATTAAAGGACGGCACCCCTAAAATTTATTTCCAAGTCCCATACTGCATCATAGTATTGGTCAACAGTATTAAACTTATGTGCCGAGGTATTAGGCAGATAAAGTGCATGAATATAACATTGGGGCGACTAAGGCGACATAGATAAATCGAATTTCGGAAAACTCTTCATAGAAGGCGGTCACGGGGGCATTGGCTGTTTTAAAATACTTGCCTGCTGTTGATTTCTGTATTGCAATGATTGGTTAAGCGAACCCAAAAACTAACATCAAAAACCTGTCAGAATGCTAACCAGGCTGAAATTTCGAAGAATAATTCGCCTACGAATGACGAGAAATTCGAACCATATATCAAAACGCACGCAACCAGAATAAGGTTCTTGATTCTATATTTCTTCATTCACGTAAGAATCTAAACATTTTTTGATGTGCTACCTATTCTTTTGATTACGTTTGAGCCAAATACCAATCGTTCTTTCACCAGGAACTTCCTTCGAACGTTTCATTAAGAGAGTGCAATAGATCCTTTGTCTTCATTTAAGAATCAAAAAGTAAAATTCTTATAATCGATGAAATGCTTCTATTTTCTAAGGATATGGACAGCTTTCTGTATAACTATGAGTACATAACCCTTAATATGAATAGTCAATAACGTTAAAAAAATTGAGTCTTGAATTATAACCTTGAACACGATCTCCTACCCAGAGTATAAACGCTTATGTAACAACCCAAGCGACTGAATGATTGTTTAAGTACACCAAGGTCGTCACTTTTGGCGCGTACCCAGGATGGAGATGCGGTGATCGAGTGTCAGTGAAGAAACCGGTGCCCTTTTCCCTCACAGCCGCTGACCCCCTTGCCGCCGCCGTCGTCGTCAATCGTATCGCAGTCCCACACACAATGTCAGCACTCCCGTCTCGCCCCTGCAGTCGCACACAGCACTCTATTCCCCACCGGTAACTGATCAGACATGAGAACACACTCCACTCCAGATGGGACTTGTATCTATGTAACGCCGTTCCCTATCCCCTTATTATTTTCTTACTCTGTACGTATTCTTTATAACTAGTAGATTCCCCTGCATATATTTACGTTTCCTTCTACTACGGCCTTAATATTTGTGTGCTTGGGTGATGCTTATCAATCCAGCTCCGAGTTTCCGATGCAGAGCTATCTTCAGGTCTCTTATCCTTTAGGTGTGTGCCAACCTCGACATCCCTGGCCCGCTACACTTATTTATGAAGGTAACTGAAATTAAGGAATTATGTTCTCTTGATTAAATTCCATACAGCTCTTTAGTTTTTTGGAAGAGTATTTCAAATTCTCAATAGCGCTTACTTATACGGTAAAATTACCATTCAAATTATAACTTTGCTTCGAACAAATGAATTATTGAACGACCGGCACTTGTCGAATATGAACCCTAAAAATATCGAAAATTCTCGAATACGCATTATACAGAGGCTTACATTATTTTCCGATATTATTGTTGCTTTTTATTCGAGTACAGTGAACGCACGTGCTGTCTTTTTCTATGAGTAAATAAATTGATTCAAGCATACAATTTTGACTACACGACCGAACCACGTTTTGGTTGATTAGTCAACATTTTGCTTATCCCAACGCATTTTTTTCAATTAGCATTCTTTGTCCACTGGGTGTCTTAGTTTGATATGCAGAGTGTTCGGCTTATGCGTAATCTGTATCTTGTGTATTTGCACATGCAGGTACACAGTTTGGGGCTAAACATAGTGGATTAACTACTTTTATTGCGCGTTGGTCATCAAAATCGTCTAGAAATTTAAGCAAATTTTGCGTCGCGGTCGCGTTTACCATCACTTTAGAAAAAGATGACAGACCGTGTCTTCCATGTATGGACGTCCTTCTTATTAGAAGACCGGATGAAACAATAAGTAGAGGTGTATTTCGCAAGAAAACCTGGACAGGGCAATTCAATAATTTCTACAGTTGTGTAACACTAAGTCGGAAACGTGGCCTAGTCCACTGCCTCGTGAACTGAGCCAGGAGAATCTTTTCTTCAGAGACACTGGAGAAAGAACTCCTACTCAGTATAAACACTCTACAAGAAAATTGATTTCCCGAGATGTTCATCAAAAAGTTTTTTGAATAGCTTCCACCGAAATCGGAAGTACCGACATCTGCGAAGAAAACATTATTTCTTACATTGCCTTTTCAAGTTGATCAAGCATGCGAACTTCTCCAGCTTTGTCTGAACGCTGCAATAGCGCACACATATCCAGCAGCTAAGTTAAGATTAGTATTTTCAAGCACTCGCGTTGAAAGCAAGGAAAGACTTTCGTTTCAGCCCTCATTAATTTACACATCCTACTTTACATGCTCCCGTGGGGCAAGTTACATTGATTTAACAACAAGACGGCTATCTAAACGCATGCGGGAACGCAAGTGAGACTGGCTAAACAAAGGCGAGGTGAAGTCAACATCTAGTGCGATTTTGGCTCACTTGGTTGACAGTGGTCACCGGGTAGACGTAAATCAAGCGTTTCGAGTCTTATATAAAGTACCAGCGAAACACTTCATGTTCCTGCGTCAACGGATACTTGTGATGGCGGAAGCCGTAGCATACAAATCAAACCCAGATCTTATGTACGCAGTAGTCCTTGTCGTGGACCTTCGGCTCCCGTGGCCCACAACAAACTCAACATCCCTCTTTACACATTCTAGCATGCCGCGAGATGATGAGCAGACAGTGACAAATGGTGTCACGACGCCGAGAAGCAACGAGACAATAGGTTAATATGAACTTATTGTGGGACATTTCCCTCCTCTATCCTGCTACCTTTCGAGCTCTTACCAATTCCCACTTCCCCTTAAATGCCGTTGGATTGGTTGCTCAAACTTTTGCTTACTCTACCCCTTTATATTATCTTTCACGCCTGATGATGAATTAATCAAAAACGTTCGTTCGCCTAACTTTACTTCTTCAAATACCAAGTTACTTCAAAAATACAGCATAAACTCTTTCTGTATAAACAATCTTGTTTAAAGCACATCGAATCTTCTATCCTACAAAAAGGAATAAGCAGCACCCTGCTCAACCAATCAGATAGATTAATTGAATCAATAATATTAAATTAGCATTTATGTACCTATAAGAGTAGGTGATGCAGATGCAATTGTATGGCATCTACTTAGTCATGGTCATTTATAGGTAACACAAGGCATATTATATTTGTTTAACTAGCTCCGACAAATACTTCCGTGCCACGACTTGGCCCTGCACCTGCATCAGCTACACATTCGCTGATGCGGCTTTCCCGGAACCGGCAAAGGAGTGTAAAGTGACACCTATGCCAGATGGCCTGTGTTGTATAATTGAGGGACAAGCCAGTGAAATTGCTTATTGAGTTGAGATCAAAGTGTCAATGTCTAGACGGTCCGGCGTCCAGGACTGCCTATAAGGTGTTCGTGGCTGGACTTGGGACTTGGTCGTCTCTGCGGGGGCCCGTTTCCGAGGCCTGTGGTCCGCTGTGGCTGGCGGTGTTACCTAGATTCGCCCATGGCAACTGGGGTGCCGCGACGAAATTATTTTGGGCACATAGCAGCGGTCTGCGTAGCCTGATGGCGGCCGCCTCTGCCGTCGCCAAAATACGCTGTCCGAGGAGTTTTGAGTCGCTTGAAGGCACCTTGTAAATCACACGTCAATGTATTAAATAGTATGCGTATTTTGTTACATGTTTTGACGCTTGGCCAGTAACGCAGACTGCGGTTGGCGCAGAAAGTATAACATATCCCGATCGGTTGTTATGCAATACGTCCATTATGCAGATAAGCTATTTGAGACGAGTCGTAAATGCACCACATGTGAATTTTAAAACTCAAAGTCTACTCGCGATGTTATTTAGCTTTAATAAATGCACATTTGTACAGTGATGTGAAATGCTGGCCAGAGCCGCGGAAAGCCGTAATATCTTTAAAATAGTCGAAGTTCAATGCGGTGGATATATAGTTGAAAAGCACTAACATCTTGATAAACTAACACTCGACGTCACAAAAGGACTTATGGACAGGGTTCGATGGGGGGACAATGTTTCAATCGCCAATGCAACCGAACATGCCAGTTTCAAGAAGAAATTGAGAATAAGACGAAATGATCACTGGGACAATACAAAAACTAATCCGTAGTAGCAAGAGCTTTTGCTATCTACTCATATTTCAGACAAAATATCCGCGATGGATATCGAAACGTCAGACAAACGAAGGTGGTGTCCCAACGATTCAATCATCTTATTATCAATGTTTTAATCGACTGGATGGATCTTTGCACCTTAAATTGTAATGAAATTATGTCGGAACGAGAGTACTAGTTGTGTTTTCCTCTTATGTGCTGCACACATGGTCTTGGCATTTTAAATTTGTTGTGCTCACAAAGTATTATAACAACTATGACATATAAATTGCCATACCCAAAAACGTGGCACAGTTCGAGCGCAGGTATCCTACTTTTGTCAACATTACTGCCACATTTGAATTAAAAAGCTGGGTATTTGTGATTTATGTCAGTGTATAAGGGTACTGTCCGTGTCCGCAACATGTTTTCATATATTTGTAGTACAGCTGGAAGGTCATTGTTCACCTTTAAATGAGAATTGAATGTGCAAATGCCTGACAAAGGCATCTTGAGCATCCGCGTAAAATATCATTAATCAACCACCCCTGAAGATGCAATGATTACCAATATAATTGAATAGGCGAGTTCCAGGAAGCAGTTCAGGAAGAGGAAAATTTCCTGAGCAAGAGAATCTGTCAGGTGGCAAGGACTGGGCCCTGCAACACCTCTGACGATAGCGGGCATAATTGTCGTGCAATTGCCAAGTCTACATGGACGAGGAAATGACGGCAATTAGTGAGCCATCACCGCACCAATTAAGACCTCAAGCGCTAGCAAAAGGAACTGACAGTTATGGTACGCATGCGGGTGACTGCTATGAACTATAAGTACCGTGGAATCTGTGCATGTATCAAACTTATCTGCGCATGCCTCAGACTGTTCTTCTATTGCCTATGATTAAGGATTCCTGACGGAATCCGAAACGTCAGAACAATAAACCGCTTTTACCAGTGATACAATGATTAGCTTAAATGCGTAAAGATTTATAACTTTGCACGATCATTTGTGATTTTACTAATTGGCTTGAACATCTCCTCTTCAAAAGCACTACTCCATAATTCACTGTTTTTATAATGAAGTCACTATCGTTTTTGTATATCATTTTGATCGATATATTATCATCACTTCAACCTCATCTTTCCAAAAAATATGCATGCTTATTTTTTTACGATCGCTTCCATGTCTGTGTTTCAATTCCCATTTTATTGTCATAGCTGATTATTGGTTGCATATATTTGATCTTTAATTGGCTACTGCTATCGTAGTCTTGTTATCATCCGAATATGATAGCAGGATTTCTCTTTATTAACGCCTACCTCCCGGATTCTAGCACACGCCAGCATACGTGCAGCAGAAATTGCAGCCGTCTTTTTCGGCTTTTTCTTCGGCATAATGCTCCTTATTTTACGCCTTCTTCTGCGTTGCACACGGCAGAAATGGTAAGTGCTTATTGTATAATACAATATGTAGAATATTTTGGTCATCCTTTGAGCTCCATCGAGAAATCTTTCAATTTTTTAGATCATAACATGAACAGATACTAAGACATTGCATTATGTAGAGACATTTACTTGATAAATACCTTGGCAATAATTCCAAAAACGCTTTACTTGCGTATTAGCAAATGTTTCATTTTATATGAATTAGAAAGCTGACAGTTTCTTAAACTTTCAATTAGACTATTCCGGTTGATTGCTTATTCCACGGATAATACTTCGTTTGGCAAGGTAGATATTGATAAGGCAAACCTATTGTAGGGTTGAACACTTATACTAGTTATTTTGCTCCGTAGTGGTTAAAAACCTTCCGAGAGACGAATCATCAATACAATGCATATATGTTATCATATGTTTACTGTCGGTAAGGATCCAATTTATGTTTTTAGTGCTACAACATGATAATGCGTTAGCTTTTTGGAAGAATTCTGATTTTTTTATAATTTAAATGCGTTCTGTTGAATGATTTCTATAGTTGCTTTAAGTTACTGATCAAAATCCTCTCATATGAAATATAAGACGAACGTTTCATGTTATAAACTGCTAGCCTTTGCAGTTGAATTGTATACGTTTATGATAAAAGGTAGGAATTCAAGAAATATAAGCTGAAGTCAAATATGTTCTTTGGAAAATAGAATGTTTTGGAGATTGATCACCCAGCTCGTCTTTCTTAAGCTTAAAGTCCCAAATAACAGATACCATGGTGAGTGCGTAGAAAAATCGATAATGGCATGGCATGGCGCGGCTGTCACCTTATATCTCATCCCGTTCGGATTGGCCCGAGTCTCGGGTTCTTCTCCTTGGCACTTTTGCACGATGAATCCAACTCGATTATGTATGACGTTTCCGAGTACATAGCCGCGACCAATTCGCGGCTTTTCTTGCATAGGGCAGACAGCGGCAATATGAGTTTTTTTACTACGCAAAGTTGTGTCGGAAGTTCGAGCTATGCATGATGACTTGTGATGGATGGGCTGCTCTGTTTACGGTAAATAAATGTTCGTGAATACGCCTAGCGGCAAAGTTTCCACTCTTACTACAAGAAACGTTATCGCACGACCCACATGCACTTTTATTCTCAAATGCATTATTGTATACATGGTTAACCGTTTCCTTAGGATGTTCCAGTTAGGTGCGTTACGCCGTCGTTGGTTTATGGTTTTACGGCAACTTTACGTCATTCTGCGTCTCACGACGAGCTGGAGAGTCAGATTTCCAAATTTATGCAGTTACTTCTATTACTTTACCTAATTATTGCTCCACTTTCGAGCCCCTGCTGTATGTTAAATTTGAAGCCTTTCATAAAACTGTTTTGTTTGTTTATCAGCAGTTATTTGTTGTATTCAGGTACCATGCACTTTATATTTTTAGAAAATGGACGCCATTTTCAACTCGAAGGATTATCCTCTGATATCTCCGATTTATTTCAGTCATTTAAATAAATTGTGTTTTTTCAGAATACACAGACGCGAACACTCTTCATTGTTATCATATTTTAAATGAGAATTTTATGCCTGATCATATAGTGCGTTTCAGCATAAACACTTAAGGGAACTCTTAATTTTCTCCAAACGTTTAAAGTTTTCAATGCACGTAATCATCCCTCCCCGCTCGCTTTTACATTTCTATCGGGACCAACAGTTTTAAAATATAGGTAATCCTTAAGAAGATGGTTGCGTTAGAAATATAACAATTTATGAAGATGTGACAGCCCAATCGATAACTTTCATTGCAATTTGCAGCTGCGGACTTTAAGCTGTAGCCACAATAGTGACAGCATGAACAATTCGTTTTGAGCAAATGTTGTAATGTCTGAAAGAAATGCGTATCCTACACTTTGACTTGTGAATTGCAATCAGAAATCTCCAGCAATATATGAAGTACATGTTTGCTAAGAAATACGTGCGCATTAGAATGCACCTGTAAAGCGATCGTTTGTTTATCTAATGCTTGAGTAATCTTCGTACAAGTTGAGCTATATTCTCAGATTGTGAAACCCGTCAAGTGTATATCGATGAAAATAAGAGGTAACACGTAATTTAAGTGACATGCGGTAAGGTATTTTCAGCCACATTACGATCGGCTGGCAAGTTGGCAAGACCTTTTTTGGCAATAGGCAGGATTTGAAGAATTGAAAAGCATCCTGTCACTTACCCTCCAAAGGTCAATATAAAACCGGCACGACTCCTGAAGCCTGCGAATGTTTACCTGTCTCAAGAGAAGGTCTTCACGATTGTGACTGGTGCGAATCCAAATCTGATGCTGACTACGCAAACTACAACAGTCTTAAACAACAACCCATGCCACAATTTTGACAATAGTAGGTTTGGCCACCCAGGTTAGTTAGCCCTAGCAGTCCATCTAGCTGTTCTGTCTTACTGGATTGGTCATAATGTGGGTTGTGTGAATTGGTCATATCAGGGAAACAAAAAATGAAAGGGTAGAGCAATCAAGAGAAGAACATTATACAAATAATTATTTTAGTAATCTTATGTTTGGTTTGCGATTATTAAAATGCGAAATACAGGCAATAGGAAATAAGAAGTGTGCAGCTGGTACCGGCGAATTGGATACAATCATAAAGCGACTTCACATCGCATTGCAGAAATAAAAGTAAAACTGTAGCACACTCTAGCAGCCACTTGGAACTCACGGTCAGCCGCTAACGCGTGCACGCCAGCCTTCGTCCATCTCAAGTTTGCATCATAACCGCTAGTCTAGACATAAGCTCCGTAAATGGCTGCCGTAACAAAGCATACACTGACATTTTGGCGATTCCCGACGCTCTCGTCACTTCGGACCACGCAGCTTCAACGAAAGAATGTGTTCTCAGAAGACAAATATTTCCCTATTCTTCCTTCGTATACAAAAAAGCCATTCCTCATATTCTGGCCTCCACCAACTTCTTCTCTCCTAAGGAACCATGCTCTGAAGATCGTAGTTGCTAGGATTTAAGTAATTTAACCCCCTGCGATAAGCCCATGAAGCATTGGATTTTTTCGCTTATTTTTAAAATCTCTTAATAGCACCGAACGCATTTGGATGGCTTTTTTTACAGAAACCTGAAGAGCAATGGCCTGTCACTAAAAAACTAAACCTTGAATAAAGTTACCAAACTAAACTTAACTGAAGTTACAAAAACAAAAAAACTGAATTACGAAAACAAAAAGCAACAATTAAATCGATAATATCGACTTTTTGTGAAGCAATGACCCTTGTAGGTGATGGTATGTCGCAATTGGGATTATTACATATATTCATTGAATGAATAAGGATATGTCCAGAGTTGTGCTTGATATTAAGACAACCATATTTACATGGAAAAAGCATGTCGACCTATACTCCAGTAATGAATCAAAATGCACATATCGTGATTCAATTCGGATAATATGGTTAATTGCATTAATATGACAGACAATCAGGGTCATTCGCAGTCCAGTGTAGAAAGAAATGAGCGACCAATTGCATGGTTTGCAAAGCAGCTTTCACAAAATACCAGCGAGGCAGAAACAAATTGCACAAACAGCGTTTACTGATCAATCATAATGAGGGGAGGAACGCATATACGTTTTTTGAATAGTTGGCAGGAACAACGATTTGGCATGAGCTACGTATTGCAACTGACCTTAAGGGCGGTACATCCGGCAGTGGTCACATGTAGTCCGCAAACATTTGTCTGTTATACACTTAATTTAGCCAATACCTGCATACCTCACAAAGGAGTAGAATTGGAGGCCGGTCGACGGTGGACTGTGATGACCATTTTACGAAGTTTATTTCAGTTAATGCAGAATAGTTTCTTTGTGCCAAATGCTCATTATTTCAGTCTATTTAATTAGGGTAATAGGCAGTAAATTTGAAGGTCCTAGTGGTTGCATGCCTTTGTCCCCTGATTGTTCGACCGTCGATTTCAATTAAGTCCACTTTATGCACTAGAAGTTGCTACAGTGATAGGGACTGGTTTCAAAGGATACTTTAAAGTGATAGCAGATGTGCCTTCCACTTCACCGTGGGTCAAGAAGACCAGCGTGGATCCGGCGTTGGCCAATTTCTCCAATGCAAGTAGTATTGATACTATTGGTATTGGTATTATTACTGACGCTAGAATTTGCACTATCTGCATGGGGCATATTGCTGAATTTCTGTATACACCGGAGGGAGCTGAGTAGCAGTAGCGGCAGTAGGACAGTATTGTAAGAATAAGACGGACTTATTTTAGGGCTGGGGAAAATTTTTATTATTATCGCTGCGACTCGTAATATCACGGTATTGCTAACGCTACTAGGTCTAAATACCGATCTCACTAGTAGTAGCAAAGTGTTTGCTATTTAAATTGATAGTTGGAGTGAACAAGTACGTGCAGCGACCTTGTATTCAAAACCATACCTTACTCGCACGCCTTTGGAGCATGTCCCGCATGTCTGGCTCTTGTGTCCACCAGCGCGTGCGCACCAGAACCCCAGTAAACGTCATGGTCATGTCTGGCCTAACTGGTCAACTCCTTCCCAAGGCCAGTTAACAAAGGGCCTAAGAGTCGTGACCGCTTACGCTCAGACACTCCCGGGGCCGTCAACCTCATGGCCGGTTGCAGATAACCGGACACGGCGAATTCACCCGCTGGAATGCGACTCTGGACTCGACCCGCCCATGGCTAGACGGCACTCGCCTCAGAGGCAATTACCTATTTCTTTCATTCTACTCATTCTGCATTTAGTTAAATTATCCATTCACCTCTGGTCTTCCACGCCTTATCTAATCTTCCAGTTTAAAATCATTGGGGTACGTTCTATTATTGATTATCAGGCTGTACTAAGTCATATCCTACATACACTTAAGGTAGGAATAGTAAATACAGTTAACTTTGCGAATATTCCCATTGAAAATTTCAGAAGATAAATTGGCGAACATACGTTTGTTTTCGATAAATTCTCGTCACGGCCACCCACAGCGGACCACAGGCCTCGGAAACGGGCCCCAGCAGAGACGACCAAGTCCCAAGTCCAGTCACGCACACCTTATCGGCGGTCCTGGACGCCGGGCCGTCTAGACATTGACACTTTGATATCAACTCCCCCAACCTACCCCCCCCCACCCCCTTCCTCCCCCCTCCTCCCCACAGTGACAACGAGAACACTTCATCTGTCCACCAACCACCATACTTTATTCATAACATATAAATGTAAAGGCCTGACGAGAATTTATCGAAAACAAACGTATGTTCGCCACTTTATCTTCAGAAATACAGTTAAGTAAATGTACACTGCAAGGACGGAACAAACGGACAAGAGTATGACCATACAATGCAGCAAGAATAGCGTGATATTAGTGACGGTGTCGATACTTGGAAGTAGGAAGTCGGCTCCAAGTAGGGCTGACAGTAGAGATGCCCTGCCTAATTTGACTGTCGAAAACGCCCGATTACCCGATGGCACCTTGGGTTTCGGCTGTCACCGTCCTTAGCAGTCACTGGGTGAAGCTTTCAATAGAAAACGCACAGCACCAGGGCACAGTTTTTCTGCATGATTTCTTCAACGTTTACGAAGCCATTTTCTCGGAAGGGAGAGCCATGAACAGTTTTCAGGCTTACTAAGCTAGCAACGTTGCCTGGTCTCCTGAGGCCTATTGCCTGCCGCTGACTGCAACAACGCTTCGTTTGTCAACATGAGAGCTACCTTCAAGATCGAATGCCCTCGTGGAAGTTGCGCCCGCCACAGACGCACACAAGCCTACGTGCCTGTCAACTTGTCCCTTGACTGGTCGCACAATGATGGCACAAGCGAACGCACATGGCAATCACTTATAAGCCACTTTCACATCTCAGACAGTGAATTACAACACGGACTGCGAGGGCACCTCAGAACCGCCCCCGAGGGCTGGGCATTGCCTCGAGGCGGCGATATCGCGCGCTTGAGAGCAACCAACAGCAACTGCCACCCGAGATTCCAAAGATACGCACTTTTTATTGCGTCTCACTCTCGGGATTCTAACGGGCGTAACTAGACGATGACATACGTCAGATGTTATCGTTACAAATAATTATTACCACCACATTCTGCCTACATAATGGCACAACATGCTTCAGAGTTAGCTTAACATGACCGAATAGTATTTTCTATAGTGTAGCAGTATCTGAGTGGTAAGAGATGATTCTTGCATTTGCAATAAGCATAAATGATAAAAATATGCGCTTACAAGCTTTCTTATTCTCTGCGGAATGGATTGGGTAAAGACGCTGGTTATACTGGGTTGTTTCTGTCCCTGTACGGATGACACACACCAGCAGATACAGGCGGATGTTCACGAATGATGTAGCCATGAAAAATTTACTTCAGTAACCTTCTGTCCGTCAAGCGCCGAAAGTAGTTTTTTGAGTTACCAATAGCTCCCGGTTTTCCAAGTAACAGTTCGACTATAAATTTCGATCATGCACAATTTATGCTCCAAGAAATTTGAGGCAGTAAGTTCAGCGTAAGTTAGGTTTTTACTCCTAATGGATATTCGTCAGCATCAACCGCACTCTTTCGTTTCCCTCATCTCTCTCCAGGCTTTATTCGTGCTTCATATACAGTTGTACACGCACTCTTAAAAATAACCAGTATTAAAAGTTTACTTACATAATTTGAGTAGTATTATTTTTCAAACAGACTTCTCCAACTTGACTTGGTTTCGGATGATCGAAGTGAAACACGGGACCTATATATTTATCCAACCGTTTCTTGAACAACTGAAGCGACGCCGTGTGGACCACTTATTGAGGTACATCATTATATTTTGTACAATCGCCGCATGAAGAGCTCAGAGCGAGCTTCAACCTCGACGTTTCATTGAATGCTTACGAAGCTGAAACGTGAGGTGCAACCGAGGCCATTGTCTCAAACACAATCCCTGAAGCAGGTCATCAAATTTCTCCTACACTTACACAGAGTTGGGTTTTTAACACTTCAGACGCTAGCAGGCATCTCGTTATGTTTTCCTGAATGTTAACCATTTTCAGTGTTTCCAATTAAAGTCGTACTGTTGACAGTCAAAAATGTAGCCGCAGTCGAGAGCAGTACGTTAGGCTTTTCCATTTATAATATACTTTTATTCCTTCATTAAACACAAAATGGAAAGGGAAAGTGACGTTGTGTCATGCTTAACGTTCGCGTTATTGCCACTAGCTGCATGATTTGCAAAATATTCGGTTCGGAGGTCACGCGTCCAACACCAAGCACTGTATCACCGTCGCAATCGTGAGATAAAGAACAACTCAAGTGAACAGCACAGAATGATCAGTACGCCAGGTGATGTTGGGGAGGCGGGCAAACCTACTGGCCAACATCTACGCTGAATGCAGCGGGGACGAAGGTTACGCAAGCCTACCAGCAGCCAACCTCTGGGAGACAAAATGTGGTTGGCAATGAACGTAAGGTCAAAGTTCGCACGTCCAACACCGATAAAATTTGAGACAGGCGGCAAAGCTGTCTTACTCAGGACCGCCAGACCCAGCTACCAAAACACCCTGATGATGGAAGCGAGAAGGGTTCCGAAACGTCAGTTAAATTATAATTTGGTCCATGAACCCACTCCCTATTCTTCGTCCTTATCTTTGGGAAATAATAAACGCGATAGAGTACAATGACAATACTGTGATGATCACTTGGAGAAAAATTCACAGATGCAAACGTTCTGCTGAAAACTGAATAAGAGCGGCTCGAAATCTGGAAAGCTATATGTACACACCTTGATATTTTTTAGTACGTAGAAACAGAATCTTTGATTCGTGGAAACGTGGACCTATTCTCTTATCTCTACAATACAAATCCACAGCATATTAAGCGTAAAGACCGTGTACGGACTTTTATAGGGACATTTAGATTGTATTGTACCAGTAAACCCTGCTCGAATTGGAGCTCTCACACTGAATTTACACTGATATCCAATCATGCATTGCCTTTGAGTGCGGGTAGCTTATCTCCCTAAGGGTTAAATCTATCGGAAACTTAAAGTTTTCTTGCTTTCGGTGAACACAGAT
Organism: Ligula intestinalis; assembly: GCA_036362985.1. Classification (NCBI taxonomy): domain Eukaryota; kingdom Metazoa; phylum Platyhelminthes; class Cestoda; order Diphyllobothriidea; family Diphyllobothriidae; genus Ligula; species Ligula intestinalis. Next base: position 8,225,675 of record JAYGXS010000006.1, on the reverse strand, counting down.
AATGCATTATCCGATGTCGTGTGAAATGCCACGGCTTTTGAACGTAGAACTGGCAGTCAACACAAGTTGTGAGTTGGGTGTATTAGGTAAATTTCGGAGCGCAAATTGTTCCCAAATGGCTTACATTTAATGTGACTTATTTTACACTCACGCATGTACAATGTGAGCTACAAAAAAGCACAGATTTAAAATCTGCCGCCTGCGTTTGCGAGAAAATCAGGCGCAGCACTATCTTTATCAGCAGTCGTCCACTTTTCAACACAGCATAGTGACCGACTAAGGGAATGGTGATTTATGAGGGGTTAAGGCCAACCCCTCAGTGCATTGTCCTTATCGCTAAAACCAACGCTCTTGGATGTGTTGTACTGCTGTGGCTTTTTACGAGAGCAACCGAGGAGTTATTTTGGACCGCGTTCTCAGCCCAGTGTGTATACTCTGAGGTGACCACATTCAGACTGACTGGCAGGCTGCAACATAACTTGCTTTTCGGGGCTTCAGTGGGAGACCGAGCCACGTGTAGTGGCACCCGCTCGACGTGCAAATAAAGAGGGGCCCCGTTGGTTGACGCTTTATAAGAACCACGTGACCGAACCACGTGTAGTGGCACCCGGTCGACGTGCAAATAAAGAGGGACCCCGTTGATTGACGCTTTATAATAAACATTATGACTGCCTATGATTTTTCTGCTTTAGGCCAACCACATTCAAGTTCGCGATCCAAAAGTGGATTCAAGCGCTTGCAGTTGCTTGATTTTAGTAATAAAACGAAGGCACTTCTGTTTGTCTTTTTTAACTTTAGTGATGATCGTCTGAAGCTTAGTATGCGGAGCGCTTATTGCAAGAGAAGGTTCAAATTCCCGGAAGCAGTTCAGAAAAAGAAGATGCTCATGCGCAGATGGGGTGGAGACAGTGGTGGCCTTAAATTAAAGTTTTCAGGAAAGCAACCAACAGCAGCAACCATCCAATTTGTCATAGACGCAGCTGCGTAAAAACGCTTTACTGGTGCGTTGAGACGCATTGCAGCGAAGTTGATGACAAAGTGGCTAAATAAAAACACCTTCGACGGGAACTGTGAGCGAATGTTTACCCACGCCATTTTGTCAACCAATACATATGCAAAAGCGAAAAGAAGCCACAATCAACTGGCCCAAAAGTTCGGTGAACTCTTCTGTATCAAAAGTGGTCAGCCGCCTACTCACCCCATTTGGGGTCGGATTTGCGCACAGGTCAGAAGCAACCATCAGGTGCTGGGTCATGAGACCGAACGACGAAACAAAGAACCTCATACGTCAGCAGGTGTCGTCCGTTCTCATGGCATATTGACCACGTGACTTACTTTCGACCTTGGAAAGAGCGTCACGTGGTCGATGTTCCATGAGGAGGGACGACACCTGTTGACGCATGAGGTTCTTCATTTCGTCGGTTGCTTCTGTTTGGCTGAGAATCAATTCTACTGCAGCAACCAAATTAGTATATTTCAAGTGCTTCAACACGTACTTCACCTTCAACGGAACTATCTACGAGCAGGTGAAGAGCACGCCTATGGGTTCGCCCATTTCCGGACTCATAGCAGAGGCGGTCCTGCAACAGTTGGAGTCTGTGGTTATCCAACACCACAGACCGAAATTCTGGGTTCGGTACGTTGACGACACCTTCGTCGTTTTTGAGCGGGATCGGGTGCTGACATTCAAGGAACGTCTAAACGCCCTCTTCCCGGACATTCAATTTACAATGGAGGAAAAACAGAACAACCAACTGGCCTTTCTGGATGTCTTCGTTTGCCACAAACACTGTGGTGCTCTACAAGCTAAAGTGTTCAGGAAAGCAACCAACACTATGCAAGTCCTGAACTAAAACAGCAACCACCCAATTGGCCACAAACGCAGCTGCCTAAGAGCGCTTTGCCGGCGCATTGAGACGCACTGTAGCGAAGTGGAAGACAAAGTTGTTGAATTACAACACCTTCGACGGGTTCTGAGAGCAAATGGATACCCGCGCAACTTTGTTAACCAATGCATACGCAAACGAGAGAAGAAGCCACTTCCAATTGGCCCAAAAGTTTGGCGGGCTCTTCCGTACGTGAAGAATATATAGGAAGCAGTCAGCCACCTACTCACCCCACTCGGAGTTGGAGTTGCGCACAGACCAGAAGCAACCATCAGGCGCCGGGTTATGAGACCGAAAGACCCATTGTCACGGGAGAAATCGGCTGGAGACGTTAACCGGATCTGGTGCAGTTGTGGACAAAGCAAATATGTTGGAGAAACCGGAAGATAACACCGGACGCTAATGGCCGAAAATGCAGCGGCGGTAAGAAAGAAAGACGCCAACTCCCAGGTTGGCAGCTCACTCGACGAGACCCGGCAATATTTTCAAGTTTGACGAGGCCGAAATCCTCGCAAGAGGTGACAAGGAGCTGTCAGGAGCTGCTGGAGTCATGGTTCCCAGGCCCCAAGTCCATCAACAAGTGCAATGATTTGGCGTTACCATACGGTGAACTGCAAATTTTCCTGAGCAAGGGAATCAGTCACGTAGGTAGGGCCGGGAAAAGAAACAACTTTGACGACAGCAGGCATAATTGTCACATAATTGCCCGCATCCGACGCTGACATGGTCATTAATTAATCGAACGCGAAGGGTCAATTCGGTACCGAATAAATTCAGACCCATGCAGTGGCTACAGAAGTGAACAATTATCACAAATACGTAGATGACCACTATGAACTATAAATATCGTGCAGCATGTGCATGTCTCCACCACATCTGCGCATGCCCATCACTTTGTTAGCAGGAAAGCCGAAATGCCAGGCTAATAAAACTCTTGTTTCAGTGATCGCATCTTCTTCTTCTGAATTACTTCCTGGAACTCGCATATTTTCTTTTATTGACTTTGTAAAATTTGTTAAACTTTTTTGGGAAACCCTGAATATCTGGATGGCGAATATATATTAGAAGATAGGCGTTTACTGATCACATACAGGGCGCATCCACCCCGTTTTTTTTGTCCTGTGTTCTCGGGACCGCCCAAACCCTACAACTTGGCTAATAGTTATGTTACTTAATGTGTATCAGCAACATTTTTGTTGTTTTGCGACATTAACCCGTAGACAAGAGACTCCCATGACGGCCTTTTCTGTCTCATTAGGCGTCATTAGATGAAGACACTTCACTCCAGTACAGCAGCGGACATTGCCTCAACATTCGATTATCGAACCCGTTGCTGAATTAAAGTAGATTATCTCCACCTGATGACGCCTAATGAAGCAGAAAAGTCCTTCGTGCGAGCCTCTTGTCTACCGGTAAATGTCCTAAAATGCATAAACATGAACCTTTAAGCAGAGATTATCGACTAGCAGTCGAGTTGGATAACTTAGTGCGCACCCAAAAGCTAACCAAGAACTGAAGACTTTGATACAATTAATGAAATTAATTTTTTTAGACGTCAATTTCCCATCTCCTTATATTATAACTTGATTTGAGTATGAAGATATGGTCTGGAATGTACCTTATTCAATTTATCGAAAATTTGCAGGGGTTTCAATTGAATCAGTAGAATATCATAGTTTTGAGTATTATTCAGTATATACAAGGGACAGAGGCAGAGCCTTTGAAATCCCTATTTACAGATAAATGCCTTCAGATCATGCATGTTGTTCAAAGTCATACATACACTAGATAAATTGTTGCTGTCTTCTAAATGTATGACCAGCAAGCAAAGTAAGATCAAGCCTTCTTTTGAATGTGTCGACGCTATCAGCAACAACAACAACCGAGGAAGGAAGTTTATTCCATTCTTCAATGACCTGCTGGGATAAGATGTGGGTTCACACTTCTTGTTTGTTGTGGTGTTTCTTCAGGTTGTACGGATGACCAAGTTGATGTGTTGTTTGTGCAAATTCAAAGAATTCGGCCATCTGAAGAGCACAGTCTACTCCCCTGTAGATTTTAAACACCATGATCATATTTCCTCTGCATTGCCTATAACAGAGAGGAAAAAGATTGAGCCTATATAGAAAACCTTCATATGGGAGACCTCCTTAGCTGCTGACAAGCTTGGTCACCCTGTTTTTGCACTTTCTTGAGCATTGCGTAATCTTTCTTCATCTGGGCACCACGCCTGGATGCAGTACTCTAACATCGGCCGAACAAATGTTCCGAAGACTCGCCCAAAAAGTTCCTCATTAAAATAGAGGAAGGACCTTCTGATCGCTCCAACGATGCCCATAGCCTTGTTTGCGGTTTTAGCTCTGTGAGTTGACGGTTTTAGGTCGGGCGTCATGCGTACACCTAGATCCCGTAGTTCGTTCACTAGCTCGAGTTGATGACCTCCGACCGAGTAGTCATACTTGAATGGTATCACCTTTCTGCGAATAGACCGTAAGTTCAGCTGCAGTTGAAATTTTTCACACCATTTTTGCAAGTGATCCAAGTCGTTTTTTAAGGTCTGTCCATTCTCTAAGCTTTCAATGGACTTCCAGATCTTTAGATCGTCTGCAAATATGACTTTCTCACAGGTGAGGCGGTCAATACAGTCGTTTTCATTTACCAGAAATAGAATTGGACCCGGAACGGTTCCCTGCGGAACCCCACTGGATGTGGTTTTCCATTCTGTTTTGGTGTCTTCTATACAAACATGCTGCTGCCTGCTTGATGGGAAGTCGGCTAACTATTTGAGTAGGTTTCCAGTTGCACCCATTTGATGTAGCTTTGATATAAGTCGTCTGTGTGGAACCTTATCCAATGCCTTGCTGAAGTCAATGTAGACCGCATCGACCAACGAACCCATTTTCAGAGATTTCGTCCAGCTTTCCATGGATGTTATCAGGTTTGCGAGACAAGAGTGGCCACTTCGGCATCCGTGTTGCGCTGCCCTTAGCAAGTTTTTCTCCTAAATATGTATCAATAGTTCCGTTTTAATTAGTTTCTCCGTTAGTTTACAACAAATTCTTGTGAGATAAACTGGTCTAAAGCTATAAGTGAAGTTCTCTCTCCTCCTTTATAAATAGGTTGTATGTTTGCCAGCTTCCAGTCAGAAGGCAGGGCCCCCATTTTCCATTGAACTTTCAAAGATCTTGGAAAGCGCGGAGGCCAGTTGCTCCTCGAGCTCATTTAGAAGTTTCGCTGATAATCCATCCGGACCAGACGATTAAGTGGGCTTTAACTGTCTCAAGGCTTTTCTCACAGTGTTTCTTGCGAACGATACCGTGCTTATTGTATGCGCCACTTGATCATATATTGCTGTACATTCTCGTCAAAATGGGGCTTTTTGGTATACACAGCCATACAGAAATTGGACAAGAGGTTCCCCTTATCTGAGTTATCCGTACACTTGTTTCCCTCGTTATCTTTCAGACAAGGGATGGGATCTCGATTCCTTTTGGCCTTATTCACATAAGAAACGAAGCTTTTTGGGTTATGAGCTATTCCCTTGACTATTTCTGCCTCAAAGGCCATTCGTTGTTTTCGAATTAGTCTTCGAGTAAGTCTTTGACATAACTTTCGCTGTTTTCTAGATTTTAAAATGTTTTGGGGCTGTTAATATTGGGCGTATTTATTTCACAGTCTTCTTTTCTTCTTGAAGTTCTTTTTGTGTTCAGTGTCATTCATTCCGGCCGAAAGATGCGCAAGCTTTTCTGAGGCGGGCAACAGTGCTCTACTAGTTGCTGAGCTTAGTTCCTAAAGAAACACCAGGCGTCGTTCGGGTCAGGTACGTATGCAGGGCTCCCGTCAGTCACGTTAAGTTGTCCTTTCATTTTCTTATAATCTCCTTTCCATTCATTCCTCTCGCTTATTGCGCAAGCGATGGGTTCCGAGAAAGGGCTGTACTCACAGACAAAACCACTGTGCTCACTTCGGCTGAAAGGAGTCTGAGTATTCAATCCAAGGATACAGTTTTCGTCTCTGCTAATGACAATATCCAGGCAGCTAGATTGTTGGCAACCTCGAAACCGCGTGTCCATTGTGACATGCTGCGTAAGAAATTCGTCATTAACCAAGTGAAGTAGTTTCTGTTTGAATGAGTTCTCTGATGGCGAGCTGTGCATTTAATTCCAATCTATGTTCAAAGCATTAAAATTTCCAAATATAAGGACATTTTTATGGCAGATCTCTTTTACCTCAGAGAAAAGTACATCGTCCGCTTCCGTTCTTTTTCTTGGTGGTCTGTATACCAGTGCTATATGACGGTCAGGTTGGTTAGGTACTTCCAGTTGACAATTAATTATTTCGCAAGAATTCTTTCTGTGTGATAACAGACTATCTGGGACGTAGTTGATACCACCTCGTATGAAAATCGCGATTCCCCCACCCTTACGTCCCTTTCTGTCCATGCGGATAAGCTGAATTCCTTCCAGCCCGACTTCTGAATCTGCTATTTGCTCAATAAATCATGTTATAGTTAGCACTATCAGGTCCGGTCGCACAATGTCCACGGCGAGTTTGAGTACATCCAGTTTGTTAAATAGACTCAGTACATTTGTGTACATCATTGTCATATTCTTAGCTTCACTCGATCTCGTCTTGGTCACCTTTATTGCTGGTCGTGATGGCGAGATCCAGCCTTCATTGATTTTGTGGAGATTTTAACGTTGGGTTGATTGCCTGGCCGTGTGACTTTTGTTAGGATGACGGGCGTCCTCCACAGAAAGGGCCTTTGACGTCAGAAAATAACCTCATTGCATATTTCCGGGCCCTTCTCTCCTTCTTCTTTCAAGATGGCTAAGTCTGCCTTTAAGGCCCTTTATTTCATCCTCTCCTTAACCGTGTTCTCTTGTTAAAAAGAACGTCTTGTGGCCGGGGATTCCTCCTGCCGTTCGCTCAAGCAGGAGATTTCTCTGAAGTTTACTCTCAAAAATAAGTTTAAATGGCCTGCGTTTCCTCCCTTGAGAATTGGAGATTTCGTTACTGTTTATTCGGAAATGCTTGAGTATCAAAAAGTTATCATGTTCAATAATAACGTCCTTTAAGCACTCCCTTAAGGCCTTGGTGTCCACATCTTTTATGCTCTTTGGACTACCATTAATTGATTGAATAAGCCTAAGAAGAGGTATTTGTTGGATAGCCCAGCTGATTTCAGCACAGGCCTCAGTGCTATGGCCATAAGGATTTGCGTGGTCAGATAGTTCCTCACGGGCTACAATTGGGCGCAGAGTATCAGTCCCGCAGACTGTTAGAGATGTTTCTGTAGAATCTCGATCACAGTGCTCCTCGTCGAGGACAACTTGACAATTTATGTTACTTGCCTGACCATTTTTGTGCGAAGACGCTTCGGCTAGAGATGCTGCTGCTGCGTACGTTAGGTCCCCTTCCTCAAGTTCCTGCATCGCCAGTTTTTCCTCGTGAGGGAGAAATTGAGAAAATTTCTTCAGCTCTTCCATCTCCACTCTAAGACTATTAACCTCCTCCTCAAGTTTCGTTAATTCCTTAAGAAGGGTTAAATATGATATGCAGGCTTCATCTTTATGATTTCCCTCTCGTAAACTTTAAAGACTTTTAGTTCGCTTGGCAGGAGGACTTTTCAATAAGCTTCGTGACCAATCTTTTGTATTTGATGACTTAATTTAATCCTTACGGCTGTACGCTTCTAAAGCTCCATCGGTTAGCCATTCCACTTCCATCATAGGCATCCGCGGTTTGATTCCTGGCCCCGCTGGTAGCCTTGTAGAATTATCGAGAGCAATAGTTTCTACTTCCATTTTAATTGCAAACGAAACGATTAAATTCAAGATATTGAAAATAATGAGAATCTCCTGAGGTGTGTAGAGTATTGCAAATATTTGAAGCAGACTGAGTAAACAATACGCCTAATTGCTTAGAAGCACTTTCAACTATGCATAAACCATATGCAGGATATTCAGGAACGACAGCCGTGAATAACTGCTAATTTTCAAGAAAGCTTGAGATCCTTGTAACTTGGGCTTTTCAGGCTGTTTTGTTTGCTTGTTTGCAGACTGTGACTTCAGTTAAGTCACTTTATATCACTTTAAGTCACTTTATTAGTCACTTCAATGAATTGAGAAACAAATTCCACTTTGATTCCGTCTTCTGATGAATTTCGACACACTAAAGATTCCACGATGACGAGATTGTTGAATAGTATCCAATGCTTAAAATCTGGAGTCCGTGAGAGTGTCCGGAAGTGTGAAATCCCGAAATGACTAAATCCCTTGGAGTCCGAAAAAGTCAAACTGATTTCGAAGGGCGTGCTGAGCCAATTCGAGCCAATTCGAAGAAATAGTCAAGTCAATTCGAGTCAAATTCATTGAAGGAAATACAGGCAAACGCCTTTGAACTCCCTCTGAAATTGTCGTGCGCACTCACGGCCTCTTTCAATTCGGTATGTTTAAATGAGGTAAATGCGGAATTGCCTATAATTGAGAGATAATAGTTCAAGTTCGGTCAGTCTCTCTTCATAAGGCGGATGGCCAAGTTTCCTGGACATCTACCTAGCCGTCGCCTGCACTCGTTCCAGGTACAGGAATCGTTCTTGAACCACGACCACCAGGCCTGGACGGCATACTCCAAGTGGTTTCGAACAAACGCTCCGTAGGTTTTCCTGAAGAAATTCCTGTCAATGTTGACGAATCCTCGCTTATCGCAAACAGCACCTGTATCGCGCCTTTAGCGGCCTTTAGGCAATGTGACAATGGTTTAAGCGAGGAATTTATAAGAACACCGAGGTCCTTTTTTCATTCACATTTGAAAGTGGGTGCCCATCGAGGAGTTATTGGAAGGAATCGTCCTCCTCATTTGTCCTTATAGTACGGAGTATTGAGACCACACACTAACTAATGTTGAAGTTTAAGAACCAGCAAGCAGACCAGCAGCTTATTCGATTGATATTCTCTTGAAGTGCTTTCCTATCTGCGTCAGACCTGATGGCTCTCCAGAGTTTGACATAGTCGGCAAACAAGATGGCTTTGCAACCCAGGTCTTTGACACAGTCGTTGATATAGATAAGGAAGTGCATTGGCCCTAAGACAGAGTCTTGGCTGACACCACTCAGAACAGACGTAGGGATTGACTTCGAGTCACCGATGCACACAGTTTGCGATCGCCCTCTGAAAAAATCAGTGATCCATGTCAGCAGGTTTCCTCTTATTCCAATTTCCGACAATTTATACATTAAACGTTTGTGTGGGACGCTGTCGATTGCCTTCTTGTAGTCCGTAAAGATGACGTCAACCTAACAATCTTCGTCCAGTGCGTGAGTCCAATGCTCAGTGGAGAGTAGTAGGGTGGAAAGGCAAGAATAGTTCTTTTTGAAGCCGTGTTGGAGCCCTGACAGTAGGTTGTTCTCCTCCAAGAACTTAATTGTCGTCTTCTTAATTATCGTTTACTAATACTAATAATTTTTATATTTAAGGCCTAAGGGGCCCTGTCGTTACAAACCTCGTGCTATTTTGAAAATAAAAATAATAATGAAAAACAGTGAACTCTTATAAAATAATTGTCATCGGCAGTAAAAAAAACTCCTGAATCGTTCGATGAGTTCAGCGGGTGACCGTTTTCCAAAAAAATACAAGAGAAAAAACTGCCTTAATAGGTCGAAGGGTTTGATGGGGTTAGATTGGGACCTGATGTTTAGGGTTTTGGACGTTTATGGTCATGAAAAAAAAATTATATATCGTTGAGTTAAGAAGGGGTCATCCAAGACAACAGGAAAAGACAGTAGAAGTCAAGGCAACATAACATAGGTGCGACCCACCTGACTCCAGAGCCCATCGAAAAGTTGGCGAAAACCATAAATAATAATAATAAGTTTTATATTTCAGGCGCAATGGGCCTCATCAATAAACCGAAAATCCGATAACAAAAAGTACTAGAAATATTTGGTTTAACAAACAGTATCCGTAGTCTTTAGCTATATGACGAGTAAAACTGTTTAGAAGCGAATTTTTTTAGATTCGAAAAAAATTAATATAGCAGTGTCATGCGGAAAGTGAAATTCAAGGGCACACACAGATGAGCCACATCGTTATCTGCATTCTGATACGGACTGCCTCTGTTAGTAGGGGGGAGGGCTTTGAAGCAAACTTAGTCGAATCTGAGCGTGGGGCAGAACAATAGGTGTTAACTAAACATTATTGGTAAAAATGGGTTCCCGGCAAAACACTCGGGTTCCCAAACCGGTGCGGCATAATAGAACATGGGTAACCCACCAGTTTATGATCGTGATGGGCACCGCCGTATGAGATCCATAAGTCTGTTAAATCTACAAGACCATCGTTGGTGATGTCTGAGATGCGACCGAATAAAAGGCCCTTATTATGGTTGATGACCAACGAAACGAGAGCCGTCAAAACTGCGTCCTGATTTCGAAGGACACGATTCAGGTAAAGGAAGTTTCAACATAGGATCCTAAATTATCGATGGTCCTTTCTCGGGATCGTGGATAAAGCTGCCCGGAAAGTATGAAAAATAAAAGGTTAATAGATTCAGTGTTAAGATAAATGTGCAGTCTTCGCTTGAATGCGCATAGACTAGTCAACGCCCGAATATCAATTGCCAAATTATTCCACAGGTAGCTATACCTAAAAGCAAAAAATAAAGATCGTTAAAAAGTGAAAATAGCAGGACGAGGTATAATCAACGTTGAATTTCTAACATTATAAGGGCGAATAACGTAAGGGCAGAACACCACAGCGAATTTTGCAAAAACGGAGAAGATTTAGCAGCCCTTTTAAATTATGCTTGAGTCTGCTTCAAATGTCAGGAGGACCCTTTTCAAATTCTTCAACTTGCGTGTATGGAAAAGAAACAGACAGTAACGACTTTATTTATAATAATAATAATACTAATAATTTTTATATTTAAGGCCCAAGAGGGCCCTGTCGTTACAAACTTAGTGCTATCGTGAAAATAAAAATAATGATGATAAGCAGTGAACTCTTATAAAATAATTTTAATCGGCAGTAAAAAACTCCTAGATCGGTGGATGAGTTCAGCGGGCCACCGAGTTCAAAAAAACTTTCGGAGAAAAAACTGCCTTAATAGGTAAAAGGGTTTGATGTGGTTAGTTTGGGACCTGATGTTGAGGGTTCGGGACGTTTATGGTCATGGGAAAAAATAATATATCGTTGAGTTAAGAATGGGTCATCCGGAAGGCAGAAGAAGACAGTAGAAATTAAAGCAACATCATCGAGTTGCACCCACCAGATTCCAGAGCCAATCTCTAAGACCACAGCGAAGGTTGCAAAAACGGAGAAGAATTCGCAGCCCTTGGAAGTGATGTTTGACTCTGCAACGGGAAATGCTAACATATTTAGAAACCATTTTAGTATCCTGGGAAGAGCTTCAAATGCCAGGAGGACCCTTTTCAAAATTTACAACTTGCGTGTTTGGAAAGGAAACAGAGAGAAACGACTTTATTTCCTCTAAATTTAAATGCTTATATAATTTGCCTTTAAAAATCGACAGTGTAGTAGACAGTCTAATATCGAGAGGAAGGTTGTTCCAAATAAAAGCATATTTGGAGGTAAAAAAGTGAGAACGGTTAGATGTGGAGCTACGGGGTGTTAAAATTATAATGGAAGAGTAACGAGTGGCGTCAGGTCGGCCTACTGGAAGGAGAGCGCTAATTTGTGGGAGGTAAGGACTATTGTTAACGCGAAACAGGAAGCATAGACCAGCTTCGAGTCTTCTTATCCAAAGAAATTTAATGTTTGCTAATTGACATCTATCTGTATAACACAAACCAGACCCAGAAGCAGAAAATATTTTACGAGTGAAAACTCGCTGAACCTTTTCAATCTTACTACGGTCATGCTGGGTCATGAGGCCAAAAAGCGGGCAGCAGTATTCTAGTTTAGGAAGAACAAACACGCGGTATAGTTTAAACTTCATTTCTGGAAGGAAAAAGTGCTGCGATATAAACCCACGTATCTGTGTTGCCTTGGCAGAAATTCGATCTGCATGAGGTGATAATGCAAGCTTATTTGTATAAGTAAGACCCGAATCCTTTATCGTAGATCTTTCTAACAGTGGACTATTTGGGAAGATAATGGCGTCCCAGTTAGCCTTCTAAAAGCTGAAGCGAATGATATCTTTCCGTCTATTCCTTGTAAGCTATTTAATCTTGCTCTTGAGACCGAAACCTTTTCTTCGTTGTGGAAGGAATCGCACATAATGCCTGTTCGCAAGCATGGCCAATCGACATCATTCGACAACTTTAGGCTAATAAATACACTTCCCGCAGACCCGAAGATCTCGGAGACCTTAATCAAAGAAAAGATGATGCGTCACTTGACAGAGAACAACCTGCTCAATACAGCTCAACATGGCTTTCTCGAGAAACGACCTTGTGACACCTGTCAGCTCTCTTTCTTTGATTATGTGCTGCAATCTAGAGACAGCGATTTGCCACTTACAGCGTCTATTTTGATTTTACTAAGGCCTTTGATCGGGTCGATCATAACCTCTTCCTTCTGAAACTAGCCTCCTTCGGCATAGGTAGCAAACATATGAACTTCATATCTTCCTAGTTGGATGCTCGCACACAACGAGTAAAAATTTCCAATGTTATCTCCAACCTCACGCATGTGAGGAGTGGAGATACACAGGGTAGTGAACTGGGTGCGCTGCTATTGTGCCTGTTTGTCAACGACGTTTCAGATTGTTTTCAGTATGGCAGACCCTTCATGTACGCTGATGATTTAAAAGTCGCAACATCGTACTCGAGCTGATAAAAAAGGACCTTCAGGCCTTCGCCCAGTGGTGTTGCACATGGCGCCTCACCCTTTCATGGCACAAATGTTCCGTTATGGTTGTTGGTGACGATCATCAACCGGAATTAAGCATTGATGGCCACAAACTAAATGTCCCAGGAGTTATCAAGGATTTCGGCATATAATACTCTAATAGTCTCAATTTGTCAGAGCACTGTGCCCTGATAGTCTCGAAAGCACGCCAAACCACCGGATTTATCCTTAGAAATTTTAAGACTATCAAGGTTAGAAGTAGCCTTTATAATATGTACGTGAGCCATTGTCTTGAATACTGCTCACCCTTATTCCGTCTTCTGCGCACTAGTGAACAGAAGAAAATCGAATCGGTGCAGCACTTCTTCACTAGAAGAGTTTTCACTACAGAACACCGTAACTTTACCTTCCAGCAAAGGTGCGTACTTATAAAGCTGGATCCTCTATGGCTTCGTCGATTGCAGAAAGGTCTTTTTTTTACTGTGTAAACTTTTGAATGGTCAAACCTTTAATCCTCTTAGTACAATAAGGCAGCTTGAGCACTCTCGACGTGCCAGTCTTCGAGACGTACTTTTATTTCTTCCTATGGCACGTACAATTAAGTACCGGCAATTCTTTTCAGTAAATGCCATATCAATCTGGAATAAGCTGCCCAAAATTATTAAACCCAGCAAAGCTACCCTATGTTTAAGAGAGCTATAACTAGTTTTCTACATTCAGGACAACTTTCACGAATTTTGGGTGCTGACTCGGTGGAATCTTTCTTTCACTCTGATGGCGTTCGTGGACTTTGAACCCCGCCAGGCTTCATGCTGAAGATAATGCTGCTGAAGCAGCAGCCCGCAGTCTGCTAACCCTTCAGCCGATAGCGCGCAACTTTTGCCGACAACCATTGAAGGAAGACTGAGAACACTGTGTTCAAGTGTCACCCCTCTCCGTCTGGAACTAATGTTTTACACGATATGAAACAGTTCTCCTGCTGATGAGTCAACTCAGCTTTCAACTGTACATTTATTCCGTTTGTATCATACCTTTGAAGGCAGGTTTTTTCACTTGAAACAAACTCCCTATCTCGCCCAGTATTGACAAAACAAAAAACCTGAAACAAAACTAATACTGGCTGCAACATAGGCAGTTTGTTTTAGGTTTTTTCCGGTCTTCGAGGTGTTGGAAGGCGCCCAAGAGGTGCATTACCAACTCTTTACAATTGCCTGTAAACTGGCATAATAAACATATTATTATTATAATGGGTCCAGGAAGCCTTGCGGGACCAAAACACATGAAACTTCTTTTCATGGAAAGGCATCCTTTGGAAAATAAGTAATTTTATTGAGTAAATGTTCGATACTGGATCCCCAGTTCGTCGTCAGACTTGAGAGAAATTTGCAAACAACAGTAAGCATTTCCAAGTGCTCATACAGTTATATAGTCAGTCTGATGTGGGTGTTAATTGGGGGTTACAATTTGCGTCACATCGTGATGGACATGATTATAAGTTGCGATGCCGTAATGACTAAAAAGCAACTGTTATTTGAGTTAGTCCGGGATCAGTCCACGTTATCCGGTGTGGACGCTAATTGCGGTTCATGTCGGTCCAGGTTTGTCGGCTGCAGTCTTTTCCACCTTTCTTTAAGGTGTTTGTACACTCCGGCTAACCCAATACGCCGGTTTATGCATGAGTCTTCGGAGTACACGGCCTCAAAAAATTCTCGGCCTTTTTTGGAGCGGCAAACTCCATCGCATAGTTGGAGTTTGAGTGATGGAATTCGATGGCATTGTGTAACTATTGGAGGGTATGGTGTTGTGCGAGGTGTGATTTGAGTGTGTGTGTGTTATATTGAAAGGGTTGGGTGTGCGGTGGTCGTCTTTTGTATGGGCTAGGATACGTGGGTTGAGAGAAGGGGTTAGGTGTCATTTGAGGGTGTGCATTTAAATACGGATATTTGTTTTGATATGCAATTATGTTTGGGAATGGTGGTCTATTCTGGGTTGTTCGGGGGAAAAAATCTAACACTGGTTTACCACTTTGGTTCGTTGAGTTAGGACTGGTATTGCTATTTATGGACACGTTAAGACGTGTGTTGTTATTTATCAGTGTATCTTGATTAGATCCAGGATAAGTGTCCTTCATGTCTAATGGGGTTGTACTATTTCGGGGTATTTTTTGTTTGAACCTTATTCTTTCCCTTAATTGCTTCGGCAGGTTTATTATATGCTTTTTGGTTGTCATTATTATAATAAGAAGAAGTCGCTCTCAAGTCACCTAAGCTGATGCTAAGCTGATGCTATGTTGATAGTTTTCGTTTTCCTTCCCAGAGGAGGAGGAACTCGTTAATTGTTCCTCTGAAGTAGCATTTTGTGGAGTGTTTCCGTCCTCTGCAACTATATGTGGCTGACTTTGTTTACACCCTTTTTCTTTGTGCAAAACTTGTCTGTGCTGCATTGGGGTCAAGTAAGGGCCCGTATATGCTTGAAAACTCCGGAAACTCCTATTTATTTCAGAGTTTTGTAGTAGCATTTGAGCTTCGGCGTGGGTTGAACATGTAAGCAAAATTGGTTTGTTTTTACTTCGCGAATTTAGTCTTTTGATAAGCACTATGCTTATACTTATCCCACATTGTTGAAAAACGTTTTGTATGGCTACCATTGGATTACTCGTTTAAGGAAAGTTGTTGAAGATTCGCAGTCTACGAGCCGAATAAGTGAGTCCCCTTATCCAGTTAACCTTGAAATTCGCTGTCACGTTATGCTGTTACCTTACATACTAATCTACAAATTTCTTTCCTTAGGGACATACCCCGAAATCATGATGACGACGATGCGCCAGAGCCGTACGGAATACCAGCGTCGTCCATGAACTCTACAGTGCTGCGTTCTGGTAGCCAAGAATTATAAAAACTGGCCAAATAAAACTTTTTATTTTTTTTTGCATCGTGATTTTATTTGGAAAATAGGCTACTTTTAAAACACGATTTCCTACTGCCATCACTGTAAACAATTTTTCTGGCTCTAAACGGTTTTCATTCCATTCCGTGAAAATTCACTTGAATTTCTGTCATGGTATCATATATCCTCCCCCGACTGCAAATTAACCGTAAGAATAACCTTGTTTGCGTTACATTTATAGGGTCCTCAAGGGCATTTCTTGGCTGTTACCCTTTACAATATACATATATATATATATATAAATTTAGCCAAGCTTAAGCACGATTTCAGCCAAATTTGCACCTTCGAAGGCTAAAACGGACATGAGGGCTTCAGTAAGCGCGAAACCTGGCAGTGAATCTGTCCTAACAAACCCTACTGAAGCAGAAGAGGATGACTGTCGGAAGGTGAGTACCACTCATATAAACTGCATAGTTATAAAATTCATGACGGAAGCTACTTCCGATACCCCGAAGTCAAGAAAAGAAGAGGACAGGAAGTTATCCAAGCAATATCGGAAATCCCTCCTAAAGGGTGAGGTGAAATTCGAAGTTCTAAAGGCGGTGAGGATTCATTCTGTGGCCCGGACTTGCAAAATTTCAGTAACAATTTTAAGCTTCCCTGCAATTCTGAATGGGCCGTTTAACAGAATCAAAAGATGAACAATGCCTACCAAGACCGTTGATGGTTATCTTAAAGAGTAAGGACGAGGTCCAGCTATTCCTAAGCAGGAAACTAGTACTCAAATACTCCAACCCAACAGTTTATTTTCAGCAGGATTTTCCCCAGCAGAGCGGAAGAAGTGGAAATTGCTCAATGAAGAATGTCTTGTTGAGTTGTGATGACACGTTTTCTTCTAAATGGCCCATGAATATGTCAGCAAAAGTTGGTCCAAGTGGAATTCCCATTGCGACTCCATCGATTTGTCTATACCGATGCCCATTGAAGAGGGGTTGCACATTTTTCTTACATAGTGTAAGCAATTCCCTTAGTATATCAGGTGGTAGACGAGTATAGGATGCATGAGTAGATATTACGTCAATGGTTTCGTCCAATGGTACGTTTGTAAATAAGGATTCAACGTCTAAAGAAATCACAAATTTGTTTGCAGTATTTTGGAACTTAATATCTTCAACAAATTGAAAGACATCCTTTGTCACGTAAGTGGAGAACCGGCTCCTAATCGGCTTTAATTCCTTGACAAGCCATTGTGCTAGCTTGTGTTGAGAAGAGTTAAGCAAAGACATATTCATGGGTCATTTAGAAGAAAACGTGTCATCACAACTCAACAAGACAACTTTATACAGACATTACGTCGATGATATCTTCACTATAGTTGAAACCAAATAAGATGCTGAAAACCTTCTTCAATTCATGAATAAATTGCATCCAAAAATAAAGATCACGATGGAAATGAAGCAAAACTACAAGTTGCCTTTTCTTGACGTCCTCCTGTTTAGAGAGGCTGATGGTTCAATAAGGCGAAGTGTTTATCACAAGGCTACCTGGAAGAGCCAGTACCTACACTTTACTAGTTTTGTGCCAATCCAGTGGAAACGAAACTTGGTACTAACTCTCTTCCAGCGAGCTGTGAATATTTGCAACAATGAAACATTACCAACAGAAATTTCCAGCATCAAAGACGCCCTACTTAAACGTGGATATCCTTCACGTTTCATTCAGAAATACAGTAAACCTTTACGGCTGAAAATAACGGAACAGTTTGTTCCAAAAAAGCCCGTTTTTATATCTCTACCCTTCAAAGGTGACAATGTATCAAATGCAATCAAACGACGTTTGCGATGCACCATAGAGAGAACGTACAATGCAGCTGCATTGGTGTTCCTCAGCCCTATTAAAGGCCTTCCCGTTAACGGGACAAAAGATGCCTTGCCTTTGCACGCCACTCCAAACTGCGTCTATGAATTTACGTGCACTTGCGGATGCAAGTACATCGGGCGAACGCAAAGGCAATTGGCGACCAGGGCAGCTGAACATTTACCCTCTTGGCTTTTTAAACAGGAAAACAAAGTACCTGGGTCCTCTATTACAAAACATCTATTGGACAGTGGTCACTCTGTCGATCCGAAAAAATCTTTCCGAGTTCTTGTTCGAGCACGAACAAACCGGACATTACGCTACATGGAAGCAGCCTACATACGGCGGGAGAAACCCGACCTATGCAAGCAATTAGAACATGTGGCTAACCTACAGCTGCCTTGGGGTCCATAGGCCTATATTTAGTCACCTTTTGTTTGTTTTTGTGTTGTTTTCTCCCCCTAAATTTCCGCCCCTCCCGAGTTACGTTGACCATATGAATGTTCGCTTACGCGTAAATTTGACCTTGCTTTTATCGATTTTGTTGATATTCAAATTGTGCTGTAACCCACTTGTTATTCATTCATGCAAAGACGGGCCGCAGCTGACAAGCCGTCACGAAATTTATTTGATCGAATAAATTCTGCCATATTTGCTTACAATAAAGATGGTCTGATAAGAAGCACGTTGTTAAGGAAGCTTAATTAGCAATCTTAAGCAGATGAACCTTCTCATTTGTGCACATATCATTGTCTTCAAAATGGTAATTGCATTTATGATAAGTGATTGTGAGAATTAGAGGAAACGTTCAGCTATGGCCAGCAACGGGGACTGTTATAAGTGTCAATTCTAATCTGAGCAGAAGTGTCGCTGCGATAATTAAGTATCTAAAAAACAAAGGTCAATGAGAAATTGCATGCCAAACCAACTGTCCTCTGCATAACCTTGAGAGCAATTACTTCGTAAATTTTATTCATTAAGACGCAGGAGATGACGCCAGAGATATTTTTGCTGCATATTTCGGATTCCACCTCGCCAGAAAATCCAGAGGTGGCTTCAGTTTTGGGTATTTTTACGAAGGAAGTGGCAATATCTGTAATCTTTTAGTAGCTTATGCGGTCTTTGAAGTTGGATTCGGATTGGAATTCAAAACAGCAGGTGCGAAGCATCCTTGTATCAACCACCTTATTTATCGTTCCTTGGTTATCTTCAGAAAGCTGCACTTGTATTTGCTTGAAGTTTATAAAAATTCAGAAGAAACAGATTTACACGAAATTAACAGAGCGGATGATTTGTTGTGTTGTGGCAAGAGGCGAGTGAGCCGAGAATTACTTGAGTCATGGTTCATGGGCCCCCAATCCATCAACAAGTGCAATGATTTACCCAATCCATATTCGGTGTTGAGACTAAATTTGGCCATAGCAAATCGCCGCTCGGGGAATACACAGGCCACCACATCATCTTATGCCAACACCACAAAGCCAGATGGACATAGCTGATACAACGAATCAGAGCACAAGCAAAGTCGCTTATCGATTTTTTCCATACGTTTTAATTTTACGGCAGAACCCTGTGCACACACAAACTCTTTCTGCGACTCTTCTGTGAGTGTGTCCCTGATAATGGATCTGCGATCGATTTCGAAACGTCAAATGAATAAACATATTGTCCCAGCAATCGAGTTGTCTTCTACTTCGCAATAACTTCCTTGGACTCGCATGTTCGCTTGCATTAGCAATTTATGTGAAACCTTTATTATGAACCAGTCTGCCTTCAGATTGCATCGCAAGGTGGCCTGATGTTGCCTGTGTGTGTCTAATTCGGCAGGGTTTTGGCTGTCGAGAGACTGCTTCGGTGACAACTTTTATGTAGTAAATTACATTCAAGAATTCGGGTTTCCGTTCGTTTGGTTTATCGTCTGTTTACTCTGCGCTTGTTTTGTTTTCTAAAACTGGCTGAAAGACGTCATTAAATAATAATTGCTCAGCTTTTTTTGTCAGCTTTTGTAAAACAATGACTTTTAACTATTTTAAAAATCGTATGGTGCAGCTACATTTGCGAAACAGGGGACGATTGCTGCAGGAATGTAGCATTTAATTTGTGTTGGTGGCTTTTCTGAATACGATTTTTTGCAGAAATCCAATTATATACCAGTGACCCGCGATGTTTTTCTAGCAAAATGGATGCTTCCACACCTAACGTTCTTGATCTTATGCTCATATACAACAGCTGCCTGTTCCAAAGAGTTTATTTAAGGGATACGACATCATAAGTTAGAACCAAATGAATCTAAGGTATACTTTGTATGTTTTGTCCCTCTTCACCTCCATCCCACAGTAAAAAACTATTGCTATTGGGAAAAACTCTTAAGCGAATTCTACGACAAACGGGACAAGCTCCTGAACATTTGCTGTAACAACTACGACAATGTAAAAAAGACAAAATATTTAAAGCAAAATGCCTTTGATCTATACAACCTCTGACATGTGAAGTGATTTAAAATAATTAATATGCTAAAAAAACGAAAGACGATCATAGTTTTACATGAGAAACACTTAATATTTTACTGCTAGAGACCGATTTTGTATAACATTCGCTTAAAGTGAACTCCGAATCTTCAATTCCCCACACGTTAAGGTCAATCCCACAAATGCAACTGCTAACTGCGGACATCACTTGAGGCACAAGTGAACAAAATTTTAAACGATAAATCTAGTCTTGAGTTTAGAAAATTTAAATGATTAAAGGATTTTTTTGATGCTAATTTTAGCGAGCTTGCTGGCCTCATTATTGCCACATAGTGGCCCTCTATGCTGCAGGAAACAATGCTGATTGTTTTTCATTGCTCCGATGGAGGTCTCATCAGCAGCCTAATTATGATAGATCGATGGTTTCTGAGCGCCTTCAAAAACTCATGATTATGTTGGCTCCCGTGCTGTTCAGCTCTGCCTACGCACGCAGGTCAGGTTAATTCCTGACCTGCCGAAGAGTCGTGAAGAGGCGTGATGGTTGCTCGGCGTTTTGACTCCCAAATGTCGACATTAGAAGAGGTTTTTGCCTA
The DNA here is from genome assembly GCA_036362985.1 of Ligula intestinalis. NCBI lineage: Eukaryota > Metazoa > Platyhelminthes > Cestoda > Diphyllobothriidea > Diphyllobothriidae > Ligula > Ligula intestinalis. The sequence goes on along the minus strand of JAYGXS010000006.1, from coordinate 8,205,174 downwards.
TACGCTTCTGAGGGGCAAATCTGCTTTCATCAAACTGAGTCCACGAAACAAATAGAGGTTGGATAGGCCATCGTACATTTTGATGGGATAGCAGCCCGTAGACCACTCCCCTAACGTTTTCTGACAGATACTCTAGTTTTTAAACCGTAACTTTTTAATTTCCTCAGATATTATATTCAGACGTTGAGTCAAGGCATATATTTTAGGCTTAATAGGGGCAGACTGGAATTTTCGAGCAATATTTGGGACAACATTCATCAATCTCCCGTGGAAACCCGATATATACTAGCCCTGCATTAGCAATCAGCCGAAACTTATGCGGTTATCCCGCATTGACTGACGAACCTCGGCCAACGTATTTACACGGTACATCGATCTGTGCCCGTAGGCCCACTGACACACTGAAATGCTACAGGTTTAAAATTAATTTCAGAGGAAAGTGAAAGGATACCATTGTTCATGCTTTATATGGCATGGGAACAAGAAGGAAGAAGTTAATTTAATTTTTGCACTCATCTTTCAGTTGGACATTCCACTCCAACGGTATCTGTGACATTGCGGTTAACAATTTGGCAATGGGCACTTCATTAACTGAGGTTCAACACTGTTGGAAATTTCGGAAACTGTTACAGTCTCCATTGCCTTCAGACCAAGGATATCATGTCAGCAGATGAGTAATTTTTTTAGTTGGCAACTGCGCCACTTGTCGACATAAACTTCAATAGACAGTTTATACAGCAGCCTACTGAATTTGCGTATAGGAAACTGGTATTGCATTTTCATAGGCCAGGTACCCCTGTGACGCAGTACTGTCAGGATTCGTTATGGGGCCACCTACAAGTGATCATTAATGAGTTGCACATTTTCATTATCCCGGTTTTTCTCAATTTTCTAATTTTGTTGCGTGACAAAATGACGATTTGACATATTTTTAATTATAGCTTACTTAAACATTGAAAGTAGGTATAATATTAATACTCATATAACCGGTTCACGAGCGGCAGAGTCTATCTCACGTTGCTGCCGCCTTCACTGTCTTCAGGCAGCTTTCCGTTGCTCCTCACAGCCTTTAACCATATATGGAATATTTCTGCTCCTCTCGCGCCTGCAAAGCCACATAGCGTTTGAAGGCGACTGATAGCCTCCGAAGCGCCTGCGGCGTAGTCGATTGCTTGCCAAAATGTTGGGTTTATGTACGGTTTCGTATCTCGTACCTCTTTAGCCTCGACCGTTTGTTGAATTTGTGTCGGTTTGTGGTTATCCTTAGAACCGGCCAACATTCTGTAAACGCGAGATGTAGAGTTAATGCTCACGCTTTCTACGTAGAAGTACCCAAATCATTTCTTTGTAAACTTCCGATTTTTGTAAGTGACAAAAGAACAAAGAATCATTTGAATATTTTTTCGCCAAATATCCCTATAGTAGATACCCTGGAGGTTGTCGTTCCTCTGGGTCATGACACAACTGTGTTTAACCACGTATTGTGAAAACTTGTTATGCGAATTAAATGCAATTTCTGCATTGTTATTTTGGATTTTATTGCTTTTCGATTATAATAAAAGTTAATTCACTTGGTTTTGCTGCTAGATACGTACCTAAAGTTCCTTTTATTACTGACAACAGGTAGGTGGGCTGGTAACTGATTTATGCATCCAATATAATTAGCAGATTCAATTGGGTTTTGTCTCCACTGGGTTTTATAGTGACCTGAAAATATCACGTGATACGCTGCGCATTTTAGGTTTGTAAATCAACGACTAGTGACCTTTCAGTCGTTTATTTTGTGTGAGATAACTGTTTGAGTCGTACGTATTGTCTAAACGAAAATGACCTTTCCTCGCCAACATTAAGATAGAGCCAAAAAATTAAGACCTGACCTGCACAATCTCTTGATCAACAGCAAAACATTTTCTAGCCTGTTTTCTTAAAAAATATTATTTTGTATCCGAATTCGCTGATTAATTTCCACGTATTTCATAATGATTCTACGTAAGTGCTTTGCGACCAAAATAATATTTTGCTCAATTTTCTGTGTCCCCGAAAATTACTCATAGTATTTTCCTTCAAACGAAAAAAATCTCATATCTTTTCAAGTCGAAGGGAGTTTTGTTGTTTTTGCTTACCTTAAGACGTCATTTAAGAATTATGCATATCCCATTGTAGATGAAATCGGATGTTTTGAGATGGTTGCCATAATTCTAAACAACTGTTGCATTTTTCATGTTTATGTTTAATCTCTTTGATATCACTTTTTAGTGTAAAACTTGGGTGTGTCTTTGCAAAAAAATCATCGATCAGGTTTTTGGATTATAAACGCTTTTTTATTCCGGCCAAGCCATTTTGGAGAAATTAAAGAGAAAATATTTCCTTTTTTACCAGTATTCTCTGTTATCCAACAAATGCTCTAAGCAGTTCTTCATAAGTTCCAGAATTAATTGCTGAAAACCTCTGATATTCTGTGATTGGAACTATAAACAGCCTGTGCCCTAGTTATTTTAAAATAACACCTTTTTCCCGCAGTGTGTGTCTGTTTCGTATGAGGTAAGTACTGTGGAATGCAAAGTATAGGTACCAAACTACATTAGATTAAGGTTCATATGAACCTCTTGCCCATTGTTAGGAAAAATTTTAATTTAACCAACAAAATTTAAAAGTCTACTACGTTTCGCACCTTACATGCATAAGTTTTTTCATTCTATTTTTTTAGACCTTTCCTGAATAAAAAACCTCCTTAATATTAGTTCAACCCTATTCCACGTATTCTTCAGTGCGAGATTTTTGTCCAATTTGAAGCTGCAACGAATTCCTTATAGGCTCGCCCAAACTGTGTGCAATAGTTTGCCTCAAAAGTTAAAGTTGTCCTAGAAAATTAAATCTCGGCACGGAAAATAGGAACACGCTTTCTCATTTGTACTTATTTAGCATAATCAGTCGAAAGCGGTTCAACCTCAGAACTGTGCGCACCTGATGCTAAAATCCGACTTCCTTGACCGTTTACATGCAGGGTTAAAAGACAAAAGCTTTGCTGGGATCCTAGTCTACGTCACAGAAGTTGTTTTAATGATAGAACGCTTTCTTGAAAAACTAACGCGCTATCAATAAACAGAGAAATTGACTTATTTTCATTCATACTTATTATTTATTGGCCGTCACAAATTTGGACATTTTTAACTTGCTTTTACTTTATAGTCTATCGGGTTTCGTAGCATTTCTGGAAAAAAATATTTTTGATCATTATGACGTTGCCTATTTCATATTATCTGGAGTCCGACTAACAGTTCCTCAGTTTACATGCGTAAAAAGGTTACGTTTGCTTATCTTGTTAGGATTACTTAACTTATTTATATTTGGGCTCAGTTTGCAGTTAATTATGATCTTAATAATTTTTATTTTATGTTACTTTTATAGTAAAGTCAGATTAGCATACTTAAGTTGACGTTTTTATTTAGTTGGTTTTAGTTAAAAATGGTCATTTTTAATTTCATTATTTCCCAATATTCGCATATTTTTTTATTATGACGCACCTTGTTGTTGACAAACAGTAGGTAATTTTAATGATCAATCCTTCTTTTTCTGCTTTTATTGAATTTATTTTTTTAATTAATATTTCCCTTCCTTTATATTGCCCAGACTGCATACATTTTAAATTCACCTGGTTCCGTAATACACAACGATGGTCCTTTCGTGTGCTGAACTTTGAATTTAGCTAGGACTCTACCAAAGCTTTTTTGTCATGCTATTTGGAGGTAAATTGAATCAAGAAGAAACCCTGGAGTCAATGTTCTAAAATTCACGCGACGAAATCTCCCAATTACTTAACTTTTATCCCAAAAAAAACACAAACGAACACATACTTGCTTGACAATTTATTCAATATATGTCACACCAGGAATGTCTGCGTTCTCATGCCTGCCCGCCTCCAAAACCATCAGTAGGCATAACGATGCAGACGTTTCGCCTCCTCAGTCAGCTCATACTCGCAGGCGAGACTGTAATTTTCGGGCTGGCAGACACAACGGCAGAAGTCAACAGTGTTTCTCGGCAGCAGGGTTATTCCATTGTTAAGACAGGGTCGCATGCAGTGGGAGACCTCGTAGATAATACGGCGTAGCATGTCCTTCTGATGCATGGAAAGGCGTTTTGACACCTCTGAGGTCGAGGAGGTTCCACCGTCAGCCTCATCGCCCTCGTTTTCCAAGTCAAAGATGCCTGTCCCAGCACGCAAGTTGCGCAAACCCTTCTTCTGCGGCGCCCATCCCCCGAGCTTGAACCGCGCCGGTTCGGGTCTGGAGGCCATGAAACCACTGACCTTCCGGCAGGTGAGCCCCACTGTGAGGCAGATCAATATGACTGCGAAACAGGGAAACGACTGGCGACTGGCAATCGGTGCCTGCTTGAACATGTCCAGCGCCTCTGTGTGTGTATGTGACTTTGAGCCAATACCGCCGGACACATATATAGGCCCAGCAGGCGTGAGGGGAGAACGAGGCGCGCGGGGGAGGGGGGAAGGGAGCCTTTGAAGTGGTTTTGGACGCATTCAGTGCTGGTGGGTGGGAGGTTGTAGAGAATTATCGAATATCTGTGTGTGTCCGTGGCGTAGCGTGGCATTTTTCGCAAACCATTGTGTGTGATCGCATTCAGCGAAGCTGTGTAGCTTGCTGTGCGTTGAGGGGGGGGGGGGGGGGGGGGGCACTTTATTTGGAAAAGCCCCTGGGACACAGCAGGCGGTCGTGGGCGTAGGGTCTGAATGAGTGATTTTGTCACTTTAACTGGAAGCATTGTTTGTACTGCTAATTCATACAGGCGACTGAAGACTGCATCTATTCACGACAATGTCGCCAATAAGTGGTTGAAGTGCCATTAATCTAATTTGTGCGGTCTTTGTGCTGACATGCGGCAGACAGGAGACCCAAGACGGAAAGAGAAAGCGAAAAAATCATCTCCGCATTTTGGGGGCCAGTCGGCTGTCTGTATATATATTTATCCTGATGGTATATATGTGCCGCTGGATCTGGATTTAGGTTAGCTGAGTCTAGACATATTCTGCCAGGAAAATAGCGAACAAAAAAGTCCTTGTTTGCGAAATTATAATGTGGAATGGGATTCGGACAACCTTGAACAACAAGTGCATGTCTCTGTTGTCCTCGTGTTTAGAGTTAAGCGATGGGCAGACAGATCAGGGTAGCGTTTTCCTAATATTCTAAGTACATATGATTTCTCACAGGAGGCTAGGAGTTTTCTCAGCATTACAAAACTAATTTTGAACGAAAGTTGTGAGCAGCGTTTTAGTTTTAAAGAAAAACTACAGACTGCGACAGATAGCATTACAAACAGAAAAAACGGCTATCAACTGAAGATCTACCGGCTCTTATTAGGAAAGGTAAGCTTCCTATTTATCTATAAACATGCCATGTTGACGTAGGGTGATTATTCAATTGCTCATGGTGAAATAATAAGGGCCTCCTATTCCTGTACATCTCTTATGTGAAAACCTTGTTTACCTATATTGGGATTTAATTACAAACCCATGAGTGGTAGGAGGTGATACATCAGAATAAATAGGCATTTTCAAAATTTGGTCATTCCATCGAAGGTAACTATTGTCACCTATCCTGTCAGCTTTCACAAAAGAACTGACAAGTTTTTAGGCAGAATTACATTATCTACAAAGACAAAGGATGCTGGAATGGTCATTAGTCGCTTATTATCCGTCGTTAGTTTCGACTGGCGCATCACCTGGGCCTATGTATGTCTGACTGACGACAAATAGTACACCAGAAATGTCCATTTTCTTCTCCCTTGTATGCGTCAGTACTGGCTTTCTACGTAGAATATGCCAGCCACTGAACGGCTGCTGGCGTGATTCAAGATTGCCTCCCAAGGCACAATGGGACGAATGTCTTTTTTAACTGTTCGGTAAGTGACAAGGGTTTTCAGGGTGCGCTTTTAAATGACCCAGCTATCACTAAATAAAGTTATCACCTTTATATTAAAACGGAAGCAGCCTGGCTCTGTAAAAACCTAAACATAATAGCTTTCAGCCGTAAATTTAACTCAAGTCTGCTGCAGTAGGTCGCAATTCGTTTGGAGAGTATTCGCAAGGGGTTCCTTAAAAGCATCACCATAGTTTCAGTATGCACTAATGTTTTTCTTTTTAACTGTCACGCGTTTTTTCGTTGTCATACATTAGGTTTTTAAATAATTATGCCTTTATTAACTAATTTTTTATGTTATTTTTTCTATTTTTTAAGCTTCTCTTGATATTTTTCGCCCAAAAAAACTATCATGACCGGTCCCGTATTACACAACCCTGGGGTTTTTTTACTGTGAATATTTTTATAAGACATTTTTACCAAGTATTCTTTTGCATCTTTCTCTTTGGAAGCCGAGTATTTGTGTAGTATTCAGTGGCTTCCCACACTGCATTGTCTCAAGTTCACTGTTTGGATTTTACTGCTGCTCCCGTTTTTACAGGGAGAGTGCCATTGAGGAGGTATAGCAGTATATTTTTCCGAACGATAACAGACGTCTCGTTAACATTCCGACTTCATATGACAAGCTTTTACTGTGTGAAGGCAGTCTTTTCTAGCTGCTGTAGCACCAGGTCTGCCAATAAACCAGAATTCGATTTAGTACGTTTTTTGACTAAAGTAGAACAGCTCTATGAGATGCTTGGTTTTGGATGGCTCTATGAGATGCTTGGTTGTGGATGGCTTTGGATGGTTTTAGACGGATGTCTCCTCGAGTCTGTTGTGTTAAGTTCGGTCAAATTTATGTAAATAACAATGTCATTTTGAAATTAAACGTGATTTCGCACACCTTTTTTCCTCTGTTCACGGAGGTCTGCAAGGCATTCAGCAGATTATCGGACTAAAGTAAACGTCAGTTCATCCATTTTACCATATTAATTGTAGGGCAATAACTGACTTTACTTCAGTTTTGTGGCCTGTGATTTTTAATTTACTCAGAAATGAACCACTGGCTTTGAGTGAATCCATCTGAAGTAAGGTTTTTTTCGCGCAGAACGAAAGCTTATATTAACACCTGGATTGACTTCAAATGGCTGCCTTACTTCCGCCCAAATATTCTTAAAAATTGTTTGTGTGCACCTTTAAACCTTAGCTCCTGTCGGTTTACTAGAATGTAACGATTAATTTCCGAAGAAATAAAAAACATAAATTTCTAAACTGGAATATGTACCAGAAAACACATAGGAAATGTTGACGGAAGACATATCATTGTGCTATGCAATGGCAGAATATCGTCAGCAGACGCGTCTGGTCTTTTGGGTATTACACGTTCTGTCACTATTGCGCTGCTGGATATATTTTATTTATTTTAAAACTTTATCTTGAATTGTCTAGTCGAAAAACAAATAACAGGGAGAAGAAACATATGTGATCACCGTGACAAGAACTTTATTCGTTCGGCGTTTCGGATGCCATCGCAGATCAGAGACAATAGCAGAAACATATAACCCAAACAGAGGGAGTTGCAGTATTTACGGGATACCATGGTTTTACTACGGCATACCTAACAAAGTTCACGGCTTCCTCTATAGAGGACAATTGCCTTTTTGTACGCTAATTGTTTGATGGACGGTATGTAGGTCAGAGCCTCCTGGATGTTCATCACCCGTGCTGGAATTGGCCGCTACCATTGCTTGGTCATCTGGCTCCCTGGTGTTAGAAAATTCGTCCGCTTATTTGGTCCCAAAGTGTGACTTACTTTGGATAGACTGAGCCTCAGCACTAAAAATGGGTTGCGGAGACCATTGCACTTGCCTATAGACTGGGAACTGTAAACCATGATGCAAGCAACTCGAGGCTCATATTATTGTCACCTCTTGTGTGAATTTTGGCCCTGTCAAATTTGAATGTGTGGCTGGCTCACGTTGAATGAGCCGTAGCTTGAAAATTGGCGTCATTTATTTGCACTTCCGTCGCGTGCTCGGAAACTTGCGTTTTTGGGAAGTCTTCCAGGTTCTTCGACATAGTCGTTTTGTCAGCAACTGCATCAAATCTTATAGACAATTCCTTAGGTTTCTTGTTGTGGCCATGAGTTTTTGGTTTTATTATCTAATGCCTTATGATTGTTTCTGGTCTGGATGCGACTGAAATGTCCGAAATTTTACGCGAAAACTGTTTTTGCCCAAGTGATCACATATGCTTCTTCTCAATTAATATTTGTTGCTCGCATTTTCTCTCGTCGCGAGTAACAACTGCTTCACATAATGCCCCGCTTAACGCTTAGCTGTTTTTAATATTTATAGCCTTTAGGAAAACCACATTTTGGGACAATTCCAATGTACACCTCGAAGCAATCAAGTTCGGGGAAATTATATCATCAACTATCCCTCATCCAGTCTAAACCGGTATATGCAGTTTGGTGCCACAGCAGATTGGATAATCAACATGGAAAGACAGTTAAGGGTGTTCAGATTTATCATTTTAGAGGAACGTTGCAGTTTAGTTCTGTGACGGACTCATGGCAGGTTGTACATCGTATCTGATGATGTCAACCGCTTGCGTTTTAGCAGGCTGAAAGCAAACGCGTTCTCTTTCCGATCAGAGAGAGGGAGGGATGATTGGAAGGTATGCCACTGAGCGTTGTTTGTGTTCCGTAGCTGTAGCGCGCTGTGGCATATTCAAAGATGTAGGAAATGGCTTTTATGAGGTAGCTATTAGGACTTTAACCACCGAGTTCTTTGAATATGTTAGTTAGCCGTACAGTCGCTCTGTTTGCCGTCTCAACTAAATGCTGGTTGCTGTCAACCACAACTGTCCTAGTGTTGCACTAATTTCCAGCCAGGCAGGCTGGTGCTTTCACGTGCGGTTCAAGCGATATTACTTGCCCAAAACGAACAATCAAGGGCGTAGGTGTGTAAATTATAATTTTGAATTAGCAGGGTCACAGTTTTATGCTCATGGATACTTTTTGCATCTCCACTGTTATCAACTGCGATAGTCTCAATAGTTCCCTGGTTTCAAATGACTAAGCATAACTACGAAACCCAGTGCAGACAAAAGCACTATTAGCAGACATAAACGCTTCTGTCACAAAAACAGATTAAAATTTTACATGTGTATAGGTTACTCAATATGTTATAGAAGCATATTTTATGTTAGATATTTTACGCAAAATGCTTTCACAAGGGTCTTCAAAGACATTGCCTACTTACTTAACTTTGTGTTACTGAGTTCCTCCACTACATTATTGCCAAGCTTTTGGAGTTCCAGAAACAGGTCCAAACATGCGAGTCCCAATTAAGAAATGAGAAGAAGAAGAAGATGCCATTGATGGACAACGCTTATATTTAACTGACACCCATTTTTGCTATTGCTTTCTACTCATGTCTCTGATGAAGCATCCGTGACGGAGGACGAAACGTCAAGCTAACAAAAGTGTTGTCCCAGCGAACAAATCCTTCTTTTCTCAAATTTGAGTTTATTGCCACACCGAGTTAGCCATCTGACTTCGAACATTTTTCTTGGCCTAGTTTACTTTTCAGTTGAACACTAAATAAGTCTCCTATATACTTCATATTTAATTCTCTTACATGGGTGTTATGACTGAAATCGGACGGCAATGGCAATTTTTCTGAAAATATTTTTTGGTTAAGGTTGTTTACGCAAGGCACCTCAAATACCCCTAGTCCCAGCATTTTGAACTATGGAAACGGTGTTTATAGGGGTTTTGGGGCTGAGGAAATAGGAAGGGCAGTGAAGAAAATTTTTAGAAGTAAAACGTGAAAAATTTAGTTGAAGGTCCTGTGGCCACTGGGAGTAAGTTGATCTGCATGTAAACTGAAAGTGTGCGCGGCCCCTCCCCGCCACGGACTATACTAATCTACAGGAGTATTCATTTATATAGACCCCTGTATGCATTTATATAGACCCCTGTTTGCATTTATATAGACCCCTGTTTGCATTTATATAGACCCCTGTATGCATTGCAATATATTCGCCGGGCACCAAGGCAAATGCATTCGCATAAATTCTCCGGATGTTAATGAGTGTGGGTGTATTTCTTTCTACCGGCACCAATGAAAACCGCTTTCTCGAGTAATTGATTTTTTTCTTTATTCTTGAAACGGTGGACTGTGACGTTGGCTCCTGCAGGATCCCCAATTCCTGAACGATTTCTCTCTCGGTCATCTCGTTTTGAGCATTGACTGTCTCAGCAACAAGCTGCTTAGTTGTTTTCGATGTTTGTTTTGGCCTTCTTTTTTCATAAGCGGTTTTGAAATCTCGCTCGTAATTTTCATTCTTGCTCAGGTGTTTATCAATTCTTTTGACTGTCTCGCCTATCCTCTTCAGAGGGATTTCCTGCTCAATATTTTTTAACCGCTTATGAGAAGAGAAGGCCGAAACAAACATTGGAAAAAACTAAACAGCTTGTTGCTGAGGTGGTAAATGCTCACAACGAGATTACCGAGAGAGAAATCGTTCATGAATTAGGGATCCTGCAGGTGCCGACGTCACAGTCCACTGTTTCAAGAATCATGAAAACAATCAATAACTCCAGAAAGCGGTTGTCATTGGTGCCTGTAGAAAGAAATGCACCCACACTCATAAACATCCGGAGAATTTATGCGAATGCATTTGCCTTGGTGCTCGAAGAATATATTACAATGCATACAGGGGTCCATATAAATGCATAAAGGGGTCTATATCAATGAATACCCCTGTAACTCTAGAGCGGTTAGTTGGACCTCAGATAAGTTGAATTAGACAACCACCTTACCATCATTTCACTATTTTAAGGAATTTAGAAAATCTGCACTGTGATAATCGGTTTTTTCCGCAGTAGGATTAATGATTATACAAATAAAATAAATCTACAGATATTAATCAACAACATCTCTAAATACAATAAAATAAAATGCATATAGCAGTTATTAAGGTATATTCTACTGCCTTTCCTAATTCCTTATCCATAAAACCCCTATAACTACTGTTTACCTAGCAAAAAATGCTCGAACTAGGGATATATGAGATTCATTACTCAAACTACTGTTGCCCCTTTTTAATTACACAACAACCGTCTAAGGTACACTGCTTTACCGAACAGATCTAAAACTTTTCTTTCACGTAGCATAATTTCATACACAATTTCACAGTCAAAAAACACCTCCAGTAAAGATGAGTTGAATTTAACACAGTCTTTTTATTGCCTTTTAAGAGCCGCTTGCTTTTGTGTGGGGCCTGATAAACGTCAATAGTTTAACGCCTACTCCACTGATGCAATTGCCAGTATGATTGTGGGCTTACTTCAATTCTAGAGTAAAAAGTGCATACTTTGGGTAAACGGCTAATTGCGTAAAACTTGATGGGGGCAGAGCACATCAGAGAGTTTGGCACGCATCTTGCTCAATGTGTTATGAGTAAGATTAGCACTGGATACAGGAATTTGATGAACAGATAAAACTTATTGTTCTGCACAATTTCACTGCAGAAATATGGAATAAGGTATAGACACTTTTTCTTTGTTATTTGTAGAATGCTAGAGGGATTCTAAATGGTTTTGTGAGAATCTGCCCTCACCCTGGAGCATTAATTTATATACAGGCCCTAAAGGTATAGGAGTTAAGGTTAAGACGGTTAACCATAACAGCTACAATCATTCAGGCCCTGAATCCTTAGGAGATAGGAGAAGTCTTGGGAAGGCAGAGTAGACGGAACAGTGTATTGTTTACAGAAGGGATAGGGGGAAGTTTGTCAATAGGTCTTGCAGGGCGTCCGACCGTGAGGCCCGTAGGGCAGGGCGGCGTCGCCGGCCGCCGCCGCCGCGACGCACGAGGCCGGAATCCTAAGTGTCGCCGGCCACAGCCATCAAGGTCAGGTGATGCGTGAGCGGGCTTGTGATTGGTTGCCTTTGCGAGATTCAGCCATGTGTGTCAGTAGATGGCCCTGGGCCTTGAGCGATAGATAGGTCAGGGGTCGGCCATCACGGTAGCCGCAGGGTAAGCGTTATGAGTCAGCGGTGGCGTTAAGGTCCACTACAAGTGATCCCCTCAAGGACAAAAGTCCATTGATGAAAGAAATGGAACAAAGGAAGGTTAGTAAAGGATAGGGAAGGAGGTACGCACCGACGGCAGGGTTCGAACAGCTGGTGTTCGTGTGGGTGGCTTGCGAGAGCCAGGTTAAAGGGACGGTTGTGGCCTGCATGAGCTTCTGTGGCTGACATGCGAGAGGCTAGGTAGTGCCGCAAGTGCCGCTTGGGAGGAGGAAAGGTCTTCTCGCGTCGACGTGGGCAACTGGGTCTGCAGTAGGAGAAAAGTTCTCGACTACACGTGCATCGGCATCTTGTAGGAGATAAGTCATCTCGACTACAAAGGAGGGAAGTTGGTTGGCTGCTTTGAACTTCGACGGCAAATCAGTTTGCCATGTAAGTGTTCACCGAGAGGAGGAAAGGGAACCATTGGCAGTAGAAGTAGAATGACAGTTTGGAATGGAGGTCTGGGTAGTGGCACTCAGAGCGGAAAACTGCTCCGTGGGAAGGGGAAGGAACCAGAGCTTGAGGTCCGTGGGCTGTGAGCGATGGAGCATCTCCCTCTTGCTTCACTATGGGTGTCGGTAATGAAATTCTCCATTTCGGGGCCAAATGAGATGACACAGGAGAAATTCAGTTGAAGGCGAGGGAGGTCTGACAATGATTGAGCTCGGCCACATCAGAACTTTAGTCGCGTGTTCATCTCACGATTGGGGTCACCAGTTATAGGAGTTAAGGTTAAGATGGTTAACCCTAACAGCTACAAGCATTCAGGCCCTGATTCCTTAGGAGATAGGAGAAGTCTTGGGAAGGCAGAGTATACGGAACAGTGTATTGTTTACAGAAGGGATAGGGGGAAGTTTGTCAAAAGGTCTTGCAGGGCGTACGACCGCGACGCCCGTAGGACAGGGCGGCGTCGCCGGCCGCCGCCGCAATGCCGGAATTCCAAGTGTCCTCTCACCGCAGTCCACGCGGGGACCACGCCAGAAGACAGAGACAGAGTACGTTCAATGGCAAGGCCGGCCTGTGATTGGTTGGCTTGGCGCAAGGCTGGCAAGGCGAGACTGGGTGTGTTCGTAAGTGGTTCAGACCATTGAGCGAGAACGGACAGGGGGTGCCGAGACTTGTCACCTGGCCGCAGGCAGCATTAGCGCGCCGGGCAAAGGCGCTGTCTGTCAGATCTTGGGTTCCAAGTGGCTGCTAGGGCCACTACAAGTTTTCAGTGGTGTCAACGTTCGTCAGGACGGCAGTAATTATCACAAGTTTCAGCGCATACCTATGAAACAGGCCATGAGTTCAATTTTACGGCCGTAAAGGTACTCGCCCACGCCGGAAACAAGACGAGCCGGGAATTGATCGAAGCCTGGTCCACGGACGAACAGGCAATCAACCGATGTGCCGAGTAAGCTAGACGTCACGTGCAGTCACACGCAGGCGTCCGTCACGGTTAACTGACCCAGATCCTCTAAAATTAGTTTCATTTACGGTGCTGACGCCCTAACGAACCTTGACAGCACTGACACCTAATAAACCTAAACCTCTCTCAGCTGCCTCCTTTCTCGCCCTCTTTTCATCGTTGTGTCTTCCCTCCTTACGGCCCGAAAACCCCTGACAGCTGATTGGTATACACTCACTATAATTACCATTTTTGGTGCTGTTTCTTATCTCTGATGATGGCCTCCTGTAAGATAAGGAAAGCTCAGGACCATAAAAAAAATCGATCCGGTGCTCTTCAGCCGCTCATCCTCATCTATTTTTCTTATACTCGTTTGTTAGCAAATAGCATCTTCTTTAAATATTAAACTTAAAGAAAGGTTATTTTTCAGTTTAAAGGATTGTTTACATGGATGGATGATATTGAGCCCAACCAGCCCTTAAATTTTGATCCAAGGGTTTTAAACTGTATGTTGAAATATTCTGTCTATGGGAAAACCCATTTACTAAAAAGAGGATACATAGTTGCACAGCACTTGATAGTTTTGTGCAATATAAATAAATTTGCAGACACGAGGTATTCTGCATTAAGATTTCGTGGTTTTAAAGGTAGTATACAGTAGTCGCCGGTTATTAAGTCCACGATTAATAGGCCCATCCACTTTTTAAGCCCAAATCAGCTTGGGACGGAATTTAACATAGCAAAATCCGCCGGCTAATAAGCCCAGTCGCCGGCTACAAAGCCCAGTTTGCCAACAAACTAGACTGAGATTTTCCTCTTTTTGCGTGCGCAACGCGGTCTGCAGGCATCAGATTTCATAAAATTCGACGATTTCTCGTGCCCGGAGAAGGACATCAAAGAGCACTTGCAAGCGAAGTTTCCTTTAAAACAACTGACACTAGACCGCTTTTTTTAAACGTGTCGCAAATCATTTTTTTTGTTTTTTATCACGTAAAATACAGACAAACAGCATTATTTTTTGTACATAACCAAGCTCTTCACATAATACAATACGTATGTAATGTGAATTACCTATCATGTGTTTGCTTATCAAGAACTAGGACTCTCCGGTTATTGTGCCCGCCGCTTATTAACCCCAATGTGGTCTGGGCCCGAGGTGGGCTTAATAGCCGGCGACTAGTGTAATTAGAAACTTTCACAAAACTGAAAGATACCGTTCCTTTAGATATAAACTTTGGATGTGTTAACTGCTACCAATTGAGTGGAATATAGAGTATTTTTTGCAGCTTTTCTAAAAATATATCCATAAGAACATCGAAAATAAATAGTAAAAAGGCCTACTAGTGAAGTAGCCACTTTACAGCGTGCGTTTTTTACAAGCGGTCAGAAGTAAGCGAGTAACATACATAATTAGGATTCCAATTAGCTCGCAAAACGAACAATCAAAAACCGAATGAGTGCATCCTGAAACAGCTCGGTGTAAAATAACCCATTATTATCTAGTCCCGATCACAAACCGGCAACACGATGGACCCGTGGCTCAGAGGTAGAGCGTTCGCCTCTGGCCCAAGGGACGCGGTTTTGAAACTCGAGTGTGGTGGTAATTTCCGCTGCTACACTGGAGTTGAGCTACCACCACCTGATGACGTCCAACGAGACAGAAAAGGCTTTCGTGAGTGTGCTCTCCGTTTGTCGGTAAAAACCATTGTTACTAAAAGTTAGCGAGTAACATGCATAATTGGAGTTCCAATTAGCTCGCAAAACGAACAATCAAAAACCGGATGAGTGCATCCTAAAACAGATCGGTGTAAAATAACCCATTGCTAGAGGTAAGCTTATTCAGCACCGGAAAGCCTGACGTAACTAAAATGTATTGAGATAAGCCTGTACCGTAATCAATATTACGAGCCTAATTATGTCATATTTAGGAATCGAAAACATTTTCTAGGATGCCGGTTGACATTTTACAAGATAAGCAACCTGCTGTAAGAAAATCTGAACCAGATTCTGTAAGCCAAGATCTAGGTTATGCAACCTTATATGCAAGCTTGTAGGTTGTTATGAGGATTTACTGTCGTAAATAAACAATACACATTATCTGAGTGACGTTTTCATATTTCTCATGTTTGAGGGAATATGGAATACCCCGTTTGTTCTACTTGGAAAGTATCAGGAAACTGTGATGTGGTCAGCACGCACAAAACACTGGCTCGCGGAAAAGATAACTTATCTTGACATATGAATATCGATTGACGACTCATACAGAAATCAAGCATTTTGGCATCTAAGTGGTGGCTTTGCTTAGAGCACCAGAATTATCAGGTCAAATTCCAGGTTATTCGCAAAAGGCAGAAGTGACCAGTGAGAATGATTTATTGCTTTTGCCTCAGGCAGCCGTGGCAACGGACTAGGCCAGAATTGATGTTGACTGCGTCCAGTTGTGCCCAATAATGTGGCAGTGTGTGCGTGATTGGGAAAGATATGATGGTTCCTTCTATCTGATTTTGGAGCGAGTTTGAGTGTTGTGTTATTGGTTTGCTGCATTGCTCGAGGGGGCGTCTCCTGTAGAGACGCCTGCTGCGTTGGCTAAGGGTAGCATGCCCAATTGGCCCTTGGAAAACCGCGACTGGTTAGGCACGCGCGTATATGTGCCTGTGTGCTCATATGTGTGTACGAGTAAAAGTTGGTCAAGGGTCTTCAGGTCAACTAGTCGGGAACAGCTGCTTGTGACGATGCATAACTTTGGAGCAGTGAAGGCATTTAACGAGGAAGGTGGACACCATTATTGGCTGGCCGCCACACATTCAAAGTGACCTCCTCGGGTATTTTAATATGATCATTTATATAACTTCGCCCTTGTTTCCTTTGCTTACCGGATTCTGTCGCAATTATCTCCACACAGCTGTCGTTTTTACTTTAGCATTGTTCTTCTCAATCCATTTACATTTTTTGCTCGTTAGTTTTATAATTCTGGATAATGTTTTTGAGCGCTTCATGATTTTGAACTTAAGTGCATGCTGGTTATATTTTTTGTCAGTAGTTCTGACAGAGATTGTCAATTGTGAACGTAGATTCCACTTCATAGTATGCTAGTGGGAGAAGTAGAAGACGTTTCGATCACTGGAATCATGGTTTTACTTGTCTGTGCTTTCGGGCTCTTTCTGTAGTCCATCGTCAGAGATAAAAGGTGTCAACGAAAGACAAGCAACACTTATAGGAGACAGGGACCAATCAACCGTTATGGAGGGAAATAAAGATGGACGGCAGTCAACCGCCAGTACCATCAGTCCAGAGATGCCTGCGCAGGGCGGTGTATGCCGGCGACAGATCGATAAATCGATTGACTGATTTCCATAACGTTTGATTGACCCCTGCTTATTATAACTGTTGCTTATCTTTCGTTGATGCCTTTTATCGCTGACTATAGACTCCAGAAAGAGCCCGAAAATTCAGACAAGTAAAACTGTGATTCCGGTGATCGAAACGCCTTCTACTTTTCTATATACAAACATACCTTGGATGCGAATATTTGCCTCAATCAGTATGCTAATTTTATGAGTATCCAGATTTCTTTTCGCCTGTGTTCCACATTCATAGTCATGCGTCCTTATTATATAAGACCACAATTTTGTAGTTATATTAAGTGACACGAAGCACTTTAAAACGTTACTTTTCAGATTAAACTTTTATTTATTAATCGTCAAGTGGAATCACTCTTTGTTCAAAAAAATGAGTGTTCAATTCTATGGTTTACACAGTACCTATTAAGGAAAGCTGATGTGGAGTGCGTTCTCTACAATTTTGGAAATTTTTTCCAAAAAAATGGCAGGACCGAATTTTACTACAGTAGTTGCCGGCTATTAAGCCCACGATCAATAAGCCCTGCCGCGTATTAAGCCCACATCAGCTTGGGAGGGAATTTTACACAGCAAAATCCGCCAGCTAATAAGCCCAGTCGCCGGCTGCAAAGCCCAGTTTGCCGGATGTTTTCATTTTTCAAGTTAAATTTGGCGATACCCTTTTTGGAAGGCAGCAGAAAAGAGGGGTCAACAGGACAAATCCCCAACACGAGAAAGCCGTACGCGCAAAAGGCTAACGCACCCGAAACGCAGCGCTGAGGACACACACACAAAAAGGGAGCAATGCGTTCAGGCCTACGCTGGACGATGCCGACAGGCGTGACCCCAAAGCATACCAAGGTCGTCTGGCTAGCCTCCCTACGTTTCGAAAAATTTAAAGTTAATTTCATCCACAGGCTTTGCACCATGGCCAAACGAAAGGCATCATCACGTGTCAACTAATCGATCGTCCAGAAAGTGGCAAACTCGATGCCTTCCATGCATTGACTCCTGAGTTCAAGAAGAGCAAACGAACTGCTGCTGAGAAGCTTGGGATTTCACGTGGAGGTCTACGAAACTTGCTAGACAAGGAAGCTGTGATTCGCGAGGAAGCCAAGGAGAATGGCAGTATAAAGAGACACTGTGATTTGAAAGATGTGGAAGTATAAAAGACTCTGTACGAGTGGTGGGAATTGGCAACTGTGAGAAATATTCCGTTGAATGTGAGGATCTTGTGTGCGAAACCTCAATCCTTTGCCGAAAAAGCCGGACACCAAGATTTTCGCACCAGAGATGGTTGGTTTTCCCGTTGGAAAGTTCGCAGTGGAGTCGTGTGCACAAAGTTGGCTGGAGAAGCTGCTGAAGCCAATCTTCCTACTGTCACCAACTTCATCAATGAAGTGCTTCCCCACATTTTGAAAACTTATCATCCCAAAGACATCCTGAATGCAGACGAAACTAGAATTTATTTTCGAGCTTCACCGTCCAGTACGTACGTGAAAAAAATAGACGAAAATGACTGCAAAGGATTTAGAACGGCCGAAAACCGCATCACTTCGCTAGTCACTTGTGCCATGGATGGAGCGAAAGAAGATTTGTTGGTCGTTGGGAAGTACGAAAACCCCAGGTGCTTCAAAAATATCAAGGATCTACCTATACCTTATGATTACTCTGAGAATGCATGTATGACGGGATTGATCTGGGAGCGGTGGCTTCGCTATCTTGACTTGAAAATGGGCAAGGAAAACAGGAAAGTTCTGCTTCTCGCTAACAACTGCTCTGCGCATGTCGAGGTCCATGGGTTGAAGAACATCATTGCAAATATTTTGCCTGCAAACACGACGTCAGTCCTACAACCGTTCGATCAGGGCATAATTCGGACGCTAAAAGCTTATTTTCAACATTCCATTCGCCAGGAAATTGTTTATGCAATAGATGAAAACGAGCAAGCAACTGGCCCTGAGGTTGCAAAGAAGATCAATTTGCTCCAAGCACTGGGCATGTTGGGAAAGGCATTGAAGCAGGTGAAGATGAACACGATCGATAACTGCTGGCAAAAAGGTGTTTTTAAAACCCCCTGATGTTGGTGCTGCCGATGTGGTGCATCCTCCACCAGGAATCGATTAGGAAGATTTTCTTAAGTGGATGGACATCGCTGCAGATGTTAGAGTCACTGATGAAACAAGCTAGGAAGATTTTGAGCAGAACTTGGTCACTGAAATCATTCAGAAGGAAGAAGTGAAGAATGGAGCAGAAGCAAATGAAGAAGTTGTTGTTGATGAGGAGGAGGACGAGGAGGAGGACGAGGAGGAGGAGGACGAGGAGGAGGACGAGGAGGAGGAGGAGGAGGAGGAGGAGGAGGAGGAGGACGACGAGGAGGAGGACGAAGAGCCAGTTCCCACTGCTGCACAGACGAGAGCTGCACTCTACACTCTGCAACGCGGTCTACATGCATCAGATTTCACAAAATTCGTCGATTTCTGGTGCCTGGAGAAGGACATCAAAGAGCACTTGCGAGTGAAGTTGCCTCCAAAACAACTGACACTAGACCGATTTTTAAACGTATTGTAAACCATGTTTTTGTCTTGTTATTACGTAAAATACAGACAAACACTATTCTTTTCTTGTACATAACCAAGCTCCACACACAATACAGTACGTATGTGATGTATAGTGCCTATCTTACGTTTGCTAATCAAGAAATAGGACTCTCCAGTTATTGCGCCCGCTGCTTAGTAAGCCCAATTTGGTCTGGGCCCGAGGTGGGTTTAATAGCCGGCGACTACTGTTTATGCAAATTCAAATGTTTGGATGCTCATGCTCTGAACGGCGAGCGCGTGAAATGTATCCGTGGTGTATTTTTAAGACGGATATTCAAAGTGAATATGCTTGATTTAATTCAACGTGGCGAAAGACCTCGTCGTATCTTTTTATGCTATGAAGGTAAAAATAGCATCTGAAGATGGGCCAAACAACGCCCAGACATATTTTCGAGCTTGCATGCATCCGTAGCAATTCCCTTCTATGCGCCAAGTCTTTTTTTGCAAGAAACGCTAGATTCAATGGAAGAGTTGTGGATAGCAAGCATTTATTACATCCTCGACACGCAGAGTGACTTTCTGTTCGAGCGGCGGGTGCAGCTAGATGGCCTGAATACACTTTATCAAAGGAACACGCTGGTCTAAATTGCAAACTACACGTTTCACGTGTAATTGGGCAAATAGGTTGACACAAAGGAAATGCAGACAAATATATTTGCCGTCTTCTGCCAATATGGGAAAGTTTATCCGGAAAAAAAACATAAATACGCAGAGGGATGCACACGCCTTGTGGTAATTGTTAAAGGTTGTTTCTATGTAGGCAACTCTTCTCCACCACGAACGTATATTCGTTGGCAGTTGATCTGGGATGTACAGCTTTTGCCGACGTCACAAATCGCCAAAGGGAAAACGTCTCTCAATATTTCAAAAATGCCTAGGATGTCAGTCTCTATCATTTGTTTAGAAGGTGATGCGTCAACTTATAGTTAAGTGTTTTGAACATTAACTGCTTGAAGAGTGGTGTGTGACGTAAATGCACCTTGAATTTTCACTAATGGTATTCTAAAACTATGAAATTAGAAAGAGTCGCACCTGAATATTTCAACAGTCGGTTTTCTGCAAAGTGTCTTTCCTCTCCGTGTATAGACAGCTGACTCATATTATTCGGTTGTCACTATATTGTGTTATTCCTACGATTTCGCCAACCAAAGTAAGTACAAACAATAATGAAGGAGAGGTTGTAATCAGTGTATTTTTTAACACTTCTGAAATTAAAATTGAAGCAGGGTAGTATTCGGGCGATAAATGTATTGCAAAGTGTTATGTTTAATAGAGTAAACACTAATGGCTGCGATCTTCCAAGCCTGGTTCCTTAGGAGAAGAGAGAATAGTCTTGGGAAGGCCAGAGTAGTTGGAAGAATATAGTCTTTACAGAACGAATTGGAGAAGAGGAAGCAGGTCTGGCATGGCGTTCGGTTGTGTGGGGTCGTCAGAGCAGCCAAAGACGCTGCCTGCGTCCACCCTGCTCGGGGAGGAATCCCAAGTGTTGTCTAGCAGCAGTAATCCGGGCGGCCACCGAAAGCTCTCTTTGTCTCGGCAGCCTTGATGGTGATTGGTTGGCCCGCGCGAGGTGGGCGTACCCGCGTGGGCAGTCCGTGATTCACGCGCCAGTTTGCGTCTGGTCTGAGGCATGCCGAAAACTGCCTTCGTGCAAGGTCCTATGCTCTGAGCGACCTTGTCTGTGGCATCAACTGTTAGGACGGCGTCGGGTAGCAGCGATCACTACAAAGGTACCAACGTCCTGGGCAGGAGCTGTATAAGGCCACTTATTGCATCCTGTACGGGTGAACTGAATGAAAGCGTCTTTAAAGGCATTGCTTCTACCCCAAATATGCTGAAGATACTGAACCAAATATATTCAGAGACGCAAGAGTTACATTGGTAGTGGAGCTGCAAATTATCGTAACAGAAGATAGCTATGAGTCGGAAGTTACTAGAAATTTGCCTCCCTGTGGCCTTTTGTTAGTAACTAAAAAGAGTAAACCTATCATGCTACGTAAAGTTCAATAGAGTAGTCGCCAATTATTAAGCCCACCTCGGGCCCAGACCAAATTGGGCTTAATAAGCGGCGGGTGCATTAGCCGGAGAGTCCTAGTTCTTGATTAGCAAACGCAGGATAGGCACTATACATTACATACGTACTGTATTATGTGTAGAGTTTGGTTATGTACAAGGAAAGAATGTTGTTTATCTGTATTTTACGCAATATAAAAACAACAAATGATTTACGACACGTTTATAAAAGCGGTCTTGTTTCAGTTGTTTTGGGGAAACTTCACTCACAAGTACTCTTTGATGTCTTTCTCCAGACACCAGAAATCATCGAATTTTGTGAAATCTGATGCATTTAGACCGCGTTGCGCACGCAGAGAGATGATAATCTCACTCTATCCTGTTGGAAAACTGCGCTTTCTAGCCGGCGACTGGGCTTATTAGCCGGCGGATTTGGCCATGCAAAATTCCGTCCCAAGCTGACTTGGGCTTAATACGCGGATGGGCCTTTTAACTGTGGGCTTAATATCCGGCGACTACTGTACTGCATAAAACCAAACGTCGCAAGATGCCAAAGGATGAGTACCCCTGTGGTATACGGAAAACTAAAAGGGACAATATTTTTGAGATGACTAAGATTTTTATTACGACAAACTGCAACGATCTATCCATTTTGAACTGGAAATGAACCTCAATGTATTTGATTATGACCAGTTTAAGCGCCCTTTCGGCAAAGATAAGGCACCGTCAACCATGCATTTCACAAGCACTGGTGCTCAATGTCTTGTTGGCGAAGGGAAAGCTGGAACTATCGCGGGCAGTAGCCGAATTCGGTCCCTAACCCTTTGCATCAATGTTTAAAAGCCTCCATAGACTTTCCCAAACCGAGGCGTTACCTAGAATTGATAATTTTTGCTAAGACTCGACTTCGTTTGGAGGCCCGAGGTTCTGACAACAAAAACTAATAACAAACACAGCATTCTACATACATCTGTTAACCCTGTCAACACTACTCACACGTTTCTGCTTGATGCTCAGAGTTCTTGCTCATTTGAACCTACCTGCGTGGTCTGATACAAAATCGCACGTTCCACTATTTTTTAAATAGTTACTACTGAGAAATGTAAGTAAAACGTTATTTACCATTTATTTTTAATCCGTTTTATTTTATATAATCGAACCTTTCATGCTGTCCAGGTAAGTTAGCTTGGGAAAAATGCCGTACTTTCGTTTGATCAAGCGAAGTTATTCAACAACAAAGTACCAAATCCACATTTTAAGTGCTCGGAATTCCCGCCTTAAAAAAAAACAATTTTTGTCACCTGAGTGAGCGATTTTGCAAACATAAGTTCTCACCTACGGAAGCCTCCCTTTGAACTTTCAAAACGCCAAGGAGAGTGAAGCCATCTTAAGCAAAACTGGTTGCCCTGAGGTGGTTGTGATACTTTAGTCAATATGTAGTTTAAGTTAAAACTTCTCCGGATGCCTGTCATAGTGTTCGGAAAAGCAGTGACATTGACGGAGCTCTAAATATCGATTTATTAGGAGTACAACGTGAAGTTCAATTCCCTGCATATTTTCCTAATTCTATTAATTGTCATCATGCCCACTGCCCACTTGAGTAGACTCTCAGTTATTTGCAAATGCATTTACTTGGGACGAGCATTATCATATGCAATCGCTTGGGACCAAAGCAGTTTTTGCGTAAGTAAACGAAAAAAGGCTGTAAAGTCCGAGGACTCAAACTTTATGAGGTACCTCACAATCATTCTATCTGACTGAAATTTTGTGCAATTAAAGAATAGCGAAGTCGATTAATGGAAAGAGATTCATTTTTATGTAGCTGCGTAAACGTTAAGTAACAATGTTTTAAGCATTGTTACCATATTTTGAGATAGTGCACTTTTATACCTCAGTCATCAGAACTTAAGAAAATTCCTGTACTCTTGATCCTCGTTTTCATACGACCATGCTTTTTTAATTATTGAAGTACGTTTTCTTTTTTTTAATGTGAGGCTGCTGAAAAAAGGTGAATTTTATTATTTAACTGTGCTCCCAATTATGTTCTTAAAATTCCGGTCTTGTAGCGTCTAAGTAGTGCCTTTACCCGGATCACTGCAATCATCAGGCCAAATCTCAGGTTTTAAGTGAAACTCAGAAGCCACCTCCGCAAGAGATTGATTGTGCACAGGGCAGCGATCTAGATCATAGGATCCTGGAAGCAAAGCCAACCTGTGCTATTCGTTTTGAGGTGGCTGGTATAGATTCAAACCTGCTTTCGGACGTTGCTCACTTTTAACTTTGCAGACTCCTGTCAAGTAATACACCACCATGTCTCCTAATTACCTATAAATAAAACTAGCGTATGGGAGGAGCCACTTACTGATTTTCGAAATGCAGACGTTACACTTCACGTCTCACGTATTTATTTGATCATATTTATATGTGCAGATTAATAAACAGTAACTATATAAGTTGCCTGGAGCCATGAAGGCTGATGCTTGAACATTGGCAACCATTTCCTGAATTGATAAATGCCTCTGAGATCTCGGTACAATGATGTAAACCAGGCTGGAAGTCTTTCAGATGATCTGTCTTCCCTCTATCCAGATCGCTTTAAGTCGCACCCATTCGAGCCTGTGTTTGGGTCCTTTTTATAGTAAAAGGTAGTCAGTCGATTATCCAGTAGGTAGTCCCCAAGACGGATATTGTCTATCGTTTATGAGACTTTGCGTTCAACGTCCTGTTTAATCCGGCTATGATACGTCTGGTCCACCGGACCATGGGGTTCATCTTGCTATACGCTTGTCACGAGCTACTATGTTCAACGTCAAAAACGCCTCGATCGAATAACGAAAGGAAATCCCAACAGCATGGGTGAACAAATGGAATACAACGCATTAAGGGTTAAATAAGGAGCATACGCGTATTTACAAGGTCGGACTGCAATCGTACTAATCCGATAGTGTCCTTGATAAGTTCGCATGCTTACGGGATTTCTGGCTCATATGAGTGGTTGAGTAAAGCAGTAATCCAATCAGCAACTTGTCAATAGCATCACACAGACAGCCTTCTAGGTGTTTGAAAGGGTTGACGTGAAAATGGGCCCGAGGGTTCTTCCATTGGCTTTAACAAATCGGATATATCCAGTAGTAGTTCAAGTGATAAGGTTGGCTTTGGATTAAGCGCGTCAGTGTGTTTCAGCTGATTGGCGTGGCGTACTCGAATATCGAAAATAACCCCAAACAGCATTTCACCGTTTTCAAAGACATCCTTTGCGCTTATTGAAGCGGACTGTTGTGACTACACATCGTCGAAGTGGACATTTCCAAAGGCCTACCGATGCGGTTGTCAATGTCTGTGAACAGCCAATCACAGTTGCCGCATGGATGCCTTTTGGGCCGGCGACGAATAGCATGCCTGCACACCTCCCGACGCAATCTATCTGTCTGGCCAAGACTTTCAAGGCACACCCAGCCAATGAACGCTCTCTCTCCCTCTGTCTACTGGCCTGACTCCTGTCAAACCAGCACTTGGACCCGCCCGGCCTCCTGGCCGGTCGTATGCTCTCCCAGTCAAATCTCTTTACATCTGTTCTTATTCCTTTTATGCACACAATATACTGTTCCTATTACTCTGACTAACCCAAGACTTCCTCTCAACTATGTAGCCATGGTCTAGAAATCGCAGTTGCTGGGGTTTTACTCACTTACCCCCCTGCGATAGAACCATATCCGAACTTCTTGCTATGCTTTGGGTAACCCAAAGAGTTCACTGCGCACTGGTGTTCGGTTAATTTGACCCACGCCAAACAGTGGATCTGCTAGCAGCGGCATATTCGACCCATTGCATCCTGCCTACCCCATCGTTAACCTGATATTTGCGCCTTATAGAATTCTGCCTATGAGAACGCATCTAATTATGCACCCAACCCTGCAGGCTTGCAACCTCTGGTTCCAGTGGTTACATTTACTACTTTTCACGGCTCACTTGGAACTCGAAAATTCGCTTGTACCCTAATAGCAAATGAGCCACGAAATACCGCGAATGCGCGAATAGTTCGTACGAATTTAAAACACGAACTCGCATGAAAGTTCGTATGAAAATTCGTAGCTCAAATTTTTTTGCACAGCGGGGCACCTACTTCTCGTAAAAAAAACCATTCGCACAAGATACCGTAGCACTCTTTTGAAGTCTGTTTTATATATGTCAACACTTTATTAAACTAAAAATATTATAAAAATAGTTGTACAAAATAATTATCTTTCATTGTCCTCGGGTATATTAAATCCCAGTGGACGGGCTGGGCTGGGGTTCGGACTCTGGAATTTGAATAGAAATAGGTTATAGTGTGCGTGAGTGTTTGCGTTGAATTACCGGTAATGGACCTGTCTGCTACTTCCCGTAAGATCCGTTTAAGACTGCGGTCGTAGGCCTTCAAAAAGGTATTCTTGAAGGCTTCCTCGAAGCTTTTGCGGTCCGGGGGATCCGCGAGAAATTGTGTAGACTTCTGAAGGATAGTATGTTAAAGGTAAATTAGTATAAATTACTCAGTATGACTTTATATACGTCAGTCCTGAAAAAGGTCCTCTTTCCTCCTTGTCTGCCGTATAGCGTTACCTGCTCCATGACACTGTCAGCTAAAAGGGTCTGGAAGACCCGTTCGACTAAGACTGGCACATCAGTTGCGTCGAAAGTTGAGAAGTTTGCGGTCTAGTAACTTTGGTTTAAAGAACGGGGTCACTTACCACTTGGTTCTGGTTAATTGAACTCCATCGATGCATTCCATGTTTTTAGACTTTTGGTATTAGACGCCGTTGACTTGGGGCTGAAGTCCCAGTCGCAGTCTGCACTTGCTCATTCACTATTTGCTCATGCAAGAGGTCCTTATACTCCAGCCCGACGATAATACGTCAGACACGAAAACTTCGCCAAATTGATCAAGAATTTCAACCACATGCTCAAGAATAATAATATGTTTATTATGCCAGTTTACAGGCAATTGTAAAGAGTTGGTAATGCACCTCTTGGGCGCCTTCCAACACCTCGAAGACCGGAAAAAACCTAAAACAAACTCCCTATGTTGCAGCCAGTATTGGTTTTGTTTCAGGTTTTTTGTTTTGTCAATACTGGGCGAGATAGGGAGTTTGTTTCAAGTGAAAAAAACCTGCCTTCAAAGGTACGATACAAACGGAATAAATGTACAGTTGTAAGCTGAGTTGACTCATCAGCAGGAGAACTGTTTCATATCGTTTAAAAACATTAGTTCCAGACGGACAGGGTTGGCACAAGAACACAGTGTTCTCAGTCTTCCTTCAATGGTTGTCGGCAAAAGTTGCGCGCTATCGGTTGAAGGGTTAGCAGACTGCGGGCTGCTGCTTCAGCCGCATTGTCTTCAGCATGAAGCCTGGCGGGGTTCAAAGTCCACGAACGCCACCAGAGTGAAAGAGAGATTCCACCGAGTCAGCACCCAAAATTCGTGAAAGTTGTCCTTAATGTAGAAAACTAGTTATAGCTCTCTTAAACATAGGGTAGTTTTGCTGGGTTTTAATACTTTTGGGCAGCTTATTCCAGATTGATATGACATTTACTGAAAAGAATTTCCGGTACTTAACTGTGCGTGCCATAGGCAGAAATAAAAATACGTCTCGATGACTGGCGCGTCGAGAGTGCTCAAGCTGTCTTATTGTACTAAGAGGATTAAAGGTTTGAACATTCAAAAGTTTAAACAGTAAAAATAAACCCTTCTGCAATCTACGAAGCCACAGGGGATCCAGCTTTATAAGTATGCACCTTTGTTGGTAGGTTAAGTTACGGTTTTCTGTAGTGAAAACTCTTCTAGTGAAGAAGTGCTGCACTGATTCTATTTTCTTCCGTTCACTAGTGCGCAGAAGACTGAATAAGGGTGAGCAGTATTCAAGACTAGGTCTCACGTACATATTATAAAGGCTAGCTCTAACCTTGATAGTCTTAAAATTTCTAAGGATAAATCTGGTGGTTCAGCGTGCTTTCGAGACTATCAGGGCACAGTGCTCTGACAAATTGAGACTATTAGAGTAGGATATGCCCAAATCCTTGATAACTCCTGGAACATTTAGTTCGTGGCCGTCAATGCTTAATTCCGGTTGATGATCGTCGCCAACAACCATAACGGAACATTTGTGCCATGAAAGGGTGCGGCGCCATGTGCAACACCACTGGGCGAAGGCCTGAAGATCCTTTTTTATCAGCTCGAGCACGATGTTGCGATCTGCCGGTTTATATCGATAAGCGACTTTTAAATCATCAGCGTACATGAAGGGTCTGCCATACTGAAAACAATCTGAAACGTCGTTGACAAACAGGCAAAATAGGAGCGGACCCAGTACACTACCTTGCATAACTCCACTCCTCACATGCGTGGGGTTGGAGATAACATTGGAAATTTTTACTCGTTGTGTGCGAGCATCCAAATAGGAAGATATGAATTTCAGAGGCTTGTTACCTATGCCGAAGGAGACCAGTTTCAGAAGGAGGAGGTTATGATCAACCTGATCAAAGGCCTTAGTAAAATCAAAATAGACGCTATAAGTGGCAAAACCGCTGTCTCTAGATTGCAGCATATAATCAAAGAAAGAGAGCTGACAGGTGTCACAAGATCGTTTCTCGAGAAAGCCATGTTGAGCTGTATTGAGCAGGTTGTTCTCTGTCAAGTGACGCATCATCTTTTCTTTGATTAAAGTCTCCAAGATCTTCGAGGCTGCGGGAAGTGTATTTTCTTTGGCCTTAAGTTGTCGAATGAGGTCGATCGGCCATGCTTGCGAATAGACATTATGTGCAATTCCTTCCACAACGAAGGAAAGGTTTCGCTCTCAAGAGCAAGATTAAATACCTTACAAAGAATAGACGGAAAGATATCATTCGCTTCAGCTTTTAGAAGGCTAACTGGGACGCCATCTGGTCCTGGACTATAGAATTGACGATAACGACGAATGGCTACAGTCACATCCCAGACGGTAAAACTTATGGTTTCGAGTATGGCACCCGTCCAAGCCTGGATAACCGGAGGTGCAGCGAACGAGCTTTCACTAAACGTTTTGGATAGGAACGCATTGAAGCTATCGGCGGTCAACTTAGCGTCAGCTATGGGGTTTCCTAAAGCATCTTGAAGTATGGGGTGTTGCGTTTTCCTCTACGCTTTTACTGTACGCGAAAAGAGTTTCGCAACATTAATGGAAGGGTTTTCAGCGAAGTGAGCCTCATCGGCTATCTGCTTTTCTTCGGAGAGCTTCTTAGCCTGCTCAAAGATCAGTGTGATCAAGGGCAGAACGAAAGTGTCGTTCTGCCAATGCAAACGACGAGAGAGTTTACGCAGCCTACGACGGAAAGACATAGGAAGGTACACTTCATACTTGACATGAATTACTTTCCTACGGGGGACAAAGTGGAGGATGAGCGGATCCAACACTCGCCGGAGTTAAGTGGGTCTAACCGTGCAACTGCGATCTTCAGACCATGGTTACTTAGTGCTGAAGAGAGAAGTCTTTAAAGACCAGAGTAGTAGGAAGAGTTTATTGTGTACACAGTGGAAGAGGAGAAGAGATTGACTTGGGAGGGATACGTCCGATTAGTAGGTTGACCGGGCCCAAGTGAGGTCTTAGAGTAGTCGGGAGGGAGATCTTTCATTGGGTAGGTCGGCCTGGAGATTTTGGGCAGAGAGGCAACTTGCGTCGGGCACGCGTGCAAGCTCCTCATTCGTCGCCTCATAGATGCGAGAACTATGATTGGCTGATCGAGACGTCGAGAAAGCACATCTGTGAGCGTTTGGGATAGTGCACTTCGACGCGAGCTAGTCAGGCAGGCACGACCCGCTACACTGTTTTGCCCTTCCTACGTTTTCTCCCCTTTCGATGAAACGTCGGACCTTCAGTGTGACACGACTTGACCCTGTCAGCATTGCAGACTTTGATGCGGGCACTTCGGCGCGCCAGTGAATATTGACTTGCTGGCCGATTGACCACTTTCAAACGCTCCAGCATCGATCCATAGTCTGCAGTCTGCCGCAAAATCGATAATCAACTCTTTTGAATCTCCTGCTAGCGTCGCAGGCTAGGCATGCGTCAATTTAATCAGCATAAACCCAAATCTGTTGTTTAAATTTGCAAGTTGGTGGCATTTTTAAAATGGCTTTAGAGTTAATTCATCGTAAATGAAGAGTTACTGCCCTTTCACAGTTCATTTGGGGCTGTTCATTTAAAGGAGGATAACGGACCGATTGAGGTGTGAATCCAGTCTGCTCATTGGGCTTAGTTTATAAAATAATGACTTATGAGAATAAGACTTTCTTTGGGAAATGTCCAATTTTATTTCGTGAATTTTCGACACGGACCAACCGGTCGTCGTCAGACGTGTGTTCATTCCAGACGGCTCACACTAAAGATAGCAAATAATTTTGTCGAGTCTAGTTAGCTGCTACTCCGCTGGTTAATTTAATTTAAGTCTGGCATGTAAAATGTCACTCTGGCATGCTTTTGCAAGCAAAGAACGGGGCCTAGAAGTAGTAAAACATACTGAAAACTGCTCTTGTCTACAGTAAAATGTACGTTCTTTTATCTTAAGCAAAAGATTTATCCTTCCGACCCCCTTCTGTCCCAGACACCAACTAACGTGAAGGGTTTGATTGGCTAGACGGTCATTAGTCCGTCGGGCCAATGGATGTGACGGCCGAGTATTTAGCGGGCAATTTAGGTGGGTTTTTGCAAGTATTTATTTGTGATGTTGACCTCTGGGTGTCGGCATTGTTTTGCGGTAAGGTCGGTGTAGCGTACGTCCAGGTTTTCACGACTGTCCAAGCGCCACTTGAACATGCCCCTTGCCCCTCACTCTCCGCCAACACAGTTTATGCCAGCAGGCACGACAGCCCTCGGGTAATGTCCCACGCACCAATAGGAGAACACCTGAACCTGCTCCTACTAACGCAGCTGTCACCACTGTCCCATAGTTTCTCCGGCATGACTGGATGCAGTCAACACTAGCCCTGGCTTCGTCAGTGGCCATTGATGCCTAACCTAAGACATTAACTGAGAGTCCTGTGCGCAATAAATCTCTCTCACGGGTTACTTCTGTCTTTCCCAACAACTCGGGATTCGATCTGATGATTGTAGTGTTCTGAGTACTAACACTGCTTAGACGCTACAAGTGGCGGAATTACGGCAAAACATGTTCCTCCCCTTTTGAATAGTACCTGTGATGCGAGTATAGGTGTTAAGGCTAATACGATTAAACCTAACACCTACGATCTTCCAGGCCCGGTTCCTTAGGAGATGGGAGAAGTCTCGGGAAGGCAGAGTAGATGGAACAGTATATTGTTTACAGAAGGGTTAATGGGGAAAGTTGCCAATAGGTATTGCAGGGCGTCCGACCGTTAGGCCAGTGGGACAGGGCGGCGTCGGCGCGACCGCGCCACGCGAAGACAGAATCCCAAGTGTACTCTGAGAGCAGTCCTCCCGGGCGGCCGCCGAATACTCGTTTTTTCTCGGTAAACTGGTGGTGATTGGTTGCACAGAGCAAAGTGGGCACAGGCGAGGCTGGGTGTGTTCGTAAGTCGCTCAGACCCTGAGCGATAGACAGGCCAGGGTCCGGCCGACAGGGTAACCGCAGCGTTGACGTGACGAGTCTACAGTAGCGTTAAGGTCCACTACACCAGTATGGTGTATCGTGTTGCCCCATTTAAATAATTGTCAGGCCGTCGAAGAATTTTGTACGGCTCCTCACAGAGTGCTTTAAATTGCCGCCAGACAGACTCTTATGGACAAATAAGGCGAGTTGACCGGAACAAAGTTATCGATATGCTGCCGCTTCGGAGCGTTTTTTCGGCTCTTAGTCCTGGGCAACTCAAAGCTGGAACGGCTAACGCTTGAGGCGTGGTATTTAAATCCATCAACAGTCATCTTCCGGCAAGTTATAAAGTCCTGCATACACAGGACAAGACGGCCACGACGACTAAAATGAGCCCACGGACCGAACAACGCCGATGGAGGCTCGCTGAGCCCCTCCCCCATCGGGTTGGGCATGACTCACAATGCCCGCACTCAGACTGTCGTCCGCCAAACATCCCTCACAGTGCCGACGCTACAATTGGCGGAATTTCGGCAAAATATGTTCCTGCATTTTTACCTAGTACCTGTGCTGCCAGTATGGTGTATCGTGTCGCCCCATCTAAAGCATTGTCAGGTCGTCAAAGAATTTTGTGCGGCACCTCACAGAGCGCTTGAAATTGCTGCCCGACAGTGGGCAAGGCCGCGGCAGAAAAAAATCGATCAGCCCAACGAAGCAAAAGAAGCGTCGGACCCAACAACACTGGCAGAGGCTCACCCCCCCCCTGCCCCACCCCCTATCCCCTCCACCATCGAGGGAGCGCCTCATAACGCACGCAGTCAGACTGTTCGCCAAACACCCTCCAAAATGCCGGGGCGATAAAAAACGAAATCGACCAGACGGAACCTGATAAGCAGTCCATGTCACGCCACTTCCGGTTATGTTCGATTAACTGTAGTTAATATTTTGACAATGCAAAGCCTACCAGGCACTTCACCTTTTCTGAGTCATGTCAGATGCTGATTTATTCTTTTGGATAGGACCCGACTCCTCTGATTAGTATAACTTGCACCGCATGAGCAATTTTATGAGTAGATGCACATGGAGGTGGAATGTGAACTGACAACTTAAACTTGCCTTCCCAATGCCAGACCGGGCTGGTTGATGTGGAACTGAATACTCAAAGGAAGACGACGGGCCAATTGGGGTTTAAATCCAGTCTGCTCTTCATTTTACCATTTCCCGTTGAATATAGCGGAACTTATGGATAGCCCCCATGCAAGCATCCACGCGTCGATCTGTAGTGGACCCTAGCAGCCACTTGGAAGCCAAGATCAGCCACTTACGCGCGGCGCCTTTGGCCTGCAAGGCCTGCGCGCCCATTGCCGCCTGGATACGCCTCACCGTGTCCGCGCGTCCACGCCAGCCTTCACCCATTTCAAGGTCGCGCCACGACCGCTAGTCTAGACATTAACCACGTGATTGGCTGCCGTAGCAAAGCATACATTGACATTCCTGCGATTCCCGACGCTTTCGTCCCTCTGGAATTGATACCCTCACAGCCGGGCTGCAGTCATCTGAGAGTCAAACCTCTTTCCATCTATCCTTCTGTGCGGAAAACACTATTCATAACACTGAGGTCCTCCCACCATCTTCTCGCTTCTCTCTTAAGGAACTATCGCAGGGGGGTTAAGAGAGTTAAGCCTTAGCAACTGCGATTTTCACTTCATGGTTTCCTAGGAGAGAAAAAGTCGGCGGACGCCAGAACATTAGGAATCGTTTAGTCTCTATACAGAGGAACGGAGAGTAAGAGGAAGACACTTGACTTCAGAACGTACGTCTTTCCACTGGAGCGCCGTGGCCCGAAGTGTGGATTAGTAGCAGGAATCCCCAGCAGGCAGAGGGGGAGAGCGTTCACGTGTGCAGGCTTGCTATTCGTCGCCGGGCCAGGGACCAGCTTTGCGACATCTGTGATTGGCTGTTCTCCGAAGTTGAGAACAACGGTCATGAGCTTTTGGTAAATTTCGCTTCGACGCGAGCTAGTCACGACATAGGCGCGCAGGCCAAAGGCGAATGCGTCAGCGGCTGATCTTGGGTTCCAAGTGGTTGCTAGGGGCCACTACAGAACCATTGTCCGAAGATCGCAATTGCTAGGGTTTAACTCATTTTATCCTCTGCGATAGATCCACCTGCCACTTGGCTGCGGGTAGAAAATGTAAGTGTTTACTGCCGGACTGTTCGGAGAATTTGGTGAATGTGGCTGATGTGCATTGCCCTTCATTATGGCTCAACAACAGGTCTTATTCGCTTTGAGTTTGCTGATGTATATTCACACCTGTATTCAGCCGTTGTTCACCTTCAAATTTGCAGACTCCCGTCAAGAAAGATAGCACCTTATTTCCTGATAATGTATCAATAAACCTACTACGCGAGAAGGGCCACCTACTGATTTTGAAAATGAAGATTTATTCTGATGCTACAGTTCCCCTCTCATGTATCCCTATGATCATAGTTATATGTGCAACCTAGTTAACAGTTACTGTATAAGTGGCCCGGGGACACGAAGTCTGATGCCTGAACATTGGCAACCATTTCTTGAATTAGTAAATGCTTCTGAGATGTCGGCACAATAATTTAGACCAGGCTGGAAGCCATCGCTTTTAGTCGCGCTCATTCGAGCCGGTGTTCTTGTCATGTTTATCATAAAAGGTAGTCAGTCGATTACCCGGTAGGGAGTCCCCAAGACGGATATTGCCCATCTTTTATGAGATTTTGCATGTGAATGTCCTGTTTACTCCTGCCATGACACATAGTATCTACCCAACCACGGGGTTCATCTTGTTATACCCTTGTCACAAGCTACGATGTTCACCGTCAAAAGCGCCTCAAGCGAATAACCAAAGGAACTGAACAGCAAGGGTAAATAAATGGAAGTACTTAGTACAAGGCATTTAGGCCGAATAAGGAGCAGATGCGTACGCACAAGGTCAGATTGTAATTTGGCCAATCCGAGAGTGTCCTTCAGGCGTTGGCATCTTTACTGGCTTTCTGGCTAATGTGAGTGGTTGAATAAAGGACTAATCTCATCAGTAATTTGTGCGATATCATCACGCGCATGGCCTTCTAGGTGTTTGAGGATATCAACTCGATTGTGGAACCGAGGGGTCTGCTATTGGCTTTGGCAACTCGAATGTGTCCAATAGTAGTTCAATTGAGAAGTGTGGATTTGTATTTGGCGCGTCAGTGTGTTCCAGCAGACCGGCGTGGCGCACCCGATTATCACAAATGATCCCAATCAGCATTTCACCGTTTTCGAAGAAATCCTTTGCTCTTATTGAGGCCAAACCATATCCACACTTCTTGCTATCCTACGGACAGTAATATTGGATGTGCCGGACTCAGTACGTTTCCCCCATCGTAGCTTACCTGCTCCATCGTTAAACTGATCCGTATATGATTCTGTCTATGAGGATGTGTTTGAGTATGGGTCAAAACCTGTGGGCTTGTAGGAGTCTAAGCCGTGAGTGTGCTCAGGACACTACAATTATCACGCCCAGTTCCGTACAGGAAGAAGAGGAGTAATACCATTAGGAGGTGTTTATTGTGTACAGGAACTCAATGGTTGTCTGAATCCCAGACGCGCCCGTCTGCTAGTGTGCTGTGAGCGTAAGTGAGTAAACGTCATGCGAGAGTGAGTCACTGGACGATCGATCAACTACTTGGCCAATAGTCGTCTACGGCACCTGTGATTGGCTGGCCAAAAAGTAGGTAGAGTAGCGAAGTCACGTGCACTTTGCGGGCTTGGCGCCAGCGCTACAGGCTTGCAACTTCTAGTTCCAGAGGTCACATCTAATCCTCGTCACAGCTTTCTCGGGAATCGAAAGGTCACTCGTATGGCGACTTCCTGCAGATGTGCCTTCCATTTAATCTCTTGAGGTGATCGAGGTGACAACGTACTTCCCCACCCCACCCAGACGCCTCTACCCTTCGTCCCATGCGTCCTTACATTTCTATTTCTCCAACCAAACTACGATTTTATGGTTTTCCGTTGCCCAATTTGATTATCACATAAATTTTCCCCTTCATTAACTAAGAATACACACAGCACGTAAGACCGACATTGCATAATTAACTAGAGTTTATTGCATTAAAAGAATAATCAATTAAACGTGCAGTCAACCAGGGTAATAAATCAAATTTCACGGGGGAACGATCAGGAAAACGTGGTTAGGAAAGTAATGTGGAGGGTATCGTGTACGTTTTGGCATTCCATAGCCGGTCATTACACATTTTTTTTTTCATATTAACTAGGGTGTTACGAGATTCTGGATTCAACGTACTCAGATATTGAATCGGTTACAACTTCCTGTACACAAATTGTTATCCTGCAAAACAAAGTCTCATTTAAGCTTTTTTATTAAATTGGGTGTTCGGAAGGTGATATTGGACCTGGTGAGAACCCTCCGCCTACGCAGCCTGGATGCGGTGGGCCTCTTCCGAGTGCCTGGCCGGGCGTCCAGAGTTCAACAAGCGGAATCGCTCGCCAATTCCGTGAGTCACCGTATCTATCCTTCATATTGAGCTGACGACGTTTGATGAGGCAGAAATGGCCATTCTGGATTCTCCGTCTTATGGTAAAATGTCCTTAAAGTAACAACAATGTTAGTGAAACATAGTAAGTAACATTACAATTAGCCATGTGGCACGTTCGTGGTACAGAAGCGCACATGAAATCAAAAACCAGGGCGGGTGTGTCCTGTAGCTGATCGGTGTACGCCTAGCTCTGTCGCGAATTTTATTTGCGCAAATAAATTCTGCTGTATTGGCCTACTTCAAATTTATACCTGGAAAACATGCTTTAAATATCTGCTAATAATCATAATATCGGATACGTTTTTATTAACATATCTTTTGAATAGTCCAAAATATGCGAGGCCCAGGTAATTCATTAGAAAGAGGAGTGAGTGCTCAGCGACTTTGAGATTGGCATTGCTCGCAGGCCAGAAGCAACAATCCGCAGACAACTTATGCCGCCTAACGACCCAGTACCCGTTAAACAAAAGTCCGGTGTCACTTACCGCATCGACTGCGTTTGTGGTCAAGCCAATTATGTTGGCGAAACCGGCAAACGGATTCTTACGAGAATGCACCAGCCTGAACTCGCCGTGGGACGGAATGACAAGTTTTCTTTGGTAGCCGCTCATACATCCAAGCCAGGGCACAGCTTCCATTTTGAACACGTGCAAATGCTGGGTCAGTCAGACAACCGAATCTCACGCCTCTTACAAGAGGCATGGCACTCGCACGCAGATTCAATTAACAGGCGTATCGATCTTCCTGAAGCCTATTTTGCGTTGCGCAAAAAAATCGATAGCAGAGCTGAAGGTCAGTTCCGGCAGATTTGAGTTAAATACACAGTGAGCTGTACATTTTATTATCCCTTGACAATGGCCTTGAGCGAGAGTCCGAAACGTCGGGCAAATAAAATATTGGTTCCGGAGAACGTCTCTCCTCTTTCTATCATACGTTTTTATTGGTCTGGGCAGGAGTTTGCACCACTGCCCGGTAGCCTGTCAACGATCAGGAAAAAGTGAATATGCCGAGGATGTGGGGGACCAAATAAAGTATATGTACGGAAGTTCAATAGGTTCTTCGGGAAAGAGAATTTCTATTTTGTGAATTTTTGAAGCTGGAGTCCCCGCTTCGTCTTCAGACATAGGGAAAAGGGAATGCAAAAACAACTAACAGTTAACATTTAAATCGTAGGAAAATCAATAATGCATTGGCGTGGGCTGCTGCAGTGTGTTTCTTTCTGTTCGGATAGGTTCGCGTCTCGCCCATTTCTGTTTGAGACTTTTGTACTAACAGTCCAACTCGACATGTCTGTTGATGCATGAAGTTTCCGAGTGCATCGCTTCTAGGAATTCACGTCCTTTCTTGGAAGCACCGGTAGCGACAATATTTGAATGATTCTCCCAAAACGGTTATCCACGAGAATTCATACGTCGCTGTGTGAGACAACAATCGTCAAAGACAAAAGATTCAGGTAATATCAGTCAGACGTCATATACCTGACGTAGCCTTCCTTACATCAAAAACGTCTCCGAACTTGTTGCCAGACATTTGAGGAAGCATCACATACGGGTAGCCCATAAACCAACAGTGACATTACGCACCCAATTGGTACATCCTAAGGATAGGGTGAACTATTTAGACAGGAAAGGAGTTGTCTTTAAAATCCCATGTGGATCATGTGATGCGGTTTATTGTGGCCAGACCGGAATACCCGCCTCTGTGCGCATTCATGAGCATCAATTAGCGGTAAACAGGCTAGAACGTCATTCTGAAGTCGCCATGCATTGCGTAGACACTGAACACAAGGTCGCATGGGAAAAACTCGTATTGTCGCTACCTGTGCTTCCAAGAAAGGACGTGAATTCCTAGAAGCGATGCACTCGGAAACTTCATGCATCAACAGACATGTCGAGCTATACTGTTCGTACAAAAGTCTCAAACAGAAATGGGCGAGACGCGAACCTATCCGAACAGAAAGAAACACACTGCAGCAGCCCACGCCACTGCATTATTGATTTTCCTGCGATTTAAAATGTTAACTGTTAGTTGTTTTTGCATTCACTTTTCCCTATGTCTGAAGACGAAGCGGGGTCTCCAGCTTCGAAAATTCACAAAATAAAAATTATCTTTGCCGAAGAACCTATTGAACTTCAATCTATATTACTTGGGATGCCTGCATTTCTACACAAAGTTTATGTACAGCTGCTGAATTCTGGCCTTGAACTATTTCACGTTGGGAAGTAGTTATGGGTTCAGGAAATCCACAAAAACGCGCCGCAGGTTTCAAGAAATAAAAGCAACTTATGAGTTACCTTTGGGTACCGGTATAGTTAAAATATTGATTTCAAGTAAAAAAAAGCTATTATGGGGACGATAACGCAGAATTTCTAAGCTAGCAGCGTGTCGTGTGGCAAAACGGAAGGCATGTGAATAATTTAAATGTTCCAGCGCTGGAGCATTAACATCTGAATTTATATATCTTAAGCACTATAGACAGCAGCATATAATCAATAAGCCTGATAGTAGTACGTTAATTCCAAACACAATATATCAGCTGTCGAGAGAGGAAGAAAAGACTCACCGACAGGCATAAATACAGCTTTCCGCAAAAGACACTGGTGGATTCAGCATGGACATGGATTGGCTGCCCCGGCGGTGTAGACCACTCGACAACCAAGGCTAGTGCTCAATTAAGAACTCTAGTACCTAGGTGGAAAATATTAAAGTTTGGTAAGTGAAGAAGGAAATTGTTTTGAATGTCGAGCAGGAAGGAATGTCAGTTGTGCAAGACGTACCTGGTTGTTTGTCTCGGCATTATCGGTAGTGCCAAGGATAGTGGGCAACAGGCACAGAGCCTTTCCTCTCTAGGTATCTGCGGCGCACTTTCGTTGATTCCGTGAGAGAGGAAAAGGCTCTGTGCCTGTCGCCCGCTCTCTATGGCACTACTGATAATGCTCATTGCTACTTCCCAACTAGAGCTAGTTCCCAGTCTGAAGGCCCATAAGCTCCCCTAGTAGGCATATGACAATCGAGAGTGGCCAGACGCCACCCGCTCTCTCATTCACTGGCCCTCCTCCCACCGAGACAGCCAACGGAAGAGGTGAGCGCAGCCTGCATTTGCCACAGGGCTCGTGCCAGGCCTGCCGGCGTCCGCAGAGACCGCCCATGCCATGACTGAGGCGAAGGCGTCAACGTTCGACGGGTTTTTGGGCAGTGCTGCCAGGTAGCAGCAGCTGCCTTTCCTTGATATCCTCGTCAAGAGAACACCCAATGGTGAATTCGAGAAGACGGTTTACAGGAAGGCGACGAACACAACACAACTCTTAAGTTTTCACAGTAACCATCCAGTTGCTCACAAACGGACCTGTGTAAAAACACTTCAAACGGATCCAGACCCACTGCAGTAAACCAGAGGAAAAGGCACGCGAGGCCAGATATCTCCGTGACCAGATCATGCGGAACGGTTATCCAAAAGCATTTATAAACCAATGCCTACGTGTTCGGCCCCGGAGGACCCAAACAGAAGAACCACCGAAGATATGGCACGCCCTGCCATACATAAAAGACGTCTCAGAAGCGACTGAGCGCATCGCTGCGGGACTTGATGTTGGAATCGCACACAGACCCAAAGCTACAATGCGCAGCAGAGTGATGAAAATAAAAGACCGGCTTTCGCAGAATGAACAATCTGGTGTAGTATATCGCATCCCATGCCTAAACTGTCCCTGTAATTATACAGGTCAAACGGAACGCATGCTCGGATCGCGTATACGTGAACACAAGCAGGCCGTGCGACTAGGCGACGAATCATCACAAGTTGCAGCTCACACCTACGAAACAGGCCATGAGTTCAACTTCACTGCCGTCAAGGTACTCATCCACGCGGGAAACAAGACGAGCAGAGAATTTATCGAAGCCTGGTCCACGGATGAGAATTCGGTCAACAGATGTGTCGAATTGGCGCCAGCGTACAGGGCCTGACGCCATTGCAAACGATCACATCCAGACGCCCGCCGTAATCAATTGGCCCAAAATCCTCCATAATCATCCCACTTTCGATGCTGACGTGGCCATTTGGCGCCCAAGCCTACATAATCCCTCTCTTTTCATCCTCATTCCCTTCTTCTATGACTTTTTTAACTGCCCATCCCTCCCACCATAACTATTATTTGTTTTGTTGACGATTCTATTTCTGTAAATATTTCCACCCAACTTTTCGATCTTGCCTACTGGCACAGGCTAGCACAGCCCTCAGTGGCAAGTCGGCAGCACACACAATTATTGATTTTTCTGCACGTTTAAAATTTATTTATTGTACACACGCCCCAAGTAGCTTCCAGATTTGTTACTGTTTCTCCACCTCTGATGATGGGTTCTTGTAAGAGCTCGAAAGCTCAGGAAAAAATAAATTTTGTTCCGGTGATCGACCATATGTCGCCTTTACCAAAAGAAATTCCTGGAATACGAGTATTCTCTCGCATAGGTGAAGAAATAAGGCGGTCATCAAAGGCCTCATCCTCTGATATCAGACGGTTCCAGAGCGTGGTTGCATTCTGAAACGGGAGTAATATGTAGGAATGCATATAAGGACACAGTTTAATAAAACACATCCCATAGTATCCCATAGTATGATTAATATTTTTATTATAAATGCGGTGGCTTGCAGAATTAGCTAGCATTTATTTTTCCTCGAACTTTGGACAGCCGGCCTGGCAGTCAGAATAGACTCTCCGTGTCCAGGCCACGTAGACGGTGGATTTTCAACATGTCCACTAGGGCTCTCGGAAGACCCTAGTTAATATTAAAAGGTTTAATGACCGGCTATGGAATACAAGAACTCAGGACTAGTTAAAGCCTTCCACTGTGCGGACTCACAGGGACTGTGTTTTGAAGGGTAACTGTTTGTGTACTGGGAGTTCTAACGGGTTTTATATCTGGATACTGAGAATCCGGACAGCAAAGCGGGTATATTCATGAATCTCTTACATCTAAGCTTTTGCAAAGCTCAATTTTACTTTAAAATCAAGCATGACTGAGAAACACGGTGGAAGATAAAAAGCTTTCATGTGCTTTTTTCAGACCAATTGTAAGTAAATATAATGAGATAAGCGTTAAGCACTTACGGTCGAACAACACTGTCTTCCCCTTCTCCACATTTTCGCCCTTTCAATGAAATGTCGGAACTTCAATGTGATACGCCTTCATTCTGTCAGCATTGCAGATTTTGTCAAATGCGACAAGTAGCAGCTGATAAGCTGTCGCGAAATTTGTTTATATCAATAAATCCTGCTGTTTTTGCCTGCTTTCAATTTGTACCGGGGAAAAATGCTTCAAAATTCGAAAATGTCAGAATTCCGGGATATGAATTATAAATTATCTTCGGTTTGCTGGAATACAGTTGGAGATTTTCCGGCGTTTCGCACAGCTGGGCCTGCTGTCCTTTGTCAGTATTCGCCTTGACAAAGGACAGCAGGCCCAGCTGTCCGAAACGTTGGCAAATCCCCAAATTTATTCCGGTGAGCCGAAGATGACTTATAATTGCAGAATTTGATGCGGACATTACGACGCGCCAGTGAATACTGACTTGCTGGCCGTTTAGCCACGTTCAAACTCTCCAGCATCGATCCGCATGCAGTCTGCCGCAAAAATCGATAATCAACTCTTTTGAATCTCCTGCTAGCGTTGCAGGCTAGGCATGCGTCAATTGGTTCCGCAATTGATGTGTGAATCCAGTCTGCTCATCATTTACCATTGAGTTTAATTGATAAAATAATTACTATTCACTCAAAACGGTTCAAAATAAAGATATTAAGCACTGTTGTCGTGTCTACTTAACCTCTACTGGTCTCGTCGATGTCATTTATCTGTGCCTTTCAGTGTCTAAACATACCCTTTCTTCTAGTGTAACATTTAAAGAGGCCACATTTTGCTAGGAAGCATATACAAGATAGAATATTTTCGTGCACTTTTTTTACAAAATATCTTTGAATTTTTACGAACAGTGAGTTAAGTGCGTACTGCTTAAGTAGCCGTTTCTCAAAGAACACATACTTTTTGCAAGCGGTCAAAAGGAAGCTCATTATAAAGCCGGCGCCCTGACACAGGGCATATACCTCTCTATCCACACCGATGTGTAAGGGCAGATTTGTGCTGAAACTATGTCGCTTGTGCGTGACGAGTCCTGAATAGGAATATGATGTCTTTCCGTCTCGCGATGGCTGCCACGGTTTCGTCTGCATCTGATATCCCGCTCGTCAGTGGATCCGTCGGTGTAAGCCTGGTTGGCAATTAAATCAGCTGCGGAACTGTTTGCCGAACGGTGACCTAGAAAGGGAGAAGCTGCTCCCAGCAGGGTTGTTACTCTGGAGACAGCACGTTAACTTTCAACATGACTCATTTTGCTGGAGTTTTCAGTTTTTTAACAAAACTTTTCACCGCATTGCAGGCTCGACCCTCTCTCCTGTGTAGCGAAAGCAGCAGCTCTAACTGGGATGTCTGGTCAGATGCTTCCCGAGCACACTTTGGGGGACGCAATTAATTCCTCCGCTGGCTCACCTGGGATTGTCCAACCTCCCCCAGCCTCAAGCAAGCCGTTTCACGAACCTTTCCAGCAGTCAGACTTCGGGTATTATTCTCAACCAACCCAATCTTACATGGAGAAGGTATGGATGGGTTACCAGCTCAGACCAACTCCACGGGCATCTACTAATTTACTCGTTCCTGTGGAGCAGGTTATATTGGTCGCACGAGTCGGCGCCTATCTAAAAGAATAAAGGAACACCTCCCAATATGACTAAGAAAAGGCGAAGTCAAGAGCATAAACAGCTCTATTCTGGCACACATGGTTGATTCCGGATATTAGGTGAATCACAACGAAACTTTTCGAGTGATCTACAAGTTCCTACCAAATTTTCCGAAATCCCTGGATTAGTGCCTGCTAACAAGAGCAGAAGCGACCGCTATCAGGGTGATGAAACCGGCCTTGTGGGCGCAAAAGAATCTCTTACAAGCTCCGCGTCTGGCGTGGCCCACAGTCCCTTATCGGCATGCACTAATCCGCTGGTTGGCTCATACTTGTAAGAAAAGACGAACATTATCGATAGCTTGTTTAAATGTAACCCTCCCATACAAACGTATTGGCCTAAAGATAATTTATCGAAAGTATACGTTCACCCGCCAAATACTATTCTGAATTCAATAACCTTAGCCTCTATTTCAACGCAAGCCTTCGGAGGTTGAAAATGCATAGCACTCCAGGAGAAACAAGACGACTTTAAGCAAATCGAGAAGTAAATATCTGAGCCCTAACCTTAGTATGTGTTCAGGTCGACGAGATAGCTACGCTTGGTGAATCGGCAAGGTTGATGAAATCGCGGCAATTAACGACTTGGGCACGGGGCAACAAACAACTGCCAGCACCAGCGATAAATACGAGTGATGTTAATTATCGCGAGCATGCATTGACCTCGCAGTTGCCGCAAGTAAATAGTGCGCTACTTGTACCTCTTTTATCCCTTTCTGCGACTGTCTCTGTTTCGGGTTGATCGATTTTTTGCTGTCGTGGCTTGGCCTGCAGTCTGGCTGTGCACGCGTTGTGAGTCGTTCTCCACCCGATGGGAGAGGGGTGGTGGACGGTTGAGCCTCCATCGGCTTGGTCGCACAGAGCTGAAGAAAGCTGCAGTCCCCCGACGAAAAACATGGGCCCGCGGACCGAACAAAGCCGAT
Organism: Ligula intestinalis; assembly: GCA_036362985.1. Taxonomy (NCBI): domain Eukaryota; kingdom Metazoa; phylum Platyhelminthes; class Cestoda; order Diphyllobothriidea; family Diphyllobothriidae; genus Ligula; species Ligula intestinalis. Next base: position 8,161,978 of record JAYGXS010000006.1, on the reverse strand, counting down.
AGAGGCTCAAGCGTCCACCACCCCTCTCCCAGCGGGTGGAGAACGACTCACAATGCCCGCAGTCAGACTATTCAGCAAACATCCTCCACAGGGCCGAGGCAATGAAAAAAGAAATCAATCAGGCCACACCACGCCACGCCACGCCGGTTCACTTTGATTAACTTCAGTTACCGCGTCGGCAAGGCGAGCTAATCAAGCACCCGGAAACTTTCGCTAACAAAACAACTTTTTTTTCCAGTGACCACACTTCCCTTTTCTCAAACTCCTGCAGTCCTTTCGGGGGAACCCGGCAGTAGGACATCAGGTACAGTAGTCGCCGGTTATTAAGCCCACCTCGGGCCCAGACCAAATTGGGCTTAATAAGCGGCGGGCGCACTAACCGGAGAGTCTTAGTTCTTGTTTAGCCAACGCAGGATAGGCACTATACATTACATACGTACTGTATTATGTGTAGAGCTTGGTCATGTAAAAGAAAACACCCCTCATGTCTGCTGCTGTTCGAACAGCGTGTCGTGTTATTTAACTTGAAAAATGAAAACAAATCACATCCGGCATCTTGTTTTGCGTAAGACTGGCCAAAATATGTAACCAGTTGCGCACGTAGAGAGATGAGAATCTCACTCTATCCTGTTGGCAAACTGGGCTTTGTAGCCGGCGACTGGGCTTATTAGCCGGTGGATTTTGCTATGTTAAATTCCGTCCCATGCTGATGTGGGCTTAATACGCGGCTGGGCCCAGTAACCGTGGGCTTATTAACCGGCGACTACTGTACTGTGTTGATAGGATGATTATATTGAAGTAAAAAGTGTTAACGAGACTTAAATGTCCATCCCACTACACAAATGACTTGAAAAAATTGCGATGGGAAAATTTGTGTTCTGACAAATGCAATTTATACTCCAAATAAGGTGTTAAATTAGGTAGTCTGCAGACTGCGGAAAAGAGATTTTCCGTTATGCTCCGAAAATGCAGCTAAAGCGCCGACAATACCAAAATGTCCATCTCAGCGTTTCTTGTCTTGGGGATATTACTCAAGGATTGCCAATAGAAGTGGATATGCCAGTTGTAGGAAGCAGTTCAGAAGCAATGCGACCACTGGAACAAGAGTTTTATCGCCCTGACGGTTCGAATTCCGTTGGAAATCCTTAATCATAGGCGATGGTTAGATTAGCGAGTACCATTTATTTTGAGATCTTTGAGGGCGATATTACGTGATATCTGCGCCAAAAAGTTGAACGACCTTCACATGTGACAATCCAAATAGCAGCTTCGGTTTTAACTCCCTATGCCTTTTTTCAAAGAGACAGCAGTTGCTGAGCCTACAAGTGCTTTTAATAAAATCACACCGGTCCAGTCCATTTATATAAGAACGGGGTACAAGTTAAAATGTGTGGTCAACACGGTTCGTCTTTACTTACCACTGAATCGGGGGAATAGAGCGGGGGATATGAGACAACTGGTAAAGCGGCCGTTAAGGTTTGGTGGAGCCATTCCAGAGGAGGACGGGAGGACGTAGAGAGGTGCATGCAGTTAAGCATGCGTTGGTCAGTCTACACGAGAGGGAGTTCTTTTGTCCACAAATGACCGGCTTCATCGACGTGATTATGGTCGCTTCTGCTGCTCCTAGCAGACGCTGACGCAGAGACTTGGGGTAGTTTGAGCAGGTATCATAGCTCACCCGAACGGTTTCGTTGGGATTCGCACGTTACCTGGAGTCGGAAATGTGCGCCAGAATAGCGCTGTATTTGTTCCTGACTTCACCTTTTCTCAGTCATGCCAGGACGGGTCCCTTTATTCTGTTGGATAGGGGGCGACTTGTTCGACCAATATAACCTGCACCACAGGAGCAAGTAAATGAGTAGATGCACATGGAGGTAGTGTAGTGGCCCTTTTGTAGCCACTTGGAACACAAGCCCAGCGACTGACGCATGGCGACTCTAGCCTGCCTGCGTGCTCACCGCCTCCTGGGGCTAGGCGCTAACTGTACTTGATCGACGCGCACATACTCCTCAGCGCGACCGCGCGCTTAGGCTATCCAGCGTTAGCCAACCTCAAAGTCGTACGCCCACGCTAGTCTAGACGTCAGCAGCCACATTGGCCCGCGGGACAATTCATTCGCTGGCGATTCCTGATGCTCTATCCACTCCGGAGCCGACTCGAATAGGGAACGGAAGCATTACTCCGCGAGTCAACATTCTTTCCATCTATTCTCCGTTCCTGAATGATTGTAGGTGTTAGGGTTAACCGTATTAGCCTTAACACCTATAGTAGTGTCAGCTGTAAGCTTAACCTTGCCTTCTCAATACAAGACCGGATTGGTTGAAATGACCGGTAGATATACAGCGACCCTTTCGAATACGCTTGACTATCCGCCAAAAATTATGTGTGCCAATGCACCTAATTCGTGTCAAATATTCGGTAAATTAATTCTTTTTTTCTACTTCTGCTTTTTGGCAACTCAGACAATTTAAATGATCTAGACTTTGAGAAGAAGAAGATTCGATCGCCCGACTTTCAACATCCATCGCAGATTCTTCATCAAGCACATGAACAGAAAAAGGTAGCAGTAGTGGTTAATTCATTCACAGGAGTTTGCAGCGTTTATATGATAAAGTCGGTACTGAAAACAAACAGGCTAAATTTACGTTACTAGCCTTCTTGCGCACGGATGGTTTGTTGAACGGCAGGCAGACTCTGCCCTGTTGAACTTTCATCATGCGTGGTGGACTAGGACGCGATGATTGCTCGGCCATCTGGCCCTCCGGTGTTGGCGTAGGATGATATAGGTACTAAGGCTATGACGGTTATGGCCTTAACACCTACAATCTTCCAGACCCTGGTTCGTTAGGAGATTGGAGAGAAGACGGTGCAAAGGCGAGAGTAGACGGAACAGTGTATTGTTCACAGAAAAGTTATGGGAAAATTGCCACTCCATCCGGCATGGCTGTACGGCCGGAGGGCGCATGAGCGCGAGGCCTCCAACCCGTCTCGCTCAGAGCCGATTTCCAAGTCATGTCTTTGAGTAGTCAGGCCAAAAGACAAAGAGAGAGAGAGAGAGAGAGAGAGAGAGAGAGAGAGAGAGAGAGATAGCTTTCATTGGCTAGGTCAGCCTGGAGATTTTGGGCAGAGAGGCAACTTGCGTCGGGCACGCGTGCAAGCTCCCCATTCGTCGCCTGATTTTTGAGCGTTGATACGGGGACCGTGATTGGTTGATCGAGACGTCAAAAACCGCGTCGGCGAGCCGTTGGGAAAGTGCACTTCGATGCGAGCTAGTCAGCCAGGCACGAGCCGCTACAATGACGCGATGGTCTGTCCATTCCCCAAGTGGCGACTTGCTGCACCCAAATTTAGTCTCAGCACCGCATATAGATTGGGCAAATCGTTGCACTTGTTTATGGAGTGCGGGTCCGTGAACTATGACTTGATTAATTCTCGGCTCATCCAATTGTCGCCTCGCGAGAATTTCAGCTTCATCAAATTAGAATGTGTGGCCGGATCTCGTCGAATGAACCGCAACTCGACGGCAGATCCATCTTCGAGCTTGTGCTTTTCCCCGGCTCATTACTCATAATACCCAAGCAGTTGGTCTGATTTACTGATAAAGACACCGGGTGAACCCGATTGCCACCTCCAGCTAACACAAGTAACACCTCGGATAATGCAATACATAAATAGCGGACCGCTTAAACTCGCTTAACAACCATGTAAAAGCAATTGTGATCTCTCTCACACACATACTCCCGGACACGAGTGGACGTAGTCAGTATCAGCCTTGGTTTCGCCAGCAGCTACTGTTGTCTGACACAGCAACTCAGGGTTCTATGCACACTAAATATCTCCTACTTGTGCCTTCTGATAATTGTAGTACTCTAAGCACAACCACAAACATGGCTTAGGCACTTTAGCATACTCTGTACGGAGTTAGTGAATAATATTTTGGAGATAGTTGACCGTTGGACGAGCGTGCATCTGCACTCGAGAAGATCGGCGCGGTAGTTGTCACAGTGCAGTTTCATATGATTCACCCTCGAAGGTAATTGGCCAGACCGGACTGGCGTCGGCAAACACTGCTGCGAGCGTGCTCCCAGTCGCGAGAGGTGACAGGTTGAGCGCTGAACGCAGAGTGTGGTCACTAAAAACCTCAGTGAAGGCTTTTCTGACAAACGGGATGTGCGATCTGAGAGTTCCCACGAAAGTTACAATTTTAAGCAAATGCTCAACTCCCTTGTCGACTTCTTTTGATCTTTCCAATAACAGCTGTAAACGGCTCTGATGGCCCAGCACGCACAGTGCTACTTGTCCGCTAATCTTGACCTAGTGGTGTTGTTCCTCTCTTCCACACTCAAGGCCGAATTTGAATGCACTGCAGACGACCTTGCCTAGGAAATTATCCTACGACTGCCCGATGAGCTTGGGTCTCTAATAAATACGCCTACATATTTTGATCGTTGCACTTTTGCTGATCGAATACACAGCGCCATGCACCATCTACACACAGTGCTCCATCGGACGTCATCGCTTAGGGCCTTGGACACGTGCGACCTTGACATGGTCCACCAGGCCGTATTCCGACAGCCCCCTCAATCACCGTGTGACCGGCCGTGCAAAATTTGCCTCGATCGCCAACATCCCTGATAGCGAAACGCTAGCGCCGTCGCGCTATTCTGTCCCAGCGTTGCGCGCACGGATACATGTGCCCCCAGGGGTCATGCAAGAAGCGTTCCTAGTCGGCGTCACCCCTGTGACAGGGGGATACCACTTCCCCGTCTAGTCGACCCACAGCGCCAACACGCTCCTCTCCCGTGCACTTACCCTCCCCTACCCCCTTCATGTCACGCGTGAGTGCACGCCGGCGTCGCCTAATCGGCGCGCGCGGCCTGGGTCTCAAAGGCTGGACGTGTTCAGCCGCGCGAGACAGTGCATTGATTTGGGATGAATTTTTTTTCGATTTTTGTTGTCGCTGACGCAGGCATCCCACGGGCGAAGTCTCGGCCAAGTTGGATCTAGTCTATGCAGACAAAAGCTTGACACCCTGTGACAGAGGGAGGGTTAATCACTTGCACGCAGAGTAGCGCGACCGCGCTAGCGTTTTGCTATTAGGGAGGCTCGGTGCTGAATGCGTCAAAAGGGCCTACGCTGAGGACGGTGGACCAACCTCACCGCGCCGCTCCAGGCGTTCACTCCCCTCAACACCTATTGTTGACGGACTCCCCTTCCCTAAAAGATGAAGCCGTCAGGTGCCTTTGCCCAACTGATTTGTGGCTGGCTAGCATGTCAGCTCCTCCAGTCTGATTGGTTGGGGGGGCAGTGGGCGTGCTGCAGCGACTGCTGCAGCGACTGCTCCAGTACACCCTTTCTACCCCCCCCCCCCCCTCCCCGGTTTGACGGCCGCGATGACCGCGCTAAACTGCGGCTAACGCACGGCCGCTTGTCCATCTAAGCTGAGCCACGGCTTAGCCTAGAAACTGGCGCAATTTCGCAGTCGTCTGCCGGCAAGTATGTAGAGCACGATTCGAAGTCTACTGTAGCTCTTCAACACTACAATTTAGAGCTCTACATGAACCAAATGTAGTGTTCTGTTCGCGCTCTACAGTGTAGGTTCTCATTTTTCAGCCGGACAGGGTGTACCTCCTATCTTGCGAAAACCCCTTTTTTCGAAACGCAGTAGTAAAACGCTTTTTTGAAGACGTTTAATAGTAGGAAATCTTTATAAGGTAAAAAAGTAGGCGAAAAATATTATTGTACAATAAAGAAATCTGTGGTGATGTTTGGCGCGTTACACTTCATTGCTCTAGTCAGGACTGTGTAAGTCCCTTAGCGGCGGCATTTGGTTACTTGTGGAGTGGCCGGGCCCATCGTCGTCTGGGGGATTTTCGTCTGCAAGAAAGAAAGTATATTGCCAATACAAGCGAAAATGTGAGTCCCACAAAGTAATTGAGAAGAAGACGACTCGATCGCTGGGACAATACTTAGATTCGCCAGACGTTTCGATATCCGTCGCGGATTCGTCATCAGAGACATAGCAGAGAGCAATAGCAGATAGGGTAACACATGCACATAAGACATAATTAACGCTAATTGCCTTCTTGAGCGTTGCTGGTTGTTGAACGGCATGCGGGCTCTAAGCTGCGGACTTTTCACCACGCAAATTGAGCTCGGGCATGATGATTGCCCGGTAATCTGGCCTTCCAGTACTGGTATAGGATGAGGCGGTGGCCTGTCTGTTCCCCAAGCGGCGACTTGCTTTCGGCAAATGGATCTCAGCACGAAATATGGATCGGGCCAATCGATGCACTTTTTGATGGATTAGGGGCCCGTAAACCACGACTCAAGTAATTCTTTGCTCAGCCGATTGTCTCCCCTTGCGAGAATTCGGTCTCATCAAAGCTAAAATGTGTGGCCGGGTCTCGTCGAATGTGCCGCAATTTGAGAATTGGCACCATTTCACCACACTGCTGCCGTGTGTTCGGCAACAGACTACCAACACTCAAGAAGGCAATTAGCGTTAATTGTCGTCGTATGTTTGCGGTAATTACTGTATCCTATAAATACTGCAAACTCCTGTGCATGTGCTAAGCTGTATGCTGTATGACTATGGCTCTGATGACAAATCCGCGATGCATATCGAAACTTCAGTTGAATAAAAATATTGTCCCAGCGATCGAACCGTCTTCTTCTTCTTCTTCTTTTTCTTCTTCTTCTTCTTCTTCTTCTTCTTCGTCTTCTTCTTCTTCTTCTTCTTCTTCTTCTTCTTCTTCGTCTTCTTCTTCTTCTTCTTCTTCTTCTTCGTCTTCTTCTTCTTGTTCTTCGTCGTCGTCTTCTTCTTCTTCTTCTTTTACTTCGTCTTCTTCTTCTTCTTCTTCTTCTTCTTCTTCGTCGTCTTCTTCTTCTTCTTTTTCTTTTTCTTCTTCTTCTTCGTCGTCTTCTTCTTCTTCTTCTTCTTTTTCTTCTTCGTCTTCTTCTTCTTCTTCTTCTTCTTCTTCTTCGTCTTCTTCTTCGTCTTCTTCTTCTTCTTCTTCTTCTTCTTCTTCTTCTTCTTCTGCTTCTTCTTTGTCTTCTTCTTCTTCTTCTTCTTCTTCTTCTTCTTCTCAGAAAGTACATAGCCAAGTTAACAAGTATGAATCAATAGTGCAGGCAGTAGTGTAAGCATATGATACCCCATTGTAAATAGACTTGTCGATTGAACTCACCGGCGCCTGGGCAGGTGGTATTTTGTTCGGTTCATCCTATTATAGGCCTTCTTAAAGGCTCTTTGGAAGGCTTTCTCAATTTCTGCACGGTCGCTGTTGTGGGCCGTGCACCATGCTAAGCCGACCTCTGTGTTCAAGAAGGTCAAACCGGAATACATTATTGCTTACCTGTTACTCTGGCGTACATTTCCGACTTCTCAAACGCCCTGTTGGGATTATCTATATGCCCACCAGTGAAGCTGAGCCAAGCGGTAATTCTGTCCGCAAACGGGGTTTTGAACACCCTATCCGCCAATATGTATATGGTAGGCCCGGCCAAGTCTATCAAGTGGTCAATCTGGTAACGGGGGGTGTTATGACTGAATTATGACGTACAAGTTGGCGCCTGAAATTGCCGTTAGCAATCCAGGACAACAGCTCATCGTACACTTGTAAGTTGTTCACCCGCGTGAGTACGACGGCTTCAGGGCGGGGGTACTTGCAGGCAGGGCAGCGGATGTCTGGGCGGCCTCCCTCTGCATTCTTAGTTCGTCAAGCATCATTCTGTAGATGCCAGTAATGTAGTCCGTCAAGCATTCCACGTAGTTTCTGAAGCATCTGAAGTTTCGACGGCATAAGGACCGTACTGATCTGTCAGATCTCCGTCCTCGATTGCGCCGATGCTGGCTATTATCGTCAAGCTAAATCGTTCTCGCGCGAGTGCTTACCAGCTGATGTGGAGGGCATTGGGGATTTAGCAATGGCCATGGGTACGCCCCTGTTGGAGCTGTCGTTTTCAGACTCCTGAAGGAGTAAACGTTTACGCAAATGAAATGCTCACTGACGCTGATGAGGAGGACGACTCGAGGTCCTCTTGAACAATGCTGTGCACATTGTACACCATTTCTTCTTTTTTCGTGCCTCTCTATCAGCATTTTCAGCAACTGTGTCACGTACGGTACCCACTCCCTGCAAGGATGCGGCCAACTAGGCAACGTATTGCTGTAGAGAGAAGCAAAAATGCTTCCAATACTTTTCCTTAAGTACATCTGTTATTGCCGACTGAACAAGTTTGGAATTCTCCACATCCTTTCTCCAATGTAACTCCCGTCCGACCTACAAAATGATTGTTTACACTTTCGAAGGCTGTCCCCTTTCCCCTTGAACGCTGGCTGCCCTCCCTCACTTAGATGCACATGACTGTTTTCAGACCAAAGGGAGCCCACAGTAACTGCCTCCTGAAATCTTCTAAAGGCAGATCCACGCCTCCTTGACCGACTGCCTTCACCCTTGACTTGGAATATCCACTGTTGAGGTTTGTGTATTTTATCTGTTACTATGACTCTTAATAGTACCATACCACCTTGATAGTTGTTATCACTGGTTTTGGCGTACGCCTGACTGCTGGATACAGCCGCAGAAGTCAAGGGACGGAACAACATCTTTGAGAGCAACTACTCCTGTCTATACAGTAGTCACTGGTTATGAAGCCCACGGCTACTAAGCCCAGCCGCGTATTAAGCCCAAGTCAGCTTGGGACGGAATTGTACACAGCAAAATCCGCTGGCTAATAAGCCCAGTGGCCGGCTACGAAGCCCAGTTTGCCAACAGGATCGAGTGAATTTCTCATCTCTATGCGTGCGCAACTGGTTACGTGTCGCAAATAATTTTGTTTTTGTTATTACTTAAAATACACACAAACAGCACTCTTTTCTTTTGCATAACCATGCTCTACACAATAAAGTGCGCATGTAATTTATAGTGCCTATCCTGTGTTTGCTAATCAAAAAGAAGGACTTTCCGCTTAATGCGCCCGCCGCTTATTAAGCCCAATTTGGCCTGGGCCCGAGGTGGGCTTAATAGCCGGCGACTGCTGTAGTAGGAATTGACGCAATTCAGCGCCTTCTCAAGTATGCCACTCAATAAGAGATCTAGCCTGCTGTGTAAATTCCCTTGGTTAATAAGGATTAATAGCTTTTAACCTTTCATCTACTCAGAAGACGAGGATGCGATCACTGGAACAAGAGTCTTATTTTCCTGACGCCTCGGATTTCGTTGGGAATCTTTAATCATCTACTGTGCCGACAGCTTCTAAAGACAACTTATACGGCTTACCTTATGGGCTTTTAAGTCACAACTTCAGCAGCCGTCGCATTACACCTAGGCAGGTGAAGGGGCTCAAATGGATACAAGTTACCATACCTACATTACATGCTAACAGGGGTGACCTGCCGATACGATGGCAGTCATCCGTTCGACTATAAAAAAATATTTTTCGTACACCACATTTTCTTCATGGACACCGTTAACCGAACATCGCTCGCACTCGTAGTACGCATTAACATTTTTATTTGCTTGATTAAAGCCCTAGCAAGAGCATCACAAACGACAACTCCCAGTCTAAAGTCAACCGTTTGGTCTAGGCTTTAAATACAAAGCCCTTTTCTAGAGAGCAACGAAATTTCCCTAATAAAGGGCCCAAAATCACATTTAATAATCCTATGATAAGGCACTCCATCTACAGCTATATAAGTAACAATCTCGTCTCCTTTAATATGCACTGAAAGCTGACTTTCCTGTTTCGTAAGAAGAGCTCCAACTGCTCGATTCATCCACGGAGACTGTGCTGTAGTCTGAATCTCCACATAACGAACGCCTGAATGCATAAACAGACGATGAAAATTCAGACGACCATGACCTCTTCCTTGTTACCTGCGTAACTTTACGCATAATCGCGCTTACCTTGTCTTTTAAGTGTACTCTTAGGTGTAGGCTTCCACATGCTAAAAAAACACCAAATCAGCAATTTTACCGGAAATACAGTCAAAGCGAAGAGAGCTCACTTACACTTGTCATCTGCGGCATGCGTCACGAAATAATGGCGGCTGAGCTTCGTGCGACTGCCTTCAATTGAAGAGCCAATCACATTGCGCGCATTCAACTGCACGCGTACCAGGAAGGCGGGTTACCCAGGCAGGGGGGGGGGGGGTTACTCGTTAGCCTAGCTGCTGGCTACCTGGTGCATCCACAGGTGGCGGATAGTGGCGCGACCTTCAGGGAAGTTTAGCTGCGAAATACGCAGGCTCCCTGGTTTGGCGAATAAGCAGTCGCGGACGCAGCAGCGACAGTGTGAACAAGGCGTGGTGGGCTGAGGTCTGGCGCAGACATCGAGATTGATTGAATTCAACAAATTTCGCGACGGCTTTTCAACTAGATCCCGTCGTTGAATGAGTCAGGTAACGGTTAGAAGTATGCAGCAAATTGAATTTCATAGAATGTCAGTGTATAACAGCAAGGGTCTTAGTGAAGGTAACGATATTAAATCAGTCTATAGGGAGGAAAGGTTGACGGAGGGTTGAGAGGGAGTTGGCGCAAGCCACGTCGTGATGAAAACTCCTTGCCTAATTACCAAACTAATTGCAGGTTAAGCACTTGGTCTAGCTGCTTGCACAGTTCTGGTTTCTCCCGCCATATGTAGGTGGCTTCCAAGTAGTGCAAAGTCCGATTTGTTCGTGCCCGAGCAAGTACTCGGAGACCTGTTTTATCGTCGACTGAGTGACCACTGTCTAGCAGGCGTTTATCAATTGAAGACTGCGGTACTCTGTCTTTTTCCTTTAAAAGTCAATTAGGCAAGAGTTCAGTGGCCCTGGCATCCAGTTGCTTTAGCGTACGCTCAATGTACTTGCATCCGCAAGTGCACGTAAATTCATAGGTATGGTTTGTGGTGGAGTCCAACGGCTAGGCAAAAGTAACATGGAAATATTCATAGAAAATCAGATGGATATAGTTCTTGTTCCGATTTCTAAGAATGGATTCAAACGCCACTAAATCATCTCAGGGCGAAAAGCCTCGCTCGATCTTTCCTGGGGGCCTGATACTCTTCGTCTAGTGCTATTTTCCCTCCGCTCCAATCGATATTGTCTACTTCAGCGTTTTGCTAAAAAAAATGGACGAAATTTTCAAAACAAAGCGTATCTCGCTTTCTAAAAGCCTGATGAGTAAGTTTCTCCAGCAAATACTCAAACATCATTTTGTTATGAGTTGACCTGTCTATCAGTAATTACGCGCACCCGATATGCATCCGATTGTCATCCAAAATCCTAACAAGGCAGGAGCGCAAAACATGATCGACAATTACGAAACCTGTTGAAGTCTGCAAGCCATTGTCACTGAAAAAAAAACTTATGTATGGTAGGTAATCTGAATTAACAGGTGTCGAGACCGTGTAGTGGGTCGTTCCCCGCCCGACGTCTGGCCTTCCTGTCGTGGCCTCAATCCGTCTAGACCTCAAGGTCGTGGTGGCAGCCAGACTTACTGGCACGCAAGAAGGCCGCCCACGTTGAATTTTACCCACATGGTTTCCAACCAATCACAGTCCGACCTAGCCGATGAACGCTCTATCCCTCTCTGTCTACTGGCCTAACTGCTGTCAAACTGGCACTTGGGACCCGGTCCATCTCCTGAGTGGTCGTGTTCTCCCAAGTCAAACTTCTACCTGTTCTCGGTTCCTGTGTACAAGATATACTCTTCCTTCTACTCTGGCCCTCCCAACACTTCTCCAATCTCCTAAGGAACCGGGCCTGGAAGATTGTAGCTGCTACGGTTAACCTATAGTGGTCTTTTCTGCCCAACACCCACCTAACTCTTGATGTCGCAGACAAGGACACTGAGAGCAGGACTTTGCATGAATGTACTTTTCGGCCTGCCTCCGACCGGACGCAAACTGGCGCATGAGACACTCACCACCCACGCCAGTGTCTATCTGCGTGTGGTCCAACCAATCACCATAGAGGCCGCGAGACTGAGCGAGGATTTGGCAGCCGCCCCGATGACTGACTCTAGACTAACTTGGCATTCTGCAGACGCGCCGCCGCTCCTCTCTCGCACGGCTCTCACGGTCGAAGGCAGGCCAGATCGGGTCAACCCTTCTGCTAACTATTCTCCTATTTATTCTGTACAGAATGCAAACTCTGATCCTACTCCTCTGGCTTTCCAAGTCTTCTCTGATTTCCTAAGGAACCGGGCCTGGAAGATCGCAGTCGTTAGGGTTAAACCTTAGTAGCCTTAACAAATTTCTGATAAACTATCGTAGCCTTAACTCCTATAACCGCGCCACTTGGCGTTGGGTATGACGGGCTGACGACGGCTAATATGCCTGAAATGGCCATTTCAGTCTCCTTGGTCTTTTTCGACAATGTTCATCTGCCTGCACTTCTAGCTCCCGCGCAGTTGCTGGCGGGGTTCGAGAATGAGCTTCAAGGCAGAGTGGGACGAGTGAGTTCCGTCAGCGATTGGCGAACGTTCGTCAACGAGCCTCAACTCATTAAAGGATTACTGAAACGATTTGAGTAGTCATGAATATGATGGTTTGCATTCTCTTGGAGGGTTACTGATAGGGATTGGGGCGCTGTGAAGTTTAGAATGGGTATATGGGGTTAAGTTTAGGGGTGTTGGGCTAGAAGCCGGTGGGGGAGGGGGTTAGCTTATGGGTGGCGGTATGGAAGTTTGAAATTTGGTTTCCAACTGGACTTGAGGGTTTTGAGTTTCAATTGTTAAGGCCAACAGCAGACCGTCTAACACATACACTGTTGAGACTTAAAATAAACTGGGTAATCTGGCGCAATCTCTGCGTGCATCACACCAAACTGCACATTTTCCTAACCATTCTACGTCAACCTACGACTAAGGATTCTCAAAAGAATCCGAAACGGCAGGGACAACAAATGTTTGTTCCAGTGATCGGATCTTCTTCTTCTGAACTGCTTCCTCAAACCTGCATATTCGCTTTTATCGGCAATAGTGTTTTGTTTTTGGCGTTTTATTTTCGTTTGTTGAATTGATCAGGTGTTCAGAATGCTGTTAACTAAAGAAAGGGATATCAGAAGTTTCTTAATACGCAAGTAATTAACTGCTATAGTGAAATCAGCATATCCAAAGGTGTCATCTGTCCGTGTTCAATAGAAGAGACACGCACCATTCATGTGATCAGGGCAACCCTGCGTATAATTCCACGAAATGTGCCTATTGCCGAGATCTAACTCCAACATTAGCGTTAGAATAAATCCGAACCGTAAACCTGACCTTAATCATAACCCCACCCCAAATCATATCCATACACTTAATACTAACTCTAATCCTGAGATTAAAATAAACCATAACTTAGCTCAAAACTAATCCTGCTTCTGACGTTTAACCTAAATTTACACTTCACCCAAACCCAAACCCTCCTTACCCTGGTTTCTGTGGAGAGCAGGGCAAAACCCCGGTGTTTTAGGTCGTCGCTGTTCTCGAGCCCTAGTTTGGGGACCACAAACGTTACCCCCAGCTAGGGCTTTACCCATGATGATTGTTTAGCGCCTGAAACGTCAAGCTAACCATTAGATAAGAGCTGCCTCTCTGTAGGCGACTTCCAATCTATTTCTAATTCCTGCCAACAGCCTGGACCTTAGTCCCATTGAAAACTGTTTTGCACTTATCAGAAGTTAGTGGCACAGTGTAAAGAAGCATCATTTGAAGCAAGTAAAGCTCGTTTTTTGTTAACGAATCACTTTGAACAAACAGTTGGGTAACTCCCTTTTTTAGAGAACTTTTAATGGTTTGGGTAAAAACTGACTGAATTGTTCCGAATCCAAAAATTGAAGCGCTCTAAATCCGAACACTGAAATGCTATAAATATATACTATCAGTAATTTTTTAGTATAATAATAATTATTATTAGTATTTAACCAAATGCGTTATGACATTGCCTAGCTCCGACGCATCGACCGCACCTATGGTCCTAGGCTACGCGGCCCTGTCACACCCTTTCTCGTATCGACCGACTGCTGGCGACTTGGCGGGTTCCTCGGCTCTTGGCACAGCAAAGGCGTATCATGGTCGCATCTCCGGTCTTCGGGACGTTCTCGTGACTCCAAGGTCTCCTCCTCGTATGGTCCTTCGGATGTAGATATTACTCGTCATGGACGCCATGGCTGCCTTCAACATTGACAGAAGCATCATGCCCCTATCATTCACATACTTCCCCCACGAGCGACAGTTTTTCTCCTAAAAACCACAAATGACATTCCATTTTGAATTATGAGCCAGCCTTAGGAGTTTTTTCACTGTCTGCCCTTCTTCCATAGTTACACTGCTGGCTCGTGTAAACTGAGTGTGGGTGTATTACTTGAAACAAGCGAGTAGTCGTCTGAAATTGTGTCAACGACTTCTTTGGAATGTTTGGCTATGCCAAGAGGGGGTTCAAAGGCGTTTGCCTACATTTCCTTTAATAAATTTGACTTGACTTGACGATTTTCGGATTTGTCTTATTTTACAGCCTCCTATTTAAGAGTTTTGACTTCTGCTCAGCAATAAAACTTTGAGTAACACAGCATTAGTGGATTTATATAGCAGAAAATTTCCTGTGAAACTCATGCGGTGTCAGCAGCTAGCCAATTGACTGTATTTGTAGCATCTCGTACGGGTTGGCTAACCGTCGGTCCATTCCGCTTCGAGGAGAAAGTTCTGGACTCGGCCATTGACGAATCAGGTTCTGAGGAAGCATTGTGGGGGCAGACGCTGTCGACTGCACGTTTCAGGCATGCAGCCACGGGATACGCGCAGGTGCTTTTCAGTGAGGTAAACCGACCCTCTTTTGGTCATTTCTGACACTGTTGTTCACAGAAATTATGCGGACCAATCGCCAGTATCCGCGCGGCGCCCCTGCGGGCGTCGCTGGCCCGTTCGGTTACTCGTCCTGACGTAGACACATGTGCATTTGCTCTGGTCCAGCATGACAATCAGATTGCCCAAAACTGAGAGATCCGGGTTGAGAGAGAAGGCGAGCTAATCGAAACAAATTTATCAATATGTTCACGGAGTGTTTGACCGGCTCTCTATTGTCAAAGTGTTTAGCGCAAATGATCCATCCGAACCGAACGTGGTGCGCCAGCGCACGTTTGCCGCCCGATCGATTTTTTGCTGCCGCGGCCCTGTGAAGGGAGGGATGGTAGGTGATTGAATCTCCGTCGGCGTTGACCAAGTACAGACTTATCCCAAAGTGAACTACCCGACGGCGAAAACGAGCCACCGGACCGAATCACGCCGAGGACGGTTCAGTCGCCCCTCCCTCATCGGGAGTGGCTCACAACGCACACAGCCAGACCATCCAAAAGAATAAAGGAACATCTCCTGGCATGACTGAGGAAAGTTGAAGTGAGGAGCATACACAACGCTATCCTGGCGCGCATTTTCGACTCCAGGTAACGTGCGGATCCCAAGGAAACCTTTCGGGTGATCTATGGAGTCTGCTCAATCTGACCTACGTCTCTGCGTCAGCATCTGCTAGCAACAGCAAAAGTGACCGCCATCAGGTTGAGGAAGCCGTTCATGTGCACACAAGAGAACCCCCCCCCGCGTGTAGACTGACCAACGCATGCTTAACTGCATGCACCCCTCTACGTCCTCCCTCACCTTCCACCCTCTCCCTCCAGAACAGCTCCAACAAACCCTCGCTGCGCTTTGACCAACTCTCTCTTATTCCTCGCCTTATTTCCACGACTCCTTTGTATAGAAGGACGAACAGTATTAATCACATATTTTAGTTTATACCCTGTTCCCACATAAATGTACTGGACCGGTTCGAATTCATTAAAATCACTTGTATGCTTGACAACTGCTGTTTATTTGAAAACGGTAAAATGAGGTAAAACCGAAGCTACTGCCTGCAATGCCGCGTGTGAAGGTCCTTCAACGTCTTGGCCTAGTTTTGGCGAGAAATATCCTCAAAAGATTTGCAAATAAATGGCAGTCGCTAATCTTTGAGTAGTATCTTCAAGAGGAGAAGCGCTTATATGGACATAACTGACCATTTTGCCATTGTCTCTCAGTCATGTAGCCAGGACGACGCATGCAGCCGTTGGTGCTTCTGCCTGCACTTTTGGAGCTTAACTTGAAGTCATTTTTCCGCAGTTTGCAGGCCATTTGAGTTAACATCCTATTTGAAGTATAAGTTGCTTTTGCCAGTACGCAGGTTTCTCCATCTTATTTTCTTAGGTCATTTGCTGTGGTGGGATGGACATGAAACTTGTTACTTAAATATAATCATTCTATCAACGCAGTACTTGCAGTCCTGTTGTTATCGAACTACCCAAGATGGCCTCCAGGAAGTTTGGAAAAAGGATGTGTAGTCACCGGGGGAAAAAAGTTACTTTGCATGCCAAAATTTCGGATGGCTGGGTAGGCTTTCTATTGTCAAAACATTCACTACAGTTAATAACAAAAATGGACAGAACCGGAAGTGGCGGTCATGGCCTGTTTATCGGCAACCGTCTGATCGATTTCTTTTTTTCAGCGTCTCGGCATTTTAGAGGATGTTTGGTGAACAGTCTGATGTCGTGCTTTATGACGCACCGCCTCGATGGCGAAAGTGGGGGGTGGTGTTGTTGGCTCCGTCGCGTCTTTTTCTTCATGCGGTTGACCGATTTTTTGCTTCCTCGCCCCGGTGGAGGATGTTTGGTGGACAGTCGGACAGCGTGCGTTGCGAGTCCTATCCCCCACCCTCCCCCGATGGGGAAGGGGCTTGGTGAGCCTTCGTCGGCGTTGTTCGTTCCATGAGCTCATTTACTTCGTCGGGGGGAGTTGGCTCTGCGGCCGAGTCTGTGTGCGGCTTTCTTGAGTTATGTATGGCCTTCTGGTCCTGTGTACGTATTGACGCAAAACTTTGTAAGCTTCCAGAAAGTCAAGATGCCTGTTGATGCAGTTGGCAACTGAATACTACTCCTCAAGCGTTATCCGTTCAGTCTTTGGTTTGTCCAGGCCTAGGGGCCGACCAAGCAGTGCGAAGCGTCAGCATATCAGTTAATTTGTCCCAAAGAACTCGCATTATTTCTCCACATGACACTCTGGCGGCCATTTCAAGCCCCCTGTGACGAGCCGTAGGCAATTCTTTTTAAATCGAGCCACTATTTTTCCTCCTCCTCCTTCCATTTGCATGTACATTTTCTTATATATACCTCGGTTGGCGTACTTCGCCCATTACCAACCGATTTTTATCAGCCATTGTTAATTTGAACTACAATTAGGTCACGTGTACGAGATCACGACACTAGCGCCGTTTTGAAGACAGTCCAACTGGGCCTATATCTGACGAATATTCCAAGGATATTTGTCCTAGATGTCGAAAATTGCAGTCATTGGAAAATATGGATTACTTTAGATTCCTCGTTTTGTTGTGAGTTTATGCGTCTAATTTTGTACATTTTGGAGGATGTTTTTGCTGAAAGTTTTGGAATGATATTTTCAAAATAAAGCTTATGCCTGTTTCTTAAAATGTTTTGTGGGGTAACACGATACAATGTACGCGCAGCACAGGTACTAACTAAACACCCGGGCACGTGTTTCGCCGAAATTCTACCGCTTGCAGTGTCTGAGCAGGGTTAGTACGCAGAGCACTGTAATCATCAGATCAAATCCCGGGTTGTTGTGAAAGACAGAAGTCCCCCGTGAAAGAGATTAATTGTGCACATAACGCTTAGTTGCTGGCTTAGGCAGCAGTGGCCACCGGTGAAGCCAGTGTCAGTGTTGACTGCGTCCAATCATGCCCAATAGACTGTCAGACAGTGATGGCAGCTGCTTTAGTAGGATTGCGGAGCGGGTTCAAGTGTTTTGAAGAAGAAGAATGCTATACTGAGGATTTTACAAACCTGAATTTTCAGCAAAAATGGCTCCATTCACGGAGAGCAGATGGTAAGCTAAATAAAGGGTCATTTTAAAAGGTCATATAATAGTCACAAGTCAAGTTTTTAACGACATTCACATCAACTATGGAGACAGATCAGCTTTCAACTTCTCCATTTCCGCTTCTTCAGACGCTTTTCTCTTCGTGTTGTCATCCTACGGAGAATTGTCGATGTTGGTGTTATTGGTGAATTGCATATGCGACAGATTGCGCGCATTTGACAAATATTGGGATGGTGATATGTTGTAGATAAAATAACTTGTTTTCGTGCATTTAAAAAGGTAGCAGTGTACTGTTGATATGACCTCATGATCACACATGCAGATAAACAAAGCAGAGGATTAGAGAGGATGGTATAGGATAGTAAATTCCCACGTGAATGGAGAGCAAAAAAAATGGGCGGCTCAAATTCGAAAGCCGCGCTCAATGTTCTCCAATTGGTGTGCGTGTGACATTAGCCAAGAGCTGTCCTGTCTAGTGGTTGTATCATTCGCGGGTGGAGGGCATATTCAGGTGGCGCTCGGACAGTCGCGAGAACTTCGACACACGCTGGACCGACCTCACCGCAAAACAATTCCGAGCCACAGACGGCGACACCACCAACTCCTACTCGCGACCTTACCGCGATCACCCGCCAAAGGTTCGGGCGTCACCTTCATTGGCCCGACTGATTAGCGGCCGTATAGCCAATCAAACGCTTCACTTTGGTTGGTGTCTGGAGCGGTAAGGGGGTCGGAGGCGCGCTGCGGCAGCCCCCCCCCCCCCTCCCCGCGGTGCTCCCCTTCCGGCTCCTGTTTGTCACTCAACGGCCGCGACAACCGTGATAGGATGCAGATGCACAGCTATCGCGCTACTTCCCCCCCCTCTCAGACTTCATTTGAGGTGCCTCATCTGCAGCCAGACTGAGTCGGGCTGACCCTGACGCCATTTCGCACTCTTCGTACAGCCTGGCTTGTCACGCATGGGCCTGTGGCTCAGACGCGAATTCCGGGTCTTCCTTAGGGAGTCAATAGTGTGTCAGAGGCGGCAGCAGAAGCCGTCCCCTCCTCAGCACTCTTCCGTGTAGCCGGTCCTGCAGTCCCACGCTCCTCTATCCCCCCTACCGGTGCAGAGACCATCCACTTCAGCGATATCTTCTTCCTCGTCTCTTGGCTCCTCTGCAGCCGAAATCAATGCAGACGTGTATTGACCCTGTAGCGCCATGCCACACATGGGGTCGCATGATTGTAATTCTAAGTGCGCCTCTGGGACAGCTAATCACAGATTCCGCAAACTGCGCCAACGTTGCGACTGCCGCCCTCACATACTTCGGATGAGGCTATCTCGTGAATGGTTTTGCATTCCTAAAAAGCATATACGATGAGTCAGAGGATCGCTCGGAAATGCCTAAATCCCACAGCTCCCAAATTTCTGACTCTGGTCGTAGTTCACGTTTGACGGAGCAACCTTTGAGCAGGTTGTAGCCATGCTTTCCTCGGACGCCGCGAGGACAAGCCATTCAAGGTTACCCTCTGTCTGGCTTCTCAAGGTCAGTGCACAAACTGCGGGGGAGTTGTTTATGCTCAGTCACTCCCGAAACCGACGATCTACTGTTCGGTTGCAGTCGTCCGGACCCGGTGATCTACTTGCCGGACAGCGCCTCTGGACTCCGGCCCACTCATGGCTGGACTGCACTTGTCTGGGAGTCACTTGCATGTTACTTGCATTCTACGCTTGTTCCACCTTATTAAATTCTCCCTAACACTATGGCCTTCCACGCCTCATCCTATTCACTAGCTTATAAATGTTGGGATACGTTCAATCGCCTATTATCTGGCCGGACCACATCGTATCCCACAAGGCGAAGGAAACACCAGTCGGTTCACCGATTTCGGGACTCATAGCCCAGGCTCTCCTAAAACACTTAGAGTCGCTGTTCTTCCAACACCATATACCGAAATTCTTGGTGCGATATAGGTATGATGCTTTTATCGTCATCGAACGTGATCATGTCCTCTCGTCCAACGAACCACGACACAACGTCTACCCGTAAATGCAATTTACGATGGAGGAGGAAGAATAAAACCAGCTGGCCTTCCTTGATGTCTTCATCTGCCACATTCTATATTTTTGCAACTGTGTCTTGCGATACACTACAGTGTGTCTCATGGTTCACGGGGCCCAAGTCTGTGAACAAGTGCGACGACCTGTCCAACCAATATTCGATGGAAAGATTCAGTTTGGCCAAAACAGGTGGTTACTTGGGGAACTTACGGGACATCGCGTCGTCTAACGCCAACGCCAGGGAACCAGATGGCCGAGCAGTCATCACGTTCAATTCCACCATGCATGATGCAAGTTCAGCACGCCGGCCATCAAGCAATTATGGCACAAGCGGGTAAGTAACCTCGATAGGGGAGCTGTTGATTGTCATAAGTATACAGTAACATAATGACTGTATCCTCTAAATACTGCAATCTCCCAGGCGGGCCATTATCCTCGATAGGGGTGTAGCGACTTCGTATTCTAAGTCATGCTCTCCTCGCACGCCGCTCGGGCAGACCACATGTCTGGCTCTCTTGTCCACCAGCGCGTGCGCACCAGAGCATATCAAACCTCCGGTCAAGGTCACCTCTGTCTGTCTTAACTTGCCAATTACATTCCAAGACCGGCCCACAAAGGACCTTATTGTGGGGATTGCTTACGGCTAGATACTCGCGGAGCCGGCGACTTCAGTGTTGGTTGCAGACGTCAAGACCCGTTGACCTGATCACCGGAATGCGACTCTGGACTCGGCCCGCTCATGGCTGGACAGCACTCGTCTGGGAGTCACTTACCTACTTCTCACATTCTACTCTTGACACGCTTAATTAATCTTTCCATAACACGCTGGCCTTCCACGCCTTATATTATCAACTAGTTCATAACCGTTGGTAAACGTCCTACCTTCTACTATCTGACCGGACTACTTGTTAACCTACAGGGGAGTCGTTAATTGTCATAGTTAGGCAGTATCATACTGACTATATCCTATAAATACTGCACTTTCCTGTACATGAATTACCTGTTTCGAGGATGCTTATGATGAAGGAACCACGACAGATCTGGAAAAGTCAGGTGAATAAGATTCTTCTCCCAGTGATCATCTCTACGTTTTCTCATTTTAACATACTCACGAATTCCGTTCCAGGCCCCAACAAATCGCTGTGAAAACGAGTAGCTACGAACACCATGGCGAGATAAGGCTCCTCGGAGTTTGAGAGACTTCCCATGCAGGTTCGTTGTTGTGTTCAAGGCATCTTTGTTACGCAACCTCCCCCAGGCCTGGCATCCTAATTGGTTGAAGAAAGGAGTGCTACACGATTTTTCATAATGCTTCTTCTGACCAACATCTTTCTCGAGAGATCATATATGCCCGGAAAAAAGGCGTGCGAAAGCATCAGTCCAGCAGATAATCAGAAAACAGTAGTTTTTTTGTAAACAAAAATAGAATTTCACGCGGAGTTCGGTCATTAATTTTTTAAGTTTGGCCGAAAGTGTTACACATGTGGGCAACCAATTAAGCAAACTTGGGTTCTTGTGCAACTTTGGAAAACAATTAACCCTAAGTGAGCGTTCTCACGTGACGTTAGAGTATTATTTTCGCTACGTCCCATCGGAGATGACTACAAATGGTCTCAGTCACTTCGGCACATCTGGTCACTGGTCGCTTCGTCGATACTGATAATGCGCAGACAATCGACGCTTTTGCGAAATCGTAAGCTTTTCCGTGCGCGCCGTTTTAAATTGCGTTGACGGGCAGTAATTTGGGATCACGCACGTGGGTCTACTTCGTATGCATTTGCTTAAAATGCTGCAAAAGAGGGTGCAGGCAAAACTGCTTTGCTTTTAGGTAAATCATGCAATTAGCAAAAATAAATTGAGATTC
Organism: Ligula intestinalis; assembly: GCA_036362985.1. Classification (NCBI taxonomy): domain Eukaryota; kingdom Metazoa; phylum Platyhelminthes; class Cestoda; order Diphyllobothriidea; family Diphyllobothriidae; genus Ligula; species Ligula intestinalis. The sequence goes on along the minus strand of JAYGXS010000006.1, from coordinate 8,140,185 downwards.
ATTGACACTTTTAACTGTCACCCCAGCTTTACAGTTTGTGATGAAACATTTAAAGTGGAAACATGGTAATACAATAGTGTAACATCTATCTATTTTTTTATCGCACACCTGAAAGATCCCAGTTCTTAAAAGTCTGCTTACAAGATAAACTTCTGAGCTAAAAACTTATCACAACGTTTTTTGTCCGAAACGCGCGAAGAAGATTTCACGTAAATTGTTTCAAAATTAGTTGCATCACGCACTAAAAGACAAGTATTGCAAGCAGATATTTTACCCCTAGTTACTGAAGAAGGATTTCTTAAACACTTGAAAACATCGACGCTTATGTCTGAGGTAAGAAACGCAAACAGAAAGCCTGTAGGGGTCAAAAAAGTAGGTGTATCGAGGTATGCTAAGGCTGCCTGAATTAACCCTAACGGCTGCGATCTTGCAGGCCCGGTTCCTTAGGAGGAGAAAGAAGTCATTGGAAGGCCGGATTGGTAGGAAAAGTATATTCTGTACAGGAGGAATGGGAGAATAGGCAGTAGGAAATGGACAACCAGACGACCGCACAACCGCAAGCCAGCGGACGGCGTCCGAAGTCGTCTGCTCAGCAGTCGTCACATGAGGCCCTATGCGAGTCAGTCTGTGATTGGCTGTTCCAGAGGCAGGAAGCAGCAATAGCTCCCAAAAATACACTTAGACTTGAGCTAGTTCCGACACGCATTCACAAGCGCACTTAGTGTTGAACCAAGTTGCTACAGGTGTACTCAGATGACTACAATCATCAGGTCGAAATCGCAACTTGTATGCTAAAGGGTGAAGGAGGGAATTTTTGTGCACAAAACCCCGAATTAGTGTCTCAGGCAGCAGTGGCCACTGGAAAAGCCGGGGTCTGTGTTGACTACGTCTAATTATGCCTGAGCGAGTGTGAGACAACCGTGGCAGCTGCTTTTATATAATTGTGGAGCAAGTGTAAGGGGCCCGGTGTACGTGTCCCTACTGCGTTGGCGGGGGGGAAGGGGTGCATGTTTACGTGGCCCTCTGACAATCCCTACTAGAATGGAACCTCGATCAAGGAGTTTAATCCCTCTTTGACGTCGAGTTCGTCATGTGAAACCTTCTCCTTGCCAAATGTAGCCAAATAAAAGCTGCATCAGTAGGCGACCGAAGACCCACGCTCCGGGTGCAAGACTCAACAGCGGACACAGGTACACATGCTCGCATTGACAACTCGGTAAGTGGGTGGAAGCGCGTCAATCGAAACTACTTCACTGCGAGTGGCTCGTTCGTTGCCTGAAATGCTCGTCGCCCGAGGCCCCACTGCACGCATATATGCGCTAGTGGAAGCCAATTGAGGGTCCATCGACAAGTATTAAGGCTACTAAATTTTAACTCTAACGGCTGCGATCTTCCAAAACCCGGTTCCTTAGGCGATGGTAAAGATAAGTCTTGGGAAGGCCAGAGTAGCAGGAACAATATATTGTTTACAGAAGAGTTAGGGGGAAAGTTGCCACTCGTCTGGCATGGCGTTGGGTCGTGGGGTCGTCACAGCGGCCAGCGACGCTGCCTACGCTCACACCCTGGGGTGCGAAATCCCTCGTGTCGTCTCACGGCTGTAATCCCGGACGGCCGTTGAATGCTGCAGCCTTGAAGGTCATTGATTGGGCCACGCGTGGGCGAACCGGCGTGATCGCATTATTAGTGTGCGCTTCAGTACGTCTGGCAGTTGACACCGCCTTGAAGAATGTGTAGTGGTCGTTGTCTGCCGGACGCCCGGCCCTTCCTGTCGTGGCCTCAATCCATCTACACGTCGAGGTCGTGGCGGCTGCCAAACTTACTGACGCGCGAGACACAAGCCGCCTACGTTGATTCCTACCCGCATGGTGTCCAACCAATCACAGGCCGACCTAGCCAATGAACGCTCATTCCCCCTCTGTCTACTGGCCTGACTGCTCTCAAACTGGCACTTGGAACCCGGCCAATCTCCTGGGCGGTCGTGTTCTCCCAAGTCAGACTTCTTCCATCTATTCTCCTTTCCTCTGTGTACACAATATACTCTTCCTAACAATCTGGCCTTTCCAAGACGTCTCTTCTCCACTACGTAACCATGGTCTGATGATTGCAGTTTCTGGGCTTGACTCACTTAACCCCCTGCTATAAATGTCCAGACAGATTGAGGTCACGCCACTGTGGGTTGAGGTCGGAATGGGGGAGACATGGTGCGTGCGGAGGGGCGCACGTCAGTTGCGTCTTGCAGCAGTGACCACTGCGGCCTCACAGTAAGCGTTTGTGCGCGAGTGAAAGCCATTTGAGGGTCTGCAGGCCAGCAGATCGGAACCAGCTTCTTACGAACTCGCATGACGTTGCTGCAGTGGGCATTGAATGAGGAACTCGGCCAGCAATGTTGGCTGTCCGCCTCAAGCCTCACTCGAGCTTAATGCATGTCATGCTTTGCATTAAGCAGGGTTGCGTTCTTCACATCTATCCAAACGGACCTGGCAGGCGACGTTCTACACAAAAGGCTCGAAGAGAACTACGCTTAAACGAGGGTTCCTCTAACAAGTGACCATCGAAGCAACTCTTTGCTTCCTGCAATAGAACCTTTTATTCCTTAAATGGTAAAACATTCGAGCAGGTCAAAGCTACGCCAATGAGTTTCCCAATATCTAGTCTAGTTGCAGAACTGGTCTTAGAAGAACTGGACATGTCGCATTAAATAATTTCGACTTTGCGTTTGGCACCCCTACGTCATAATCTAAAGGAACAGACTAACAGATTTCTAAGATCCGCTTGGCGGCATGTTACCCGACATTCAGTTCACAAGAGCCGAAGCGAATGCTAAATCATTGACTTCCTCATCAATGGACGAAACAGTACCACAGTGTACAGAAAGGCGATTGATCAAACACAAAGTATCATTTGCCATAGCAACCAACCAATGGCGTAAAAACGAGGTTGCGATAGAGCACTCTTTCAAAGGGCAAGAGCGCATAACAGCAAATTTGAAAGATGAGCGCGAAAAAAACAGCATTTTCGGAATCAACTGGCAACGATTGGATACCCAAACAGCTTCATCAGCCACTGTCTCCATACGAGCCCATGTGGGACAAATGGGGGAAAGTCGGCAAAACTCTGGCACCCTGTACCGTATATAAAAATTTGTCAGAAGCAACGAACGAATTCAATTGACCCGCCCAGCATACTGCTCGTATGTAAACCACCAGTACGAATACAGTAAGCGGACTGCCAAGAGAGGAGTCCCTTAGCAATCATCTAGAATCCATCAGAATGACTGCCAGGCACACTCAAGTATGATGAGGGGTTTGGAAGATTTGAATAATTCAATGGACCCAATTTTTAAAAATTCGTAGCCTTGATAGTGTTCAAATCCCATCGAGGTGACGAAGTTTTCACAATCGGGTCAATTGAATTTTCTAAATCTGCCAAATCCCTCCTAATAATAACGAAAGTATTGTTGCAGAGTTCGAAATGTGTACTGCCCGTCGTCTGCCAGTTATTATGCCTATCTAAATCATACAAAGGGCCATGTAGACAAAATGTAGGTGAATATAGCAGCGAGTTCCAGGAAGCAGTTCAGAAGAAGGAAAAGCGATCACTGGAACAAGAGTGTTATTGTCCAGATGCTTCGGATTCCGTCGGGAATCCTTAATCAAAGGTAACGGTATCACAGTTGTAAGCATACGCAGATAGGTAGACGCAGGTGAGCAGTCTGGTTTCGTTTGCAAAATACCATTTTGGAACTGTTCTCACCCCCATACAGACCGGACGACGACTTTACTCGAAAATAATGCAGCAACCAACTGTCTCACATCGCTACTCACACCCGGAAGGAAGGCTGTGAATGTAACTTCGCGATTGCGCGGATAATGAGACGAGCCAACAAAAAGACAGGACGGGAACTGTTGGAGGCTCAGATATCTGATTCCATCTCCATTAATGTGAATGTTGATATAATCCCGGCTATAACATCCTCCGTTCACGCGACCAGGAGAGGTAGCCTAGTTTCCAGCTAAGGACGCATGCCTTAACGACGCCAGGAGACGATTTGGACTCTGGCTTATCATAAATATCCTCCACTCCCCCTCTTCATCAACCCCTACCTCTCCTTCCTCTTGACCGGACTGCAAAAACAGCCCATTGGTTGTTGCATGCTCATGGTCTCCGGATCATGGCTTCCTTGACATGACCGAAATCTAGAAGAATATACACACTGTCCCAGTGATGACACACTCATCTTCGTTGGGATATCTTCTCATGTGTGAGCCATGGGTGAGCGTTATCTGTCCAATAAATAGCAAAACAGTTCACTCTCGCTGCAACATTCAATATGCTTACCACTCAGCGTATTACAGCAATTCGTCACAATGTACTTTAGGAGACCAAGAGCTGTAAGGGATACAGTTGTAGAGAAGCCTAATGGTGCAGTTTATTCGGATCACAGGTAAGCCGATAGATCATAATCACCGGCTGATTTTTACTGCTTAACAGACATAATAACCGTTCAAACTAAACAAAATCACTGGAATAACAGGAATCCAGCGTTTTTGCAGGATAAAAATGTCATCCGACTTTCACACACTTTCGCACTAATATGCAGGTTTAAAGAACTGCTATCGCGTTCAATCACTCAAAAAAAAAAACAGAGAGTGCTACAAAATTGCTTTCAACAATCAGACACGACTGAGCTAAAATATCACGAAATTCCCACAACTGTGTAGCGACCTTGTATTTCTAAGCCATGCTTTCCTCGGACGCCGCTGGGACAGACCGTGTGTCTGGCTCCTCAGTCCATTGGCGAAGATCCCGGAACGGCTCATCCACCCAATTCTGACGTCTGTGGCGCAACTATCTTGTCACCAACATGATTTCCGATCGGGTCGTGGGAATACAACGGGACTTTTCGAGCTTAGCGACGCTATTCTCGAGGGCTTCTATCAACAGAAGCCCGCTTCGCGGACCGTGGCAGTCTCAATTTACCTGTCACGAACCTTTGACTGCGTCCGCCACGATCAGCTCCTGCAGGACTTGGTCTCGCTGAACGTCCCGACTGGCCTGGTCCGATGGTTGGTGGCTTACATCCGTGGCCGTCACGATCGTGTCCTTTTCCGGCGCGCTCTCTCTAAGCCCCGTAAGCAGACCTGTAGCGTCCCTCAAGGCTGTGCTCAGCTCGACGCTCTTTAACATCTACATGCGCGAGCTCCCAATCCCCTGGGCACCATGACATCGATCAGGCTGCACAGCTCCTCGCGGAGTTCATGCCTGTTGTCGAAAACTTCCTCACCCAGCGCGGAATGACGATCTCGGCAGCCAAGTCGTCCGTAACTGTTTTCACGCTTGATTCGAAGGAGTTTAATCGTCACCCGGTCATCACCGTCAACGGGGCGTCCTCAGCGCTCGTCCGCAAGCCCAAACTCCTTGGCGTGCGTTTTGATCCGCTTTTTGCGTTCGCAGACCATGTCAGGGAGACCGCAAGCAAAGTAAGCCGCTGCACCAAGGTCCTCGAGGCTCAAGCAGACACATCCTGGGGCTGCGCGAAAGAGACTTTGTCGACTGCTTTCAAGGCGCTGGCCAAGCCACACCTCACTTATGCGGCATCAATCTGGTCTCCTACGATGAGCTCTTTTAGCCTCAGCCGCCTCCAGTCAGCACAGAACGCTGCCCTCCGCACGATCACGGGTTGCGGAGGCTTCTGTTCTACCGGTCGCCCATCACAACACTATCCTTAGCCAGTAATTCTGGTGGAGCTGTTCGCAACCCGGCCATCCCAATCATCCCAGTTGCTGCGCTCCCGAGCCCTGCCGCAACGTACGGCCGTCTATTCGAGCACTCCACAAGGAAGCTGCTGCATCGTCTCTCACGTATCTACCTGTTGATAGCTCTGCCACCAAGACAGGCTTCCAGCGTCTCCACCAGAGAGTCATTGTCGAGGAGAAACGAGGTTACCGTCCATCGGTCCTTTGGGTGGCTATCCACCTCCGATTGCGGCCTCGGAACGACATCTCCCGAGGGTCACTCGCTGTACCCTGGCGCAGCTACGCAGTGGCTACTGCATGCTCCTTCGCCAGTACCAACACCGGCTCGACCCATCCATACCCGACTGCGGCGCCTCGCCGCATGACTGCCGTCATCTGTTCGCCTGCAGTTCTCGGCCAGGCACCCACCTCACTCCCGCGGACCTGCGGCTCAAGCCGGTCGAGGTCGCGGCTTTTCTTCGTCTCCCAACTGCTCCCAGTTTGGATTCCGGTGGGGATTCCTGATCCAATTATGGGCTACGACACACACACACACGACAGTTCCCCCGTCAATTTCGACGATGGGCACCACGCGCTCCAACAAGCCGCAGCAAACGCTGAAGCAAGCCGCAGAATACACAGAGGCAAGCCGGGCAAACAACACGACAGCCACAGCAAGTGGGAGCAACGCAGAGAACTGGCACGAGAGAAAACAGGGGTGTAAGCAGACTTGCGCGGTATCAACCCACTCGCTCGCTACTCCCACCTCCGTATCCAGTGTAAAGACAAAGTCAATAAGACCGGGGATGAGGGAGTGTGTAGATGGCTGACGCGATAAACACCCAGCACGCGCACACTTGACACAGCTGTCTCGCTAGGTATTCTCCCGACTACGCGGGAGCGCCATAAAGGCCACATTACGAGGTAGCCATTGAAGCCTGACTCTCAGTCCTCCCTCTCCTCCCGTACGCATACACAGATACACGCGTACAGTAGGAGCAGCTACGTAGGGGGCCCGAGTTTCCCCGTCAGTTGGCAGACCCTCCAAGCCACGGCTTTTAGCGCACCGTGATAGATTCAGACGCATTCAGATTTATTATAGTGAGGGAAGAAACGCGCCGAGGTCGACCTCACTCTCTCCCCCACCGCATAGTGACC
>JAYGXS010000006.1:8052818-8133282 GCA_036362985.1 Ligula intestinalis | reverse complement strand
CTCTTAATGCTTGCATTCTCCTGGATTCTCCCTGCCGACCACAGCCAGGCGCGCTCCCAAAAAATGTATTTCGCACGTTTCGCCTTCGCTTTTACTTCCCTTTATTCTGGGAGAAGAGAACACGCTTAAACGGCCGACTTCGTCAATCTGCTGTAGCTCTGTACCTCTCACGCGTACTGGGTGAGAGCCATACTGACCAATCAACTTCATAGCTGACTCGGACATGCTATCGCTCAGGGGTTTTTGACCAATCTCGCGGTGTCTGACCTTGCCTTCGTTGGGCAGCCAGCTTTTTTCCTCCCTTTCAAGGATGATAATGTATCCAAGGTGAGAAAGCGAAGGCTTTGACGCATGATTTAAAGAACTTGTTCCGCCTCTAAATTGTTGTACATAGGGACAAAAACGGGTATTCCAGTTAAACCAACTAAAAACATTCTGCCTACAAACGCCGCACCAAAATGCCGTTACGAGTTTACATGTAGTTGCGGATGGAACTACATCGGGAGAACGCAAAGGCAGTTTGTAACACGGTCACCTGAACATACGCCGAAGTGGTTGCTCAGAGCGGAAAATAAAATGACTAAGATTTCAGGCTCGAAGCCCCAAGTAGACACTGGCCACACGGTCGTCCAAAACGCTGCTTTTCGGTCGTACCTTGGGTGACGACCGGGCGTCTCCGACGGGTCGCAGAGGCCGCTGCAATAGGGAGAAAAAAACCAGAACTTGGTAAGCACCTGGCTCATGTGACCAACTTCGCATTGCCGCGGTAACGATCGATAAACACGTTTTCTCTCAGGTTTTCGCGCTCCCTCTTAGGACTGACTGCTACCCTGGCTTCTCTCTCGCTCCCCCCCTCAAGCAAGTCTCACAGGCTTTCAGGAGCAAGAACTAATATGAGCTGTCATGCTGTGATAACTCCCTCGTCCCTCCGCTACCCCCAAACATGCGCCCAAATCTAAGACTAGCAGCTTCTACTCTATTATCTATAAAGTTTTACACATCTAGGTCAAAAATTCATTAGACCGCAATAGCCGTTTGCGTTTGAATAAGAGGTCGCAGAATTGTATGACGTCAGTAAATTCCACTAATCTTGCGATCGTCGCGTGGCTGAAATTGCTTCCGGGAAAACAACGCTTGAACTTGTTTCAACGTGTTTATTCCTTCTGCAGAGACTTGCACATCGGTTTTTTTCATTTTGGGGACCACGTCTGAAGGTCGTAACGGCTAGGGTTTCTCGGTGGCTCTGTATGATGCGGCAGACGCTTTATTGAGCAACTGAAACTTCCTGATTAACGTTCAATTTTTCACACTAGTGCCATGAAATAGTTTTTTTCGTAAAAAATTTACTGTTCAAGTGTAAGTTAGAAGTTAAATTAGCAAGGATAGACGAAACATGGATACGGAAGAAGGATTGTCGAGCGCCGGATCAATTTGTTTATTATTCTGAGCTTTTGAACTCTTACAGGATCCACCGTCAGAGATGCGACTTTGTTATTCGCATACATACCACCAAAGCTGGTGCACGAAGTCTTGCGCAAGAGACTTGAAGAGGCATACTATGAGGCATGAAGTCCATTCAAAATTGAGCAGATCATGAGGTTATTCAAATTTTGAAAAAAAAGACGACTCGATTGCTGAGACATTACATTTATTCGTCTGACGTTTCGAGATACGTCGCGGATTCATCCTCAAAGACATAGGCAGAGAGCAGTAGCGGATATGGGTAGCGTATGCACAGGAGTTTGTAGTGAACAAAAAGACCCACTGCCACGGCAAGAAACATCTTTAGTCGTCTACAGGATCTGGTACAGTTGCGGGCAAGGCAACTATGTCGGAGGAACTGGCAGGCTTCTCAAGACGCGAATTTCCGAACACGCGGCAGCAGTGCAGCGAAATGATGCTGATTCTCAGGTTGTGGCTCATTTGACGAGACCCGGCCATGCATTCAAATTTAATGAGGCTGAAATTCTCGTAAAAAGTGACAATCGAGTGAGCCGAGAGTCATGGCTCACGGCCCCCCAGTCTATCAAAAAGTCCAACGATTTGCCCAATCAATATTCGGGGCTGAGACTCAATTTGTCGAAAGCCCGAGTCCACCACGCGTGATGAAATTTCAGCAGGTCAGAGCCCTCATGCTGTTCAAAAAACTATCAACACACAAGAAGGTAATTACCATTCATTGTCGTTGTATGTTTGCAGTAATGACTTATCTTATAAATACTGAAAACACCTGTGCATACGCTACCCATATCTGCTACTGCTATCTGACTATGTCTCTGATGACGAATCCGCGACGGACCTCGAAACGTCAGGCGAATAAAAAGTATTGTCTCAGCGATCGAGTCCTCTTCTCAATTAAGTCCTGGAATTCACATGTTCGTTTGTATTCAAATTTTGCCGAAAACACTAACTTGAAATTTGCTGGAGAAACCTGCAAACTGAGCAGATGAACGCCGTTGGGCTCCCCGATCTTCATTTTATTGGCAGAACTGGCCCTACAAGAGCTAGAAAACGCCACCTTCCCCCAACATAAGTCTGTATTTTAGTGTCGTTACATTGACGACAAGTTTATTATCATCAAAATGAACATGCTGCAAAAATTCCATAACTTACTCAGAGGAATCTCGCCTGACATACACTTCATGACGGATGAAGAATAAGAGCAGCAGTTGCCTTTACTTGATATCCTCGTCAGGAGAACGCCCAACGGCGAAATTGAGACCATGGTTTACGGAAGGGCAAGAAAGGTGTGTAAAAACGCCCTTTAAAGGGATTCAGACTCACTGCAGTAGGACGGAGGGGAAGGTACGCGAGGCCCGATATCTCCGCGACCAATTTATGCGGAATGGTTAACTGACAGCATTTTTAAACCAAGGCCTACGCGTTCGGCCCCGAAGGACCCGAACGGAAGAATCACCGAGGATAGAGAACGCTCTGCCATACATCAAGGACGGCTCAGAAGCGACTGAGCACATCGCCGCGAGACAAGGTGTTGAAATTGCACACAGACCCAAAGCTACCATGCGCTGCAGGGTTATTTAATCAAAAAACCGGTTTTATCCCAATGGACAATCTGGAGTAGTGTGTAGCGACCCCCTTTCTTAGTCATGTTTTCCTCGGACGCCGCGCGGACTAGGTCATGTCGGGCGTGACCACCACGCATCCGCAAGACACCATAGTCAAGGCCTCCGTTCAAGGTCACTCCTGTCTGGATTTCTCAAGGCGGTCTAGTCTTATTGACCAAACACTTCTCAAGGTTTGACCAGTGCCCGAGATGCGGATGATTTGTTTACGCTCATTCACTTCCAGAGCCGTCGACTCACTGTTCGGTTGCAGACCTCCAGACCCGGTGATCGACTTGCCGAAATGCGACTCTGGACTGCACTCGTCTAGAAGTCACTTCTCCTATTACTTAAATACTACGCTTGTTCCTACCTTAGTAAATTCTCCCTGACACTATGGCCTGCCACGCCTTATCCTATTCCACTAGCTTATACATGTTGGGATACGTTAGATCGCCTATTATCTGGCCGGACCACATCGTATTCCACATCGTTGACCCCGACATTCAATTGACTCCACATTCCACATTGTTGAACCCGACGCTTCTATATTCAACACTCGACTCCGACGTTTCTCCAACCTACAAAAACGACTCCGACGTTCAATTCACTCCACTTTACTCTACACTTTCGATTCCGACGTTCTCTACACTTTATCGCAATGGTGACCTGATTATCTTCATCGCAATTTCAACTCCGTTTACCTGCTAACAATTCCAACACTCACTCACTCCTACCAACGTTCCGACTTACTGGTATTAGTTGTCAGGATGTCCTTCCTTCATACCTATGTGCCGACTTACTGGTAATGGTGCCGGTATTATTCAAGTACATCCTTTTCTCCCAAAAACGCGCCGACTAACTGTCTTTTGTTAATGATCTACCCTGTCCTCCTATGAACGCGCCGATTTACTGGCATATATTGGCGACATTACACGGTCGATGAACATCCTTTCATTAAGCACTTATCCCTTCTTATTTACTTATATATCCACAAATTACCTATATTACTATTAATACTCAATATTTCTACACAGATCCTATTTGATACGAATTTTTGAGACCGTTACCAATTTGTACCCTACCCTTAACATACCCTTATTTTCCTCCCATTAACATTTTTTGGAGTTCCGTTCCCCTGGGAGAGGAAGTATTGTCATGTCTGGCGTGACCACCACGCATCCGCAAGACACCATAGTCAAGGCCTCCGTTCAAGATCACTCCTGTCTGGATTTCTCAAGGCGGTCTAGTCTTATTGGCCAAACACTTCTCAAGGTTTGACCGGTGCTCGAGATGCGGATGATTTGTTTACGCTCATTCACTTCCAGAGCCGACGACTCACTGTTCGGTTGCAGACCTTTGGACCCGGTGATCGACTTGCCGAAATGCGACTCTGGACTGCACTCGTCTGGAAGTCACTTCTCCCATTGCTGAAATACTACGCTTGTTCCTACCTTAGTAAATTCTCCCTGACACTATGAACTTCAACGCCTTATCCTATTCCACTAGCTTATACATGTTGGAATACGTTAGATCGCCCATTATCTGGCCGGACCACATCGTATCCCACAAGTGTTCGCATTCCACGCCTAAGCTCTCCTTGTAACTAAACAGGCCACACTAAACGCATGGTCGGATCACGCATACTGAACACAAACTGGCTGTACGATGAGGCGGAGTATTGTTGCAAATTGCAACTCATACTTATGAAAAAGGCCATAAGTTCAAATTAGCGGCCGTCAAAGTACTCGCCCACGCCGGAACCAAGAGGAGCATAGAATTGATTAAAGTCTGGACCACAGACGGGGATTCAATCAACCGATCAGCTTTGCACAATCACATGCACTCACTCCCAGACGTATATCACAGTTAATTAGCCCACATCCTCTTTAATTGCTCCCATTTCCGTTGTTGATGACCTGATGACCACTGACATCACTGACGGTTAATTAAATTACAATACTCCCCCCTCCCTTTTCATCGCGGTTTCTTACCCCTCACGACCCCTGAAAATTGATTGGCGTACACACACCATAATAAGTCTTCGTTTTTTTGCTGACGCTGGACTCCTGTGAGAGTTCAAAAGCTCAAGATAAACAAGTTGATCCGGTGCTCGAAATTCCTCCTCCCTTAACCATGCAAATACCCTAACGGCGAATGCTTTAATTAATTCAATGATTCAACAATACAAAACGCCATGTAGACCCTAAGGTTAAAAGCATCCTGCTGAATTTAACCAGTTGTTGAAAGAACCAACAAAACCGCATACTTTTTCATCTATATTATTATAAGTTCGAGAAATATCTCAAAAAATGGTAATTTATATGCCTTGTAGTGGTGGAATGCGGAAAGTATTATTCAGGCCCCGGCCTTAGGCCTATTAAGTTGGGTTATTTTTAAAATCAAAATTGGATCCTCGGAGTTAACTATATAGCACGGAGGTATCGATACTCACTGACCAACTAAATGATTCCCCAGTTAGTTAAACACAAGAAGCGCAAATGGAATGAAAAACGTAAGGAAACAAAAATGCTGGGAAACTTGTATTTTTTTCTATCTGTACACTTTATCTAAACAAAGCGACATCCTGCATGAGGTCAAAACGCGCCAATCTGTTTGTAAACTTGCCTACTTACAAAAAGGGCTACTAGCACTGCGCAGACTGCCCCCTCTCAACTCTCCGTCTCTTCACCTTGTTTTACAATCACCAGGTAGTAGAGCCAGTAGAAGACATTGTACATGATGTAGCAGGTGGGGAACAGGAAACGACTGTAGGCGTCAATCTCGGACTCCGTGGCCTCAGGAATCTTCGTCTTTCGCGACTTCTTTTGGGACTCCTCAATGACGCTGCGAGTCAGGAAGAGGTCAAGGTCATTGTAGAAGGCAAACTGTTGGCTGAATTCGTGCGCCACTGCGCCCGAATTGAGCTGCATGTTGGCCAACTGGGTCTGTTGGCAGGCAGCACACCAGCGAGCCAGCTCCTCCTTCACAATAGTCTCCACATCGTTGCGCCAGTTCTCTCGCCGTTTTCGTCGCAACAGCGTTATCGCAATCGCGTACTCGACTAGAACACTGATGACAAAGATGATGGAGAATATGAGCCAAAGGTCGATAGCCTTAATGTAGGAGACGCGGGGTAGGTTAGCGGTCACGGAAGAGGCCTGAGTCAGCAGACCCAGGAGACTAAGCAGACCCAAGGGGACACGAGCCGGCGCGGCGTCAACGCTGACATAGAAGCTCAACCAGGAGACCATGATGATGAGAATGTTGGGAATGTAGGTGGTTACCAGATAGGAGCCAAGTTGACGTTTCAGGGCGAACTTTGCCATCAGGCAGGTGTAATTGCCGGTCGAGGTGGACGACATGGCAGTGCAGTCAACGGTAGTGAAATTTGAGGGCGTATTGAACTCAGAAATCTGCAGTTTGTCGGGCAGTTCGACGGGGCTTTCTGGCCGCCAGGTGAATTTCAGTTCATTCAGTGTGTACCCATAACTGCCGATATTCATGTGACAGTGTTGGGTATCCATGGGAAAAGTTTGAAGATCCATTTGACAGGAAAACCGCATGGTAATCTTTTGGCTGTAGAGGACGTGGCCGTTGGGGTAGACACGTAAGAGGTAGTTGGGCAGGGTCATTTTGTGCAGATATCCATCCTTACCATTACGGAAGAATAGATCGGGCAACCAAAGGCTCTCCTTCAGTGTTGGTGAAACGAGGGCTTGAGTGAAGTTTTCGAATTCCTTTGAGGTGTCCCAAGCCAGTCGGGGATCAGTCCAAGTTTGACGAAGCAGGGCATCAATGTAATAATCCATGGTGCGTACATCCACCGAGAAGATGGCCAGGACCTTCATGTTTACTTCGACAACAGTGGCCATATCCAGCAGCTCAGTGGGCCTTTCGTGTGTTTTGTAGTTGGAAAATAACATCCCGACCAGGCGATCTCGTAAGGTAGATGAAGCGGGTGACTTCAGGGGCAGTTTGCCCACACCTCCGTCATAGTAGGAACCTATGGTATCATCTCGTCTGTCTGTGGCACTGGGATCCAAATCCGCCTTCGGGTCCTGCGGCTGTACTTCTAGAGGATATATTCCGAAAACATTGTTGGCTTCGACACCTCCGTAACTCTTCAGAAAGCATGCGGACAGAATAAGTGCCGCGTGAAGAGTCAGGCCTCGGAGGTAGTATAGGAAACGCATTTGTTTGCGATAGATTACTCCCTCGTCGGCCCCAACTAACGAGTAGCTTTTCCCTGCCCTAACTGCAACAACAGGCGCAGTACTGTCTACGCTGGACCTTTTTCCTTTCTCTGCATGCTACGACACGGCCGTCGTGCGGTTGATTGGCTGTCTCGGAGGGCGCTGTGACGGCGGCGGCGACGACAGTGCCCAGCCGTGGAGAGCGTGGTACGGACAGGCGGGCGAGCAGCTGCATGTCCACCGGCGGGGGGGGGGGGTCAGACAGACACGCAGGCGGATGATGGAGCGCGTGCCTGGAAAAATCAATAGACCGCAGCTCAATCTGTCCAGCAGGCAGCTTGGAATTCGGACCCAGGCGAATGCCACCCCGACGCGCGATTCGTACTCCCCACCGGGCTCACACCCTATGACACACGGAGTCTTCGCTCGCGTGCGCGAGGCGGTATCACTGCCTTCTTTAGCCGGTATGGACAGCGTGTCTTTCCTTTTGTCTTCGTTGCAGGAGTGCTTTAGAAAACTCGCATTCCAAATTTAGCTCTAAATCAGTGTGGATGGACTGCTGACATTGCAGCGCGCTCTCAACTCGAGTCTGACCGGAAACCGATCGTCGATGGTAGGAGCATGTTTCAAGACAACTTAACTTATCAGTTTCACTGACTAAAATTAGGCTAAACATCAAGGTGATGTCTAAAATAGGGGAAAATTGTCTGAAATCATGTAATGCCATTTTCCCTTCTTCAGAAGGCATATATACATATGGGTAGGAAAAATGGAATATCCTAATACTCCTGCATGCAAAAGTAACCAAGTTAGCTAGAAAGGCGATATTTGAAATAAAGAAAAAGCAAATATGGCAAAGGTACTTTAAGTAGTGCACCTCGTATATCCCTAGTCCTACCATTTTGTCCTACGAAAACGGTGGTTATAGGGGTTTTGGGGGTGGAGAAATAGGATAGACAGTGAAGGAAATTTGTAGAAGTAATGTGTAAGGTGAAAAATTGTAGCTCAATTTGTTTTCCGCGGCCGCTGGGAGCAAGTTGTTCCGCATGTAAATTAAAGGCGTGTGCGGCGCTCCGCGCCGCGGCCTCTACAAACTTAACCCAAGAACGGTAAATTGGACGTTATGAAAGTTGAAGTACACGACCTTCGTATCACCAGTTCTATTTTTTAGAAATGTAAAGAAACCTGCATTTTGATAATCTGGTTTTTCTGCAATAGTTTGAACGATAATGAAGAAGAGGAAAATCTACAGATATCAATCAACAACATTTCTAAATACAATCAAATAAAATGCATATAGCAGTTATAAAGGTATATTACACTGCCTATCCTAATTCCCCACACATAAAACCCCCTATAAACACCATTTCCGTCGAAAAAATGCTGGGACTAGGGGTATATGAGTTGCACTACTTAAACTACTGTTGCCGGAAATATAATAAAATGGTACAGCCAGTATTGTCGGGGAGAATTTTATTATCAGACACCGTTGGTGAGATAGTAATTTGCGCGTCAGCATTCATGGAACACTTGACGGATTTTCTCCAGCTTGCATGCTGCAAACAGGAGGGCTCAGGAAAGAATTTAATACAGGTATATAGTCAAGAGAGGACATCATTCGAAAGGATACCGTTAAGCAAAGTATTTCGCGTTTAGGATTATCTCCGGTCGCAAAAGGGGAAGATTATAGAATATCGGTTGACGATCGAGCGTCCGAGCTGACGCCTCAATTTAAATAGGTCGGTTAATTACCTTAATTAAGTCGGTTAATCCAAGACTACTGCGGTGTTTTATTTGACAGTAAGACGCTAAAAGGTGCTATGGCAAGTCAGTTGGCTTTTTTTGGTCCGACTAAATTTCTGAGTCAGAAAATGGGGATCTTTCCTCAAAATGTTATGAAATGATTAGCGCCTGAGTATAGGACGAGTGTAAAACAATGCAAAACTATTTTTTTGGGGCTGCATTTGCGAATGCTCCGGTCAGTTTAGCGGAGTCCGCCTCTACCATACGTGGACCTTAGGACGGAAGAAAATGATGACAGCAGTAAACACAGCTACAGTGGTCAGAAAATATCAGGGCAACTTAAATGTGAGTGAGAAGAAATGAATGCGATCACTGGGCTAAGGACATTATTTACTAAACTGGTATCCCTCGTGCTGGACTTGGGCGTAATGATCGCCCAGTTACCCAGCTCCCTGGTGCTAGCGGTAGAAGTCGTTTTCGCCTGTGCGCCTCTCCACCAATTGGCGAAGGGCTTTGGCCAAAATGAACATTAGCACCAAGTATAGGTTGGGCAGGTCATTGCACTTGGGGACCCATAAACCAGTGCAATGACCGGCTTTGTCACAAGTTGTGATGTCGACTAACAGAAGGTTCCCCCAAATCACAAGTCAAGCAAGACGGTGTAGGGGGACAGAAGTTTTAAGGCTGGAAAATAGAGAGTACACAGGCGGAGTTGTGCACGCCGAGTCCGTACGCCAAATTGTGTGTTCGGTGCTGTGGTGCCGAGAGGGCTGGGTGGCAAACTCAGCCAGACGGACATGCGCGCATCTATTGGCTGGAGCTAACGTGCGCACTGAGCCGCAACAAGCGGGGGAGCATGGACAAGTTAGGACATCGCGTGACCTCTCATAGCTGTTGGCGGACACAGTGCGTAGGCGTTGAGCCGGCGCGCGCAGACACAGACTAATGTGTCTTCTACTGCCAGCACCAGAGTGCCAGATGGCCCAGAAATCATCACGTCAAAATTCAGCACGGGTGATGAAATTTCAGCAGGTCACGACCCGCACGCCAGTAGGCATCAAGCAATTAGCGCACAAACTGACAGCTGTTCTCGATAGTGGGGAGTCGCTAATTGTAATAGGCAAGTCAGCTGTGCCAGTCAGGCGGATGGCCGAGCAACCATCAGCACGGGTAATGAAAGTTCAAGCAATAAGCGTATCGCTGAAGGTTGAGTGAGTTGAACCCTAGTAACTGTGATCTTCAGACCACGGTTACTTAGGAGAGAAGTCTTGGGAAAGACCAGAGTAGTTGGAAGAGTATATTGTGTACGCAGAGGAACGAAGGTTAAATGGAAGAGGATTGTCTACGGATAGCACGTCATTCCACTGGGGTGGTGTGATCCGAAGTCAGGCATAGTTGCAGGAATCCCCGCAGCCCACAGAGAGACAGCGTACACGCCTGCCGGTTTTCCATTCGTTGCCGGCCAGAACGAAGGCTTTGCGACAACTGTGATTGGCTGATCCAGGCGTCGAAAACCACAGCGGTGGGCCTTTGGGAAAGTGCACTTCGACGCGAGCTAGCCACAAAAAGAGCACAAGTGGGCAACTAATCGTGGTAGGGGGAACCTTTAATTGTCATTAATATGCAGCAGCATAGCGACTGTATCCTAAACATATAGTAACTCCCGATGCATGCATTGCCCACGTCTGCTATTGTATCTGACGATGAATTGTTGCCAGAATCCGAATAAAGTTCTTGTCCCAGCGATATCATCTGTTCCTTCTGAATAACATCCACAGACCCGCATTCGTGCCGAGCGTGACAGCGGACACCACGTGATCCAGGATGATTCGATATAATTTAGGTGCAATAGGATGAATGTAATCGCCAGTAAAAGTACGGAGTTCAGTCTGAAACGCATGCAAAACCACCAATTTTGCATGAAAAAAGCTTCTAGCGTGCTAACCATTTACTTGCGTTAAAAACGGCCAATTCAAAAAATATGGCATAATTTGATTTATAAAGTATAATTTATCAGTTGAGCACTAATTTGTTTTATTGAAAACCATCAAATCGTAAACGACTATGCAACATTTCAATTATTTAAGGCTTTATATTGCTCATAAAAACGTTGGAAAATAAGACCGAATGACAAGATAAGGAAACTGCAAGAAACTATGTGAAATCCAAATGTACTCCATGGAGGCTTAACAAATTATGACGTAAAATTTGCAGGTAGCAGACATCAAGAAGTTCTGGGTTTGCGTAAAAATTGCAAGCTAAAGGAACCACCCTTAGAGTCGGTATTGATAATTGCCCGATTAAAAAAACACAGTAACTTACATCAAAATGTTTCAGTCTCTGGTAAGCTCAAAATTTTTAACAAAAGCAGCACATTTTCCTCACACGGAACTGCACGAATCTGTAAAAAACCCCAAAATCAATCTATGGGGTTTAACAAATTATGACGTTGAGTTTGCAGGTGGCAGACATCAAGGAGTTCCGGGTAGGGTACATTTATAAGTACCCTTCACGTTACAGGTGGCCTTGCGTTGTGCTGTGAGCGTGATTTGGGGTAACGTTAAGGTGACTGGGGGTTAAAGTTGAGAGGTTTATAGTTATGAGCTGGGGAATGCATTTCTTTGTGGCGTGAACCTTGAAATTGGAAGGATAACCTTTAAGATTATTGTTAGTGTTAAGAGATGAGAATACATCCTCTCTCGAATTTAGCACCACTTCGCTTGAGGGATGGAGACACATCTATCGTTTCCAACAGAAAATTTTATTATAATGAAGCATTTCGCTTTGCGAAAGTCATTTACTCAGGCGACTAGGAAGACGATTTCAGGGTTATTCATTTTTATAGACCCATGTATGCATTTATATAGACCCTTGTAGGCATTGAAATATTTTCGTCAGGCACCAATATTGAGCAGAAAATCCCTTTGAAGAGGCTAAACGAGACACTAAATTTGTCTTATTCAACATTCAAAAGAATTGCAAAAAACCTGAGCAAGAATAAAAATTACAAGCGAGCTTTCAAAACCGAAACAAACATCGGAAACAACTAAACAGCTTGTTACTGAGATGGTCAATGCTCAAAACGAGATAACCGAGAGAGAAATTGTTCAGGAATTAGGGATCCCGCAGGTGCTGACGTCACATTCCACCTTTTCAAGAATAATGAAAAAAATCAATAACTCGAGAAAGCGGTTGTCATTGGTGCCTGTAGAAAGAAATACACCCACACTTATAAACATCCGGAGAATTTATGCGATTGCAGTTACCTTTGTGCCCGACGAACATATTACAATGCATACAGGGGTCTATATAAATGCATACAGGGGTCTTTATAAATGCATACAGGGGTCTATATAAATAAATACCCCAGTAAGCACAGCCAACTCCAACGTTTGAATGAAGAGTTACTGGGTTAGATTACAGACCTAACATGACTGCCACGTTATTTAAGTAGCTGCTACTTTTAGAAATATTGCTTTCCTGGATGAAAGTTCAACAAGACAAAGGCAAGTAGATTCTTCAGTTACGATCGATGGAGGGATCGGAAGCGGGAGCCCGGAGAAATGCATCGCAGATAAGAAAGGCCTCTCGAGATATTGGTTCCTGAAGAACCGATGAGTTGGTTTTCACTGTAACTTGAAGTGTCTTGCTTCGATAATTGCCTCCCTCACATCTTCCCCCTCACCATGTGCATCCGCATCTTAGACCAACAGCTTGTGGTGACTGACTCCACGTGGGCAAGCATATCCGAAGGCCCACTGCTGCTAGCACGTGCACCTGCACTGAAGGCGGCCTCTGCAACAGTCAATCACAGATATCGCAACGACTGCTTTCTCCCGGCGGCGAATACGACGTAGGCACGTCTTGGTCGATGTAGCCTGTCTGGCCAATAACCTTTAAGGCAAACAGACAATGCCCGTTATCGCTGCCGCTGGCATGCCTGCTGCTAAAACCCCACTTGGACTCAACTGGATCTCCTGTCCGTTTGTTTGCTCTCCAAGCCAAACCTCTTTCCATCTTTTCTTTGTTCCTCTATGTACACAATATAATGTTCCTACTATTATGGCTTTTCCTAAGACTTCTTCTCGCCTAGGTAACCGTGGTCTGAAGATAGCAGTTGCTAGGTTTAACTTACTTATCCTTCTGCGATAAGCTCATGCTTTTGTGGGGTACGATGTGGTCCGGCCAGATAATAGGCAATTGAACGTATCCCAACATTTATAAGCTAGTGGATAGGATAAGGCGTGGAAGCCCAGAGTTTTATGAATGATTTAATCAGGTTAGAAGCAGTAGAATATGAGTAAGGGTAAGGGACTCCCAGACGAGTGCACTCCAGCCATAAGTGGGCCAGAGTCCAGAGTCGCATTCCGGTCGGTGTAGTCGCCCGGTCTGGAGGTCTGCAACGTAGCAGTAGATCGTCGGTTCCGGAGCGTAAACAACTCCCATGCAGTTTTTGCACTGGCCTCGCCTTGAGACGTGATTGGCTATTGAGGCCATACAAGTTCCGACCTTGACAAATCCGGTGCGCACGCGCTTGCGCACACGGAAGCCAGACATGCAGGACATGCATTTGTTAGAGTACAAGGTCACTGCACTTTCGTTGATGATCGTTCACCAACCACTCACGGAACTCACTTGTCTCACTCTGTCTTGGGTCAGAAGTGGCCATTGGGATCTCTCTTGTCTTTGCCGGCAATATTTTTTGCCTATACTACTACGGCTGCTGTCAGGGCCCAAGAAAAAGGACCGATGCAGAACGGGACAAGCGAGTTCCCATAAGCGGTCGGTGAGCGTTGATCAAGGATTGCAAATATCTGCCGACCTAAACCGGCCAGATAACGAGCTCGTGGCTCAATGGTTAGTGTGTTAGATTTTAATCAAAAGGTCGCAAGTTCGAGCCACAGGTGCTGCACCACTTAAAATCGCGAATGCCTGGCTGATGACGGCTGATAACCCGGAAATGGCCATTGCAGTCCCAATACTCTTTGGCAATGCTGTGGTTTATTTACCTATCAAGTATCAGCTTTCTAGGTTGATAATTAGCTGGAAAATATATTTTATCTTATTAATTGGCAATGACGATACGCAGCCATGCCAGCCTGACGCCTTTCGTGTTATATGAATGCGCGTGGTAAAAGAAAAAGTCCAGTGAGGACCAGTGCTAGGTAGGCACCGGCCAATCAGGAACAATTAATTTTGTAACGTAGTCTCACATGTGCTTGTTGCTGTTTTCGCCTGTCAATTGTAGGCATCAAACAAGGCAAAGAATTTCCAACAAAAATCCAGCGGATGCTTTAAGCTTCATAGGAAGCAACGTCACCAAAGAGCGACGAATAACTTTGCGGAGGGAAACCGATGCATGACGCATAGGCTAAACTTCAAAATTAACTTCTTTATTATATTTGGCTTACTGAGTCAACCTCCAAACTGTAGAGGTGTTGCCTTGGTGTTTTTTCTAATACTGCGACATTCTTGACCTTGGTGGATGGAAACTCACTGAGACCTTACAATGATCACCAAGCGTTCTGTCTTGGAGCTTACTCATGAGCCCCGTCAGCAGTCTCACAGCGGTCAACACTAGAGGCAGAAAAACACCACCGCCAAAGACAAGAGAGACTGAAATGACCAGTTCTAGCTTTTAAACAGCCATCAGCCAAGGGGTGCCTGGCTCAATGTTCGAATCCGCGACCTGGCTAGTGAGAAGCCCAACACTCTAACCACTATGCCACGAGCTCACTGCTTTGCCGGTTCGATCGGGAAGATACACAGCAGCAGGTGGGTGCTCGCCGATCGGTTGCAGGCCTCACCCTTCCCGTTGTGAGTTCTGGCTCACGCTGTAGCTCCGCTAGTAGGCCCACAGCTTCTTATGACATTACCGACAAAGACAACGTAGACTGAAATGGCCATTTTTTGGCTTAGTAGCCATCATCAGTCAGTCATACCCAACGCAAAGTGGTGCCCCACCCGAGGTTCGAGCCCGCGAGCGAAATCCAGGTGATTCACGTTAGCAACCACCAAACTAATTGGTTCCAGGGCAACAAATACTATTATGTCAATTTCCATAAACAGTTTGGATCTTTTTCGCCTCTTGGTCAACTGCCGACTGACTCATTTACTGTGTACTGTGATCTGTTCGGGCTACGTAGACCGAGTTATATCCACAAAGGTTGTACTTTTATTATTTGTCTATAACTTTTTATATATCTCACTATTTCCATCTTATGACAACACCGCAAGGTCAGATGGTCATTGCTGAAGCAACTTATCAGCGCACACTCAACGCATTTATCGATTTTTTCTGCACGTTTAAGTTTAACGGCAAAACCCTGTGCACACGCAAACTTTTCTGTTACATATCTCTGATGATGAATCCACGATGGATTTCGAAACATCAGGCGAATAAACATATTGTCCCAGCGATTGAGTCATTTTCTACTTCTCAACAGCTTCCTGGGACTCCTATGTTCGCTTTTATCAGCAATTTCCATCGATATTCATACGGTGCTTCTTGCGTAGGTCGTATGAACACGAAGTTTTGCTGAGATTAAAAAATCATCGCAAGGTTTAACAAGCTGTTACCAGAACTCATTTTCCCCTCAGATGAACACAAACTAAAAGGAGTGATACAATATATGCGGCGTACAATGCACACGCAATCATATTGAGCTTCGCTGTTTTACAATTCCCTCACTTTTGATTTAATACGGCGATTCAGACAAAACTGGCGTTCACAAAAAGTTAAGCAGCGAACGCGAGAGCCTCATTTTTCATGTTCAGCTGTGTGATGGAGCAAAATGAAAAACAGAACCTACGCGGTACATTAAAGATCGTGCCTAATTTCTACCCTTGCTTGCAAATATTCGCTCAGTTTGACACCGAGTAAGCGCACAGTGTATTTTTTGATTTTGATGCAGTTTTAATGTAATTGTAATTTTTTTACCATAAATTCTGATAATTAAAAGGCATAGCCTCCAATTGCATTTATGCGCAGGCTAGAAGCCTAAAACATTTTGAAAGGCTGAACAACAGAATATGCCTTCCGTTGTAGGAATCAACCGGCAGCCAGGAGAAGTGAATGTGGATGGCAGAGATTAAGCCATTGATCTAAGGAATAGCAATATCTAAGTTATGTTGCGGACGTTTTCTAGGTTCGATAATGTGGCGTGCATTTTTGAGACCTTTCTAAATATGATCCACATGGCCATCTTCATAAGAACTCATATCCAAAAACTCGTTTTTTTCGGCAAATGCCCTTTATAAACATCTTTTTTCAAAAAGTTTTGAAGCAAACGTCGAACAGAAGATCAATTGATGGATAAACAATGGAAGACGCTAAAATGCATAAAATAGTTATCCATTAATGGTAATATGTACAATGAATGTTAGCTAAAGATAAGTTCTTTTTATATGAAGAAAGCGGTTACGTAGTTTTCAACGTAAGAAAATATTGAAATTTATTGTTCTAATTTATAGCTGTTTTTTATGCCTCCGGAATTTAAGGATTATCGAGAAACTTGTATTTTTCTTAACTAACACTGAGCAATTCTTATACTTCTGTAAAGTACAAAATAAGCCTTATGCTATTCAATATTACTTCTAAGTTTTCGTAAATGCGTTAACGCCGGTGTGCAAGTAATGATCAAACTTTTACAAATTTATGCATGTTGCACGATTTTTAGTCTCTGCTGTTATTACCTCCTCATGTAAATTTGGTATTATGTGAACTGCGAGTATCTCTTAAATAAAACTAAAACTGATGTTACTTAATTTATCTTACACAATGACGTTTTAAATTTAATAAATTTTTATTTTTTCGAAAAAGCATTTCTTTACATTTTTATTTCTAATTTTGATTCAAGCAGAGATTGCATACACTGTAATTTTATTTATTTATCCATAATTACCTAGTCATTAAAAGGCATGGCCTTGAAGTACATTTATGCGTGGAAAAGCAGCCTAAACCCCCCGTCACTGATGTCGATATCCATCCTGCGGGAATTAACCCACGTCCATCTAGCAGTCCTGCAACCATCACCATTTTCCAGCAATAAGATATCAAGCCATGCATACGCCTACTTTGCCCGGATGTGTTATCTTCAAGGCTTGCTATGCCAGCCAGACATTGAAGTGAGTAATCGAAGCACACGGCAAGTGCGCATGGAGGACATGTTCGCACGACTGCCCTTTAAGTGCATTTCACTCTCCGGCTTTCTTTAATACTCACTAGTACTCAATCATCTCCTAGCAACGCCCCCAAGACAGCTCTGTAAGGTTGCTGAACTCATACAAAACCTGCTTAGATTAGGCATAAAAATTAACATAAAAGGGCAGCGGCTGTCAAAATTGATAAAATAAAGAAGGTAAAGAAAAACCAAGCTAAAAGAAAAGGGTAAAAGTTCTGAAAAAACCTTAACGACAGGAGGCAAATTTTTGCTGACCATCCCCTTTTAATGGTTTTATTCAAACGGGAATGATTCTTATTTACACATGCATACATCGCAGCAGCAATCAGAAGTGACATGTTTAACCAAAGCAGTCATCACCATATAATATTTGGCATACAATCCTCAGCCACCGATTAACCAAGCCTACTCCAATTCTTTTCGGCAGGCTGTACCAATTAACAGACTGATTTATATAAAGAATCCTTTTCGCTGAAGTTGTCCCTTAGAAGTAGCTAACAAAACACTCATGTATTCAGCCAGTGTGAGGAGTTTTAATTGCTTGTTACAACTCGGACGAACAATCTACTTTTGTGTCGTTTTTTTAGCGCTTGCTGGGGAGGAGCCCATTTGTTTCACGCTAGATTGCCAATTATGCCATCATTTTAGCGTGAACGTCTTACCGACTTTCATATATACTCGGTATGGCTAGCTGATGATAGCGTCTAAGCCAGAAACTGCCATTATAATCTCCGTGTTTTTTGTCGGTAATGCCATTCTGCCTACTTAAATTGCCGTGGTTTGGCTGTGTGGTGAGAATTGAGTGTAAACCCCAAGCCAAGCGAGGCCCGTAACGAAGGGGTGAGCAGCCGTCTATAAAGAATGATAATTTGATAATACAAGCGAACATGCGAGTCCCAGGAAGTAATTGAGAAGTAAAAGACGATTTGATCGTAGGACAATAAGTGTATTCGCCTGACATTTTGAAATCCGTCGCGGATTCATCATCAGAGAGACAAGCAGAAACAGTGTGTGTGCACAGGATTTTGTCGTAAAATTTGAATTTGTCAGGTAAATAAACAGATTGTCCCAGCGATCGAGTCGTCTTCTACTTCTCAAAAATGATAACCGTTTGCTTTCGGAATTAAAGCTCGCGCTTGATTTGCGTGAAGTGTCCTTATACAACCGATAGGTAATTTGTGTGTTGACGGACTCTTGGTTCTTTGACAAGTGTTTACGCAAGAACTTAATCTTATGAGATTTAGGAAGAAGGGTTTATTTATGCTATTTGAGGCAAATGTCACAGGTCATGTTCTTCTATAACAACTTAAAATATGTTATATATTTCGACTTTGTTCAAGTCCTACTTTTATATTGAAGTTGACATTTGACTTTGCATGCATATGCACCAGCCAGATACCGTGTCTGAGGCTGTGCTGTCCTGAGACAAACAAACTATTTACGTCAGAGAATCGAAAACAGATATTATTATCCCTTCATTTTAATGAACAATTGTGTGTGCTGTGAATATTTCGAAAAAGAATTAAAAACTGCTGTAACTTAATATATTTTAAATGTTAACTTTTTACATTTGCAGTAATAGTGCTGAAAATTCGATTACCATGCAGTTTACATTCCTTTTTAAAAAGCATGTATTTCAGTTATTTTATTCTATGTTTTTGCAAATATAAGTTCCATTTCAACCGGAGATTACGCACAGTGAAAGTTTATTTATTTATCCATAATTCCCTGGTCATTAACAGGCAGAGCCTTCAATTGCAATTATGCGTGGAATAGCAGCGAAAACCCTATGAAGGGCTGTACAGCAAAATATTCCCTCCGTGACTGATGTCGATGTCCACCCCGCGGGAATTAACCTATATCCATCTAGCAGTCCTGCAACCATCACCATTTTCCGATAACAAGCGATAAAGTCATGCATGCGCCTACTTAGTTTGGATGTGTTGTTTAAAAAGGTTGCAACGCCAGTCAGACGATGAAATGAGTAATTGTAGAGCATGGAAAGTGCGCATGGAGTTTGTTTACGCATGAATTCTCTTTCCGTGCAGTAAACTCTCCGGCCTTCTTTAAAATTCATCGTTACTCAAGCCTCCCTAGGCGAAGTCCACATCATTGGTCTGCTGGATTCGTGCAGAATTTGCTTATCTTAGGTAAACACTTAATTTCACAGATCAGTGGGTGTCAAATTTGATAGAATAAAGAAGATACAGAAACACCACTGTAAAAGAGAAGGGCGCTTAACTGTAAGAATATCCTTAAAGACAGACGCAAAGCCAAAGAGGCAAATTCTTGCTGAACATTTCCTTTTAATGATTTCCAAAGAAGCGTTTAGCCTTCAAAGGGAATGGTTATTATTTAAACATGCAAACATACATACATA
The DNA here is from genome assembly GCA_036362985.1 of Ligula intestinalis. NCBI lineage: Eukaryota > Metazoa > Platyhelminthes > Cestoda > Diphyllobothriidea > Diphyllobothriidae > Ligula > Ligula intestinalis. The sequence goes on along the minus strand of JAYGXS010000006.1, from coordinate 8,113,718 downwards.
CATCGCAGCAAAAATCCGTAGTCAGGTATTTAATCAAAGTAGTCATCGTTTGATAGTTTTTAGCATAAGCCACTGATTGGCTGAGCTTAATCCAACTTTATTTGATAATCCGTACCAAGAAACAGATTAATTTAAACTAACAGGTCATTTCGGTGGAGTTTTTGTTTAGAAGTAGAAAACAAAACACCGAACAGTGCGTTGAATTTGAAATCCTTGTAACATCACGTACTAACGCCCTACTCATGTGTCTTTTCTAGCGGTCGCCAGAGAGGAACTCATTTGTTACATGTTCGACCACAACTTATAGCATATAAGTCTTACGGGATTGTATGTATGCATGACATAGGTGGCTGATACTGGCTTCCAAGCCAGAAAGTGCCATTCTTTTCTCCGTGTCCTTTTCGGTAATTCCAGTCTGCCTATTGCAACAGTGGTGCTATAACTGCATGGTAAGCCACAAGAGAGAGCCCTAGGATGAGTGAGGCCCACAACCGAGGGGTAAGCGTCCGTCTGCAAATACAACTAAAAGTTAGCTTTTGGAATTCTAGTTTGCGATTGGTTTACATGACACGCTCTAATACAAGAACCAGTGATTTGTGTGCTGACAGATTCTTGGCGCGGGACACTTGCATAAGGATGAAATTTATTTTGTGTGATTCAGGAAGAAGAGTTTATTTGTTTTAAGGTAAAATGTCACAGGCGAAGTTCTTCTTTAACAACTTGGAATATGTGATAGATTAAGATTCTGCTTAAGCCTTACTTAAGGTTGGCTTCTGACTTAGCATACGTATTCGCTGGCCAGATAGCGAAACTGATGCTGTGATATTCTGACGCAAACAAGTTGTTTATATCAAGGGATCAAAAAAAGAACTGTGTCACTTCATTTTAATTAAGTATTTTGTGTACTGTGAGTACTTATATGAAAGAACTAAAATCTACTGTAACATCATTGAATTTAAATGTTAACATTCTACAATTTAATAAGTTTACGCATTTTTCCGCATAAATTTGATGGCAGGCATCCCAAGAAATGTAATTTCAAAGGAAAGGTAACTAGGGAATAACGTGAACCACAGCTACTAATTGGTGCACACACTGGATGACCCAGACTGACCTCAGAGTTACGCAAATTACAGTTGCCAGTACCATTACGCTATTGCGACTAATAATTTTACCCACCCTGGACTGACGCATATTCCAGCTGCCAATTAGCGCTCACACTAGAAGGCTTTATAACTGCACCAGCACATTTGAATTTGTATTTGTTCGATGTAAATTTTCTCATGTTTGAATACCACCTGGGGATCCATTCTCGAAAATGTACTGAATAAGCTTATCTTATTTTCCCAAAGAATGTCTTTTCTTGAAATTAACATTTATTAAAAAAACATGTTTTTTACATTTTTGCATTTTAATTTAAAAAAATATTTGACGTAAATAATCGGTGGAATGTTTCTAAATGTCACTTTGTAGGTTCCTTAAAATTATTCTAGTCTGATAAAAGAATTTACGCGCCTAACCCTCAGAAATTTGGTTGAATCCTCTACTAAATGTAAGGCGAATAAGCCGCAAACACAATATTTGCTGAATGGGGTTTTATAATATAAGCTTTCTAAGGCATTTGGCGATACGGAGAAAGGCGGCAGAAATTTTGATATAAAATGCCATGGGATATAACCTTTAAGTGAAAAACAAAGTCAAGCCTGCACCGATGTAAACAAGTACGCACAATCTTATTTGTTATTGCCGTGGCTACATTGGGCATGCACGCAAGCAACGGGTCTGCATATGAGAGAAACGATGTATTTCAAGCCAGATGTTCTGATATTCGGAATCCAGATGGCATGAATTATTGAAGAAGGCGTAAACATCTGCAAACCCGAGGGTAACACTGTGAATTGCAATGATTAATTATGTTTTTGATAACTGCGAAAGTTGGCATATGTGCAGTTTACATAGAAACTTTTTTACCTGTACTTTTAACTATGAAACTGATCATGATCCCATGTATCAGGGAGGACCCGCTTGATAAATATCTTCTGTATGTTTCCAAGCGATGCCTAATTACTATCTTGTAATTAAGGGTAAGTTAAAATAATGTGGAAATTTTACTTTTTCGAGTACAACGGAATCTACTTTTGGTAAAACATACTGTTTAAGTTCAAAAACCGATTGTAACCTTGCAGCTTAGAAGAAAGCTCCTCAAGAATTCCAAAACACATTCAATCAGACTTAGAAAAAGGTCAAACTCTTATTAAATTGAAATGTCATCCATGTTTACCAAATGTACTCCAGAAGAAAATGCACGGCAAACGAAACATTTAAAAATGATGAAGAAAAACCGGACGTACAAGCTTAAAAAATTCAAAATTCATGTTATGTCGAAAGGTCTCTTTGATTTGCCATGAGCTCAGACGCGTAGAAGTAGGTTTCATGACCAAGTCTAGAAGTTCGGAGGTGGAAGATGGTGCAGGTCGCTGGCATGACCAGAGCCGTCCCCTAAGCGTTCCAACAAATCTGGTTTGGATCCTACAGCATGGGACTGTTATGAAGGCTATTGCAGTCTGTCCCCCAATCCCTCAATCAGTCACTTCACAAAAACACACGTGGCTGACCGCGCGGTCAAAACAAAGCACATTGCAAATGCTACCTAACACATGAGTTTGTGTCAATACCCCTTATGCAAGCGCTGCTCAATTCACATAAGAACCTAATAAATGTCACATGCTGCGCTGAAAGCTCATGCAAACACCAATAAACGGAAAGTCGTCAGATATTCGTGATGGTCGGACATCGAAGTGTCTGTTTTTATTCCAGAAAGTACATGTCTCTATCTGCACATAAGGCAAAAGCTGCTAAAGGCAGTCAACATTCGTTTGTTGTTAATGGGTGCCGTTAAGTAAAGGTTCGAGGCAAAACTGGCGCAGAATAGGTTTCGTATCTTAAGCATTATGAGTTTTCAACATACATTAATGGTTTCGCCATCATTGTTTCCATTCACTAAGGTAATTTAGCTGACAGCATTAAGCATCTGCTACTTTTGGATGACGTTCAAGCAATTGCTATACGAAAAATAGTACCTGTAAAATAAAAGCATTGATGCCGATAGCTATTTTGTTTCAGGAAAAGCAAAAAAAAATTGAAAAATTTCAAGCATTGTTTCCCAGGTACGAATGATTTTTTTGTATAAATTAGTTTTGGGACAGCACGCAGTTGAAAAATTGCTTCCTGTCTTTGCATGGCTTAGATCAAAATGGAGAATACAACAATTTGAATTTACACAGAGTCAATATATAACAGAAAGGTAATTTATAAACACGGCGAAAGGCCATTAAAAGTGTCACCTTTAAACTTTAGAATGAAACCTAGGGACGAGAAATAGCAAAAATAAAGGGTTGATTAAATTTGGACATGCAACTACTATGGTAGGTGGAGATTAGCCACATGGTGTAACTGCTGACATAGGTCGGGTTTCTCCCGCAGTATATAGGTTGCTTCCATGTAGCGTAAGGTCTGATTTATGCGTGCTAGAAACAAGAGCAGCAGAGTGACCACTGCCAGCAAAGCTCATGAAACATCAACCGAAGATTACTTAAGCACTATATAATTTCCCGGTGATTTTCAATGCTCTTATAAATTCAAATAAAGTTTTGTAGACAACGTGCACAAAAACATATAATCCATTTTCCTTACTTGGTAGAATAATGACGCCTTTTCAAGTCTACACTGCAAGAATGAGTACGCTTTAAATATATTCAAATAGCTAATTATGATGTTTGGCCCTTGAAACAACAAAATACGTATTCGCGAAGTATAGTATTCATCGATTTATTGAGGCAAACTACGATATATACGACATGGTCAAAATCCAATTGAAAATTTAATGAACACTCTGTAATATATTTCTGATAACGTGCAGAAATGATGGTATGTATACAGCATGCAGGTTGGAGATCCAATATTCACGCGTAATGCATGTCCGAGGTGAACATAACTCGGAAGGTATCTGTTTCGTCACTTGCGAACTTTTAAGGAGACGTAATCAGCACCCAACTTGCCATGTGGCAGTCTGAATTCGGTCGTGCTGCGCGGATTCATCTCCGTCTCACTCTACGAGCTTTCGTCTACCCGCACGCCATGCGCTGACTCATTCTCTTACCTCTGCGCGCTCTTTTACTTTTGCACCCCCCGCTGTCGACGCGGGTATGCCCGAAGCCAATCGATTCCTCGCGAGCTCTGATGCTAACAACTGCACTCTTTCCTGATTGGTTGAGGACTGGACAAGGCTTGGCTAAACTTGCGCGCGTAGGCACTTTTACACCGATTCGACTGGTATCTGTACGTGGTGTTTATAACAGCTACTGTAAAACGATTTGAGCTCAGTAAAGTTGTTCCAATTCATTCCATCTTCCCAGACTTGTGATTTGGGGATCCTTCTGGTGTGGAAACAGCAATTAAACATCGATTGGCACAATAAACATAATTTTTTGTGCACTTTAAAAGCTAGTTTAATAAAATTCAATGAGAACAACTCATACTATTTAATTAGTCGTTTTATTCTGAAATATTGTTTTTGCAGATGGTCGGAAGGATGTGTGCATAAAAGCAATCATCATGTTGTGAATGAAATGCCTGCTACAGAAAAGTAAAAAGTAAAGGATATAGTTCAGCATTTTATTTCGAACTGAAAGTATCTTTCAGAGTTTCGGGGGATATTTCATTCGATATTTCATATCCTTACCTCCATAGGTGGTCACTGCGAATCCTTATTCCTGTGTAAAAACGAGCGTTTGAGGCGAACCCTTAAATCTTAATAAGTGCAGATATCTGACCAAACATTTAAGAGGAACAAGTCACTTAGCCGAGTCACTAGAGCAGAGGTCCGAAACCATTTTGACTCAGAGAGCCAATAAAGCAAATAGTTGTAATAATGTATTTCAGTGGGAGCCGTACAATATATCCTAAGATTGAATATAATATAATGGGAATATAAGAAGCCTCTGAATTATTTATCGGAGGAACTTAATCACAAAATCTGAAGTTTCTTATTCCAATCATGTCTGGGAACGCGAGGTGCAATTATCGAAAGAGCCACACCTGGCTCGCGAGCCATACGTTCCCGACTCCTGCTCTAGACGGTAGCCCATAGCAATCTTATAAGTTGGCCTTTATAGGAAGAGGTTGCTTCGAATATTAAAAACAAAACTTCTATTCCTTAATGAAGTACAGGCATTTGCTTCCTCTAGACATCCTTTGTAGTGTTCTGGTAAAAAAGCTCCTTTCCTTGCATGCAGTATGTTTCTGAACTTAAATCATCTACGATAAGTAAATTTGGCTTCGTGTGCTGATCTAACATTTTCGGATTCATTTGGATTACGGGCCGCACATTTTATAGTCCTGCGAGTCCTGCAAACAAATTTCATGACGAAATTTAACCTGGTAGTTTAGCGTATATCTGGATAGGTTATTTTGATCAACTGAGTGGATTTAATAATAAGTAGGGCTTTTGATTGTAAAACTGCTCTCTTAGTTAACGTTTATGGGGGAAATAGGCACTCATCTGGGCCAAATCATGAATAAGTTTATATTAAAGAAATTTCCTATGCAATAAGGAAAGACAGAACCGAACTTTCTTTGAATATACATTGTGCTGTAAAAGAATCCCAGAATAAGTAAAAAAGTGGAATAATAATCCCTTCCAGAACTGGAAAATTTTGTGCGAATTTGATCAAATGGAAGTGAAGCGAATTTTAAGAAATCGCAGTTATTTTCAGAAACAAGCAGCGATAGAAGTTCTCAAATTAAATTAAGCTATTTAGTGAAGTATTTTTGCAAAAAATGCAGTAACAAGAGTTTTTTGCACAGCTGGCCTTGCGCGTAAGCAAAGTGTCCATATGTTACCACGAAGACAGCCTATAAAAGGCCTTATTAAATGTAAGTCATGTGGAAATATAGTTTTTTGTAAACAATACGTTTCGATCAAGCGTTATTTAAAAACTGAACAAACGGAAGAATAATAAGTATTTCAAAAAATGGTCACATACCAAGCCCGTTGTTTTTTGCATTTGCACGCTTATTACGGATCGTGGAATTAATCCCCTTGAGGGAAAAATAAGCCGTCATGAAGAAAAAAGTATGTTCGTTCATCTCCAGTCAAATTTAATAGTTTTCCTTCAGGTAACTTAAAAAAATTATCAAAAGTCTCATATATCACCGTGACATTACCTTGGAAAAAGTTAATATACGCAGAAGTTCGTCACCTAAATATCCACTAAAAGTACTTTTTAAATAAGTGACGTATTATGGAGGTTTTTTATTAATCTTAGGAATAACAATAGGCATGGTATCTAGCAGACATTTTGTATGCTCGACAATGTGGTGTGCTGTTTTGAAGCATTTCCACGTTTGACCTACATGGCCATCTGCATAAAAACTTATATCCAAAAGCTCGTTTCTTTGGTAAATGCTTTTTAGTTATAGATTTTTGAAAAGGTTTTGACGTAACCATCGAACAGAAGCGCAATTTTTCAACTTATCAATGAATACACCGAAAACGAGGGAAATGAAGAGAGCCTTTATTTTACGATATTAAATAACTATTTGTCCACAAATTACCATATGCACAAAATATTTTGACTAAAGGCAAGTTCTTTTTATATAAAGAAAGTGTTTGCTCTAACTTTTAAACTTCAAAAAATATTTAAATTTATTGTTCGACTTTATAGCTATTTTTGACATCTCCATAACCTGGTGATTATCGAGACAATGTTATTTTCCTTAAAGAACACATACTTCTTCTTATAGTTCTTTAAAGTACTTAATATGCCAAATGCTGGTCATTTTTTTTATAAGATTTTGTAAATGCGTTCTTACTGGTATGGGAGGAATAATCAAACATTAAAAAAGTTAGGCAAGTCGCTTGCAGGACTCGCAATACTATGCTCGCTTTTCGCAGGGTCCTTCTAGTTATCTTGCAAAACTGCGTTCAGTCGGTGTGTTTAAAAATAAATGTTGTTTTAGCCAAAATTTTTTGCGGATTACAATTCCATCACATGAAGGCATAATTTCCTGTGCAAATTGGCAACCAGAATTGCACAGTTATTTTTCAAAGCACGGTAATAAACTGTGATTTCGTCGCGGTTTATGAGAAGACTTCGTGTATGGTGACCTCATCTTCACGTGGCTGGTAAAAACGCGGCCAAGTTAGCTGCCCTGTATGCAGGTAAAGGTAAGGTGCACTTAAGGTGGACAGTAAGGGTAAGCCTTGCATCTGAAGATGCGCTTTGCATCAGACTAGAAAATGGTCAGCCCAGAAGGTCAATCTCCAACCTTGTCTTACCTCGTAGATAACAACAAATTTGCACTTAATGCGATCGAATTTATTATGGTTGTGGAGATCAACAAGCGGAATGGCAATTTTCGTTTGTGGGCAATGAACTCATTTTTATCGTTGCGAGTGCTTCCAGCAAGGTTTTTGCATGACTTTACTATCACACAACTTATTAGAGCTCAAATATGCATCCCGATAATATATGCACTTGCTGACTATGAATGCAGTATGCCTAGCTAATGGATACGAATGATTTATGGAGCGTTTACGTTGCCTGTTAAGTTCTTTTTCCCCATTATTTTGCGAAGCGTTATCTCGTGGGATGCAATCCCACTGTTCATCTCGTGTAGTTGGATTAAAGTAAGTGTCCCACTGCCGATAAAAATACGCTGAAGGAGGCAGTTCAGAAAAATCAGCAAGGAGTCAATTGACCAGAGTTTTAGAATCCTAGGTAGCGATCTACCATATGAATCACTGCAGAGAGCAGAAACCCCAGAATTTTGTAATATGGGACCAGTGGTAAAAGAGGTTAGACCGAAGAGAAAATAAAAGCAAGCAAATAAAAACACAAAAAAGGAGATAACATTAGAACCCTCTCTGCGCATGACTATGACTATGAAACCATTGCTTATGATTACGGATTCCTGACGGAATCCTAAACGTCAGGAAAAAACTCTTATTCCAGTGGTCGCATCAACTTCTTCTGGAGATAATATTATTAAAGTAAGCAAAGGTATACAACAAGCAAGCGCGCAGTAATTGGAAACTAAACAAAAATCAATGTACGACAATTCGGACTCGAATTTTGAGAATTCGAAAAAGCGAATGCGAGAAGAATTCTACGTTGGCTCACTTTGCCGAACACTTATCAGATCCAAAAATTCAAATCTCATTTAGCATCGAGACAGTGCATACCATACGTACCATACATACCGTACGTATGTAGTCGTCTTCCACAGCTAAAACAGTTGCGCACAAAGAAATAACGTCGGAGAGGGCGGAAGACTATCTGAGAATTTATGCACATCTACCCTCATCTCCTACTAATAAAGTGTGCCGAGTAGTCACCTGATAGATTCTACATTAACTGCTTAGGCAGTCAGCTTACTGTATCAAGATCAGTAGATTCCACACACTTTGCAGTAGACTGGGTGAGCAAATCGACCCAAGCCAATCCGGCCCCCGGTATGGCCTTGTAACTCAGTTGGCTAGAGCACTGGCTGTACCCAAAGGCTCCCTTTGAGGACATGGGTTCGAATCCGCACCGAAGGACATGCACACATATTCTGAATTTTTTATTATTTTGAAACAATCTTTCTCAATCTTATCGGTAAGTTTGTAACAGTTTCAGCCTATATGTGAGCATGGTACTGTAGCGAACTCGTATTCAAATTCCTACTTCCCTTGCACGCAGTTGTTCGGCTCTCGTGTCCACCGGCGCGTGCACACTAGATGATGGCAACACCCCTTCAAGGTCACCCTCTGTCTGTCCCATCGGGCCAACCACTTTCCAAGACCAGTTCATAAGTGACCTTAGCGTGGGTACTGCTTACGCTCAGACAATCCCGGAGCCCGTGACCTTAGGGTCGGTTGCCGACATCCGGACACGGCGGCTACACCCGCCGGAATGCGACTCTGGACTCCAGCCCGCTCATGGCTGGACTGCAGTCGTCACTTACTCATTACTCCTATTCTACTGCTTTTCCAGTTAGTTAAATCATCCATAACATCCTGGCCTTTCACGGCTTATCTTATCTACTAGTTTGTGATACGCTCTATCTTCTATTATCTGACCGGACTACTTCGTATTTTATAGTAAAAAGCCCACTTCCATGAAACGCGATGGAAAACCTATAAATTAACATAATAAAAAGGTGTTCTGTAAGCTAAGGTCAAATGACAAATTCTTGGTTCTTTAAGGCAGATTTGTTGAGCACACTTAGCAGTATAAACGGCTAGCTATACGGCTAGCATTGCGCTAAATTTAACAAGCAAGCTTATTACTCTGTCCTAAAAAACGCGTGACAACAAACGCGCCCCGTAACGTTACTCATAATCTAAATCTACTTTTCACCCCAAACCTAACCACCACCATTTCCTAATAATAAACCAAAGTCCGATGTTTCATAAATGTATTAGAAGCCATATGCATTACACTGAGCTATAAGTACGATCTTCTCCCTGACCAAACATTACAAAACGGTGGTAGGTGAAAGGATATTTTAACAAAGCGGTTTCAGTTTAACTTTTTATAGTTCCCACTTGGTTGAAACTGCGCAGTTACTTGAGTGGCACGTTTTTAAATGAGTTCTGGTTGAAGATTAACTGCTACAATTGCGTTCTTTAGATACACGCCGATATAGTACAAATGAAAGCCATTCGATTTTCTGCGCATGTCTATTCCACGCAACAGTGGTAGAGTGTTTTAGTAAAGGGAAACAACCTCTTAGAAATGGCAAAATAAATGAACGTATGGGCTTTAACTGTGACGCACGTGAATTCATCTAGAAGTATGTATTCTGTACTGATCACTTTAAATAAGGCAGACACCCGTGTCGCTTTTCGGGTATGACCAGTTTGGATTCATAAGTGAAATGTCTGAAACGAACGTTGTATTTTGGAGGTTCTTTGGTTTTAGCAAACCATATTTTGGGCATTTTCTTTGAGTAAAATACCACCGTGCATGCAATAAGGCATCAAGCTTTTGAGAAAACTTTCGTATTTCCAACAATAAACCCGAGAGCAGAAACCGGCAAAAGAAATATCCGAAAGTCGGCAAATGTTCAACCACCACTGCAAATTTTCGAATCGTTACCGAGCAGACGGCGAGCCTGTGGGCATTGAACCCAAAACCATTACAGTAGTAGTATTCTGCCAAAGGCACGCAAGCCTAGAATAGCTATTTCTGGCTAATTGGCCGTCATCAGCTATGGGTAGCAAACTCTAGTGCAGCCGCTTAAATTGCGGCCACATCCGAGTTTCGAAGTCGCGTTTCGCCGGTCAGAGGCAAACGTCCTAAACATTGAGCCATCGGGTTCGCTGTCTTGCCAGTCGTTGATCAAGAATGTGCAAAAAACACACCCTCGGTTAGTTCAAAAATTGCAAGGCATCAACCAGGATGGGTACATCCTATAAAACAGATCAGTGTTCAATCACCTTTCATAACCATTAGTTCGGGAGCTCGAGCCTCGGGTGTTGCGAAACCTGACGCCAGGTCGGACTGATTGAAGACGACTTATAAGTTAGACATAATTATTCAAACCATCCTTATCTTTGCCCTCTATTTACAAAAGTAGCTGTTGTATAACTGTTGGTGGGGACTAGGAGGACACAAAATGCGTATTAAACATGAGTATTTTCTGATATGGAAAAATAAAAGCTCGTCGGAAACTTGACTTGTATTCTAAAACTTGCCAGCTGTCGACAACAACCCGACGTCAGGCTACATGAACTGAGGTGAAACGCTGGCAGATGAACTAGATCAGTTGGTGTGACACGATATGCCATTTCAATAAAAAATGTTCCTTCATTATACACTTAATTGCCTACCAAATGACTGTTCACCTTACAACGTACAGTAGTCACCGAAAATCACGCAACATGCCGACATATGCGAAAGATTGATACTTTTTCGCCCATCGACATTTACTCAGTTTGTGATACTGATTATCATGTAATCTATCCTGAATTCATTCCAGTCATGAAAAAATGCGGGCTTTTTAACGAGCTTCTTTCAGCCCACAAGCAAAACGTATCCATTTTAAAAAGTGGCTATTTAAGTAGTATATCTTTTTATCATGTATTTTGACTGCCTTTATAAACTCAACTATATTTTATGGTAAAAATTCACGAAAAAATTATTTTTTGTACTCTTTTCATAGAAAATTACGCCTTCTTTATATTTGATATTCAGATAAAAAGTATCTTTTGATTTTAAATGAAGTTTTTCAATAACCGAATAATCTTCTAACCTACTAACTGCTACACTTGAATTCAAGGTTTAGAAAACTGCGCACTGTGTACGTCCTGTTTAGGAAAAAGTACTTTTTCGCCTACAGTTTAAAGGGAAAGGTCACAAAGTTGTCATAATATATTGCAATAGATGTGAAACATGTTTTATGTAGTAGAGGCAGCGTCAATAATTTGACGGATACAATGTGTTATGAATAAACACCTCAAAATTGTGAAAAAACTCATAATTAGCAACGTTTTCATAACCAAAATACCCTTAATTTGAGTATAAAATTTAAAGAACGCGTAATTTGCTATCAAACGAGCACAAAAATAATTTTATCGTGCATGTTTTCCATAAAATATATTTGAATATATAAAGGCAGTCAAAATCAATGATAAAAAGGCATATTATATAAGAAGCCAGTTTTTACAAGAGATACGTTTTGCTAGTAATCTAAGCGAAGTTCGTTAAAAAGCCCGCATTCTATCATGACTGAAATAACGTCAGAATAGCCTACACGATAACCAGTCTCATGACCTGAGTAAATGCCGCATAACGAAAGAGTATGAATGTTTCGCATATATCGGCATATTGCGTGATTTTCGGCGACTGCTTTATGCTTGGACGTGCCAATCCTGCAACTGCCTTAACCAGGATAAGTACAGCCTTTAACAGATCGCTATACAATTAGTTACTTCTATGTACTCCCGATCAAAAACCAACAAGACAGTGAACTCGCGGCTTAATGGTTTTACCGTTTGCCTCTGACAGGAGAGACGCGAGTTCGAAACTCGATTGTGGCAGCAATTTCAATGGCAACACTGGAGTTGGGTATCTCTAGCTGAAAACGGATAATAAGCCAGAAATATCTTTTCAAATGTCCCTCTGTCTTTGTCGGTTATACCTTAAAATACACTTAATCGCCTATCTCATGAAATGCCAGCCGCAATTATTCAATGTCTTTACGATTCGAACATATTATTCCAATGTGGTTGTATTATTGCTCACCACGCGACCAAATCTCAAAATATTTCAGTCACCCCAGGTAACCGGCTTTTGGAGGAGAATCGTCTTGACCACCAACAAGAAAAATATTCGGTAAACATGATTACTGAATCAGTATGCCTTTTTCTCCCTGATTTTCACTGCCTTATGCATTCAAATCGACGTCATCGAAAACAATGCACATCAATATTCGTTCTTATATTTGTTTGATAGCAAATAAAACCCCTTTTGAATTTAAGGCGCAAGGAAACGGTATATTTTGGTTGTCAAAATATTATAATTATCAGAGATTAACGACTTTGAAATGTGCACTGAAAAAGCAATTCATCTTGTCATTTGTTAATGCTGCTTAAAGACTATACAACTAGGTCCACGTAAATGATAATTTATGAGAAATATTTGTGGAAATATTTACTCATCCTAAGACAGAATATATATGGCATATAGTTTAGATACCTTAAATTCCAGTGTAACAGATGGTAAGTTTCAAATTTATTAGGCGAAAAAGAATTTTTTTAAACAGAAAGGTACCCTTTTCTCAAGTATAAAATTTGAACAAGGTGTTATTTTCTACCGAACAAACACAAAAAAGAAAAGTTTTGTGCATTTCTTCTTTTATTTGTATTCTTATTTATAAGGGCAGTGAAAATCAAAAAGAAAAAGGCACAAGGTCTAAGTATCCATTTTAACAGAATATACTTCTTGCTAGGGGTCAAAAAGAAGCTCGTTTAAAAGCCGGCACCTTGAGGTGACTGAAATATATTGAGATTAATTTGCATGCTTATCAGCATTACAACTATACTAAATCAATGTGTTCGAATTCTAAGCACATTCAGGAATGCGGACTGACATTTCAAAACACAGACAATTTACTGTGTGTCGGTTGGAGCAACAGGATAGAAAACAAGTGGTTTCAGAAATATGGAGTGGGTGTAAGAAGGGACGAACAGTTACGGATGTCTGGTTTTCAATGGGAAGGCTAATAGCGATTCAGTAGATCTGCAGACCACTGCACTTATGCTAGACGATGTAGAAATACAGGATGGGGGATGCGAGCAAGGTCAAATGAGCCCGTGTTGGAGATTTTAGTAGGCAAACTTGTATTTTATCAGGCCTGAGAGAAGGGGTGACGAGACAATGTGATTCCAAAGGCTGCCATGGATTTACATGTAAAGGTAGTGGATGCGCACATAACGATTAGCCGTTCAGGCAGACCTTCGTTCTCTGTGCATCCACATTGAGATTGATTTAAAGCATATTTTTTACCATGTGCAAATTTGAGATGTTTTCATCCAAAGATTAAATTTTCTATGAAGCAGGAAGGAGAAAACCAGCTTTCCTTCCTCGACGTTCACTGGTGCAGCAAGAGTGATGGCTGGCTGCATTACACGAACGGTCTTCCATAACAATACTTGGAAAGGTGAGTTGTGCTCCCATTCAATGAAAACGCAACTTGGTATACACTGTTTTCAAGAGGATAAGAAAAAATCTGTTATGCAGATAAATTGAAGGCAAAATTAGGCAGTTTATAGACAAGTGAAGGAGACCCTTACGACCTACAATTACGGAACAGTTATTTACTAAAAAGCCTATTTTCATATCCCTGCCCTTATAGGACAACAGCATTTTCAATAAAATCAAGAGACGCCAACTTTACGTCATCGAAAGAACATAATTTGCTACTGAACTCATATTTTGCAATCCAACTAAGCCCTTACCAATTCCTTATGCGAAGAATGTCTTATCATTGAACGCCTCTTCCACTTTACTGATACTTTCAACTGTGTTTACGAATTTACATGCACTTGCGGAGGCAAGTACAAAGGCCGAAGGTGACTGTGTTTGACAGCCAGAGCGAAGGTGCACTTACTTAATTGGTTATTAAGACAGAAAAATAGAACCCCTCGGTCTTCCATTACTGAACGCTTGTTAGATACGGATCATTATGTAGACCTTAACAAATCTTTTCGGGTACTTGTTTGGGCACGAACCGCTCGTACATTGCGATACTTGGAGGCAGCTTATATTCGGCGGCAAAAACCTGTCCAATGTTAACAATTGGAGCATGTGTTCAACCAGACTTTGCCATGGTAACATCCGGCTCCCTGATTTACACAGTTCCCTTCCAACCTTTTCGCTTGAACGCTTTTTTCTTCTGTTTTTCTTTCCACATTGTTTAAATTCGCTTACTTTACTAATTAGCATTCTTGACTATGACCTATGACCTTAGTGATATTTCTGCACAAATCTTATTATATATTTTTTGCACTCTTTACAGAATGATTGGAAGCAGCTGATGAGTAATCTCGAAGTTCATGGATCAAATACATTCCACGGCTTTTGCCATCTTAAAAATCGATGCGATTGATGCTGGGGGTGCTAGAACGTCTAATTTCAAGGACTTCACCGCGAAGTCACAATCAAGGACGTGCATAAACAAAAATAACAAGGTAAAGTAAGGTAGATGAATAACTCGCTTATGTTAGTTTTATCGCAATTTCCACAAAACAACTGACCGACTTTATTCAGCATATCCATTACGCCAAAGGCACCCATGTTTACATTTTTCATACAGGATAAGATTGTGGTCCTCACAGAGGAATTCTTGCGAATAGCCGCATAGTGGTTAGTATTTAAGGTAGACTAATTTTAAATAGCGACTAAGCGGACGCTGGTGCAGCTGGAGACAAAACGGAATGAGTTAGTTTCGTAGCCAACCGCTGATTGCCAATCTCTCTTGTTCTTGCCCGTTATGCCCTCCTGCCCTTTGATACGTACACTTATAGGAGTGCGTAGTTATTCAGGAACAATATAAATTAACTGTAAATTTTCCCTTGTGTTACCTCGGCTAATCATCAAAAAAATGGAAGATTTTGAAGACAGTTTTACTTTAAACAAAGGATTCTGTGGCTGGCTAAAGTATGCGCCAAAAGGCGGCCACTGCATTCAATAATGCGTTCAAGAGTGGCTGTGTTCGCTCCTTCCTATTCTTGAAAAATGTGTACAAGTGGCATTTAAATTGATAGGCATGCTTCATCTGAGTGCGTAGTTTCCACAACTTTTCAGCCTCTCCTTTTTAGGGAGGCTCCAACCAGGGAAGTTGTCCCTCATGCAACTGTGTCCTATATTCAGTGCATGCAGGACTATTTGAGATAATACGTCTCGTAATATTTCTGTTAAGTGATGTTTTACGCCAACGGGCGGGAAAAGATTTTCTGTTCTGGCCACAATATACTGCATTACAACTGGTGCGCAGGGGTTTTAAATGATTTTCTTTCTGTAAAGAAGAAGAAGACGAGATCACTGGAATGACGGTTGAAGTATTCTGAGCTATCGGCTTCACACCAGAGGCTATCTTCAGAGGAAAGGAGAGAGCAGCAAGCATAGGCGTGCTTCTGTAGTCCAACGAGGGGGGTAGTTGCGGGGTGGCAATTGTGATTGGTCTATGCTCACACCATCTGCGCGCATTCTTGGTCGTGGCAGCGTGCTCAGAATAATACAATTGCCATTCCAGCGATCGCATCTTCCTCTTCTATACAACAAGAACCTGGGGTTTGCATAGTTGCTTTGATTCATGAGTTACTTTCGGCTGAAATAGCCAAACCCATCCATAGAGTTTAGACGCTGGGTGTTAGCAACAATGCGCTTGTGCGCTAGGTGTTTTTGTGTTTTAAAATTTTTTTTCGACAAACCAAACTTAATCGTTGAGATCCACAATACACAGGAAAAAGGGAAGCCTGACTTTACTGGAGCATTTTGCTTTCATAGACATGCATTAGCACTGAAAATCTTATGCTTAAATAAAAGGAATGTTCTTCGTTTTGTAAGTTTTCATGCTTGTCTAAATGCTAAAATATATGTATCAGGATAATTGTACGCATATTATCCTTTTCAAACAACTAGTCAGTGGCTTATCAACTAATCCGTAGAATATTATAAGGACTGTGCGGTACAGTCATCTTTAAAATAAAGTATTGCAATCACATTCAGCCAGAGTGATTTTCTCTCCATTGCATAATGTATTTGACCGAAAACAACTATTTCTACTAAAACATATAAGTAGCAACACATTATGCAAATAGAAATAATGATACAAGGAGGAACTTTCGCAGTCGATCGAGGGAATAAAACATTCGTTGTCACCTCCTTCAGCATAAAAACGGCCATCAAAGGTAAAGCCTTTGACTTGCATCAACGTAAGGATCACACCTCAACAGAGTTCTTTAAAATATTGAGCAGCAGCAGTTTTGATGCTGCTCCCACGAACACGCAAATATGTTCACTAATTGACCATTGATAGCAGAGACGATGACGTTTACAAAAATGGTTGAGTTTTGTAGCCTCTATCTCCCACTATGCCTAAGTGAACCAAATAAATAATCGAGCACAGGTGACTTGCGTGGTCTGAGCATATGACTAGCTGTGCCATCAAACTCCGCTGCCTGGCATATTTTATGCACAAGCATTCCCATGTAAGCATGCAATGCCTTAACCTGGCTTGTATTTCGGTATAGCACATTAACTTTACGGTTCGTTTCAGCAGCCAATCTAAGAACACACCATAGCAGCATTGATAAAAATGCCTTTTTATAATAATTTGTAACACATGGCAAACTTTATTGTGCTCTCGAGTAAATATGCTTTGAAAGAATCGTTTTGTAAGATTGGCCCTAATTACAATCAAATTAATAGCTAAAGGGTGCTTTTGCTCATCCACAGATCATTCATCAACGAGTCTGAGCACCATAGGTAACTCAACGTTTGTCCTAAAAGCAGTGTAAATCTTGCGCGATTAGTAAATTCTTCTTATTAATTTAGGATTTTCTTGGTGTTTTGACAGATTCATTTCAATAAAATCAATAACTGCTGCATGATTTGACTAATAAAAATAGTAAAAAAAACATTTTGCATTTTATTAAGTTCATTGCGTCACATGAAGTACATTTTACCGATGCATTTTACTGGACGTAAGGCATCACCGATTTAAGATGCGAACACTGTCATCCATAATATAATCGCCTATCTACATCTTTTGATCCTAATTCGCATCGCATGCCCCAGAATGTAAAACATGCATATTGCTTAAAGTTGCTCAAAGTTCAACCATCAGAGAGAGAACCCTGTATAAACCACAGTTATCAATGTTTTGACATTTAAAAGAACCTTTTTGAACCTTTTGGCTAAAATAAGAAGAATTCGGCCTTACGGGAGAGTCACAACAATTCAGCTAGTATATCCGCTAACGGACGTAGTACGGAAAGCAACAGGAAATTCGTGATAAAATTATCTTCCTTCAACTTAGACAGACAGGGAACTTATGCAAGCGGGAAAAGAACTAAATTTGTTTAACTCTCAACAGGCTAAAATTAATAGATAACAATGCATCAGGAAGACGTTAACATCTCAAAACATCTTCTACCTTAAGAGAATAAAATAAGACAACGAGAAAAAAGTCTCTTTTTTCAGATGTGCAAAAACTTCAACATTTATCTA
This sequence comes from Ligula intestinalis, assembly GCA_036362985.1. Lineage (NCBI taxonomy): Eukaryota > Metazoa > Platyhelminthes > Cestoda > Diphyllobothriidea > Diphyllobothriidae > Ligula > Ligula intestinalis. The sequence goes on along the minus strand of JAYGXS010000006.1, from coordinate 8,095,935 downwards.
CTGCTGTGAGGACAAAATTAATACACTTAAGCATTCAAAATTGCAACGAGTTTATGCATAGTTTGAAAGAAAATTCACGCTTTGAAATTATAGTAGATGGTCAAAGTCATGAAACCCAATGATATTTAAACGTAGCTCCCTGTTACAAAAACACAGGCTAAACTGCGGCCCGCAGAGTCATAGAGAAATACAGTAATAGGGCATATTGCAATTTAAAAGTAATATTGAGATGGTTTATTACGCTTAAGTAATATTACGCTGAAATACCAGCTTTTGTGGCAAAAAAGAAAATTCCGAAAAAGCAAAAATAGGTGTACTAGGTAAACATACGCTTTAAATGTAAGGTAAGACTGTTCATACAAATGAAATGAATGATAAAGCAGCAAAAGAAGAATTCCGTTGAATAATAATCGTTGGGTAAAATATTCGGATAATTATGTTTCCATATAACGTGCAATGAAATATATGGCTGTTACCGAATAGCCAAAATTTTGAGTATTATTTCAATACGGTTTTACGAGAACTGCTAATTGTTTCTTCTGTTTATATATTACTGGAGTTACGCTGAAATAAGGCAACCAGATTTTCACTTTATTTTTCCGATTGCGAGGTCACAGGAGTAAGATATTTCGTAAGCTCGCGTGCTAACATGCCGGTCAGTGACTAATAACTTTTAATGGAGTTGTCAGGTGCAATTGTAAACGTACCGTTTTTTGTACATAAAGATAGATTTCCTTCCGCCACATTTCTTTGTAATTAGTTTGGTATTTTGGTAACGACGTGGTTGAGTTCATTCTTGAAGCAGAAATGAACAATTTACGATTTTAACTGAATTCAGTCGATTGGCCATATATAAGAATAATATTCTAGTGCTAACCAAAACCTACAAAATAAGATAGCTCTTAAAAGCATTAACTGAAAAAAAACTTTTTAGCATGCTTCCTTATGCAGCTGTCTGTTTGAGTCTTAGTTTTAGAGTCTGCCAAAAAGGTCTAATCATTGCTCAGTAAAATGAACTTCTAACACAAAAGACGCCAATGACTATAACTAATATTAGTTGCAAAAAAACTTTCTACCTCTTGAAAAAAAGTGCTTTATTTAGAGATTTTGGCGTTTAATGCCTGCGAACTACATTTTTTGAAGATACAGTGAGGACCAACATGAGACATTTTGGCCAGCTTTTTGAGTTCCCTAAAATTTCGGGATCCATCCTTTGCTAAACACGTAAGGACTCACACTTCTCTGCGCACAGAAACCGTTTTCAGTATATTTATTTACTTCTAGCCTCAGTTCTTAGGTAAAAAAAAATCAGAGCATAGTGGCAGAATATCATTGACAATTTTGGAAAACATAATAATCTTCTGTTCGTTTCGTTTCACAGCTTTCTTTTCATTGATTCTGCTCTCTAAATAAAAAAAATATTTGGAAAATTGATGGCATGCCTGGGTGTCCGTAGATATGTTTGCTTGAGGTCGGTATCTTTTGGTGGGTGAAGTAAATAGCAGCCTTATTAGTTTATTACTTTATTTATGGCTCAAAAACGTAGCAGATTTCTGAAAAAGAATTTTATAAACTAACTTTGCTCTTGTTTTCCGGAAAATAAGGCATTATCCAATAACTGCACTTCCCTCAATTTCAGTAAGTTAAATAAAATTGTCTGTTCTCGTAACTTATATACACGCCAGACCAAACAACGAAGGGATAAAAATGGATCAGCTCAAAGCCAACACGTACAGCCGCAACTTTAAACTTGCAGATCGATAAAGTCAGTATTTGCTTCGACCCAGGACAGCCGGCTTAGCTGTCCAAAACGTCAGCAAACCTACACATTTATTCCAGTGAAGAGAAGATGAACTCAAACAATCTACAAGGTTGTCCTCGATCGACAGCCACCAGATTATTTATTTAACTTTTTGCGCACAATGAACTTATAAAAACCGTTTTCTTGAGAAATATTCAGATGCAAATTTTTTTGAGCCAGCGAGCAGCAAACAAAGTTTAACCGTGTATATTTTTCACAAATAGCTTGCATCCACTTTCTGATTCTCGACATCAAACAAAATGTCTGCGAAAAAATCACTGGCGACACTTCTGTAGAAAACTGCGGTAGAATTTCTAAAAGTTTATTTGAATGTTAAAAACTACTTCACACAGTAAGACCAAAACCACACATAAGAGGATTGTTTTTGCTTTATGCCTCTTTAATAAAGCTTTTGTTTAGCATGACTTCTGGACAGGAAAAAAAGTCAACTACCTTTTTTCTCTGGATATAAATTTCAAAAATGCGTCGATGAAGGCTGAAGCTCCAGTAACTGGCCTATGCCTGCAACAGCGTACATATTTGCAAAAGGTTCAGACATGAACTTATCTGTGCAAAAATCGGTTCTGCGCCAACAAAGTCTCACAAAATTTTTGCCCGCTGAACTCAATCGTAATACCATTAATGATTCTATTACTTTGAACCTTGGCGGATTGTTGTTTGATGATTGCATCAAGCGAACCAGCCTCAGTTCCAAAATCTGGACATGGGGGAAGGTTTGTCTGAAACCGGTTTGAACTGCATTACCTACGCAAACAACAACTTAGTTTATATTTTTACTACTCAGGCAAAAAAAACTACTGTCAGCTGCTACATCTAACAGGATACTATTTTGGAACCTTTTTCCTGACCACAACGTATCACTTTATGCACGTGCTTCGCTAATATTCTGACGAAAATGAAAGAAAGTGAAGTCGAATATTGTTTTGTTGGGACATTTTACAGTATGCCCGTTGATATACTTTTATGTTCATTCGAAAAGCATTTCAAACAGAACCAATCGGGGAACATTTATTTATGTATTCTTCGAAAAATCCCAGTAAACCAGTAAAAACGACGAAAACATATCTAACTTGCTGATCTTGTTCCAGAAAATGATCCAAGAAAAGCTGTTATTGGTGAAAAGTAGAAAACAGTTTTGAATTTCATGACTTTTTGCAAGCCAGGTGAGAAATACGTAAATCGCTGGAAGTATATTGGCTGCTTACTCTTCTAAGTTATCATCTGTCGCTCTAAAGATAAATTGGCCTGTTTTTGAGAAATAGGACAGTCAGTGATAAAAACGAAGACGCGACACCGAGGACGCAGTTAAGACGGAGGAGATACGGTCGTTGAAACAAGAAGTTTATTCGTTTGAAGTTCAGGTTTCCCACTCGAACCCATTATCCGAGACAATCGAAGCCAGAGGTAATAGAGGTGATTGTATTTGATTATTGGTCCAAACTAGAATCCATACCAGTACATTTCTGGTTCCAGCGATGGCATATTCCCTTTCTAAAAGAGACTTTTACCGTTAATTTCTACTTATATGAATGCATAACTTTTATTCGGTATTTTACACATTGTTTCAGGCGGAGATCACGCTTACTCCCCCCAAGATAGGTCAGTGGCCAGGTCATCACACTCCATCTTTGCTGATATTTTATAGATTTTACATGCTGGGACGATTGACTTAAATCGCCACATATTGCACACAATCTAACCTACGCAAGCAAAACAAATCTATATGCGTATTTTATACATTAAACATTATGGGCAAAGATAAGACTAAAATGGTCATTTTTGGTTCAAAAGCCGTCATCAGCTAGGCACACAGGGGCTTGAATCCACGACCTATTGATCAGAATTCTTACACTCTAACCACTCAGTCACAGACTCCTTGTCTCACCAGAATATTGACATTCGTTGTTGAGCCAGAAATGGCCATTCAATCCTCCATTGTTTTTGTTCGTAATATTCGTCTACCTACACTACTGACCACTGTGTGGATGCTAGTCAGGCTCGACAGTAAGCCCCCTAGTAGAACCGGACGAGTGAGTTCCATTAAAGACTAGTGAGCACCCATCAGCGAATTTAATACCACATTTGTTTTGGTACGAAGCTGTTAAAATCCTTTGCACATTCCCTCCATTAATGCTTTAACATAGGAGACCACGAAAGAGCTCCTAATGTGTCAAAAAGCGAACAAAATTGTAGTTCGAAACAATGCATCCTTTTTTCGATTTTTGCGGATGACGTGTTCGAGCAAGAATTCGAAACGTCTGGCCAATAAAATTTTAGTTTTGATGTCGTATCGCCCGCTGCTGAAGAAAACATTTGAGTATTTCAGAGTAGGTCAACTACCTCTCTTCATACCCCTATCGAGAAAACAAGTTATAAAGAAAAATGTTGACTGATAAAATTAAGGAAAACTTGCATTCATCAAAAACGCAAAATGTAAGATAAAGCCAGAACGAGACTGTGCAATAAACTATTTTCCATATTTTCCATTTGGATAAATCCCCTCAAAATTATATTGGAAAAAAACTTAACTCAAGTTGAAGGTGCCGAAATTCATGATTTTTTTGCAAAAGAACGAGCTGGAGAGAAACAAGTAAAACCTTCCTACATTTTGGGCAAAAACTTACAAATGGATAGCCCTGTATAGAAGAAGCGGAAAGCGGTTCATACATTTGTCCAAAAAACTCGACTAGGGTATAACTGCTTTTCCTTAAAGAGTAGAACTATCGGCATTGGTGAGCGTATTTCCCACAAAATATGAGAATATCAAGACGTTACACTTTCACAACTATCAGTTATGTTTTCATGATGTACGTATAACTTAAAACCAAAAGATAAGGTATAAAATCATAGAAGGATGATGCACTGCGTATTCTTAGCTGTATACTCCTTATCAAGACACAGCAAGCACCCAAGTCCATTGACTTCAAAATTGGATGTTTATCTTAAAATCAGTTGTTCCATTTTGGTAACCAATAATGTCGACAGAAACAGGCGTATTTTTCATTGCTGCAAAATTGTACAAAAATAAAAACCAGTAACAATTTTAGCTTTAAACATTTGCATATGTTTGAAAAAAGTGCGCAGTTAATCTAGCTTCAGAAATCAAAGCACCGACTTCAGTTAAGTTGTTTAGATGAAACATAAGATAAATATTTTGTTATCGTCACTGCAGTGCACTTTACTCACCAACTGATTCTTATGCGTTTAGATTGATTCTGTTGTAACTTTGTGGTTGTTTTTATATTTACTGGTCTGAGATGCCTGTGTCGAGGGTGCATCGTAACCAACCAAGTATACACAATATTTTGAACCTTGAAAACATGAAAGAACGAATTCAGCGCTTAGCAGATTCATCCGTCTGATGCAATTTGTTTGCGATTTGGCGGATAACTGAATGCATGTCTGATCTGCTGCACACGACACCTGCATAGACAGCGCATTCAGTACCTTAGTTTTTTCAAATGTAAGTAGCAAACATTTGGAAAAATCTTCAAACTTGCACTTTACAGACATAAAGTGTTTAAAGTCTAAACTTGAAAGAAATATCAACTTGAATCATGATTAAAACACCAAATATTTGGATTCCTGTTTCTGTTTCCATTAGAGCTACCGGGACAGTGTACATTTTCCCAGACGTGATAACAAACATCAAAGGTGATCTTGCATCTATTTTATCAACTAAAAAGATCTTCTTACAGATATGTGAGAAAATTTTTCCTCAATCTTAAATAACTCAAAATTAACACATCGTATTAAATATCCTAGTGCTTTTGCATAAGGGGCGAGATATAAGTCTAGCCCACATGCAATAAGAGTTTGTTCGTTCATTAGCCGGTAACGTCCACAAGTTCCTTAACTTTTATAGTTTACACAAAGATTAACCACTGTGCAAAAAGCGTGTACCTATAAACGTTGTTCTCACTATTTGAACGCATTTTTGTTCATATAGGGTGAAAATGACATCAACCTTAATATAGCTGGAGAAAATGTATGTTAATTGACAAAAAGTCATTTATTGTTGGCATTGGAAGTACGTTTTATAGGTACCGTTTAACATTTATCTTGATATTGACCCCTTGAGTGGTAGCTCACATTCCGATACTTGCTTGAGTAACAGAAAAAAGTTAAAAAAGGCTCAATTTTGATTAAGATATCGTGAAAAGTGATGTTTGTTATTGAAAATTGGAAGCAAGATATTCTACTATTGTCTTTTCATATGGTGAACACTGGAATAGGTGTGCCTTATATTAAACTCGAACCTGCACAAATATAGGGTCATAAATCCAAAAATCACACATTTATATATATATATATATATATATATATATAGATGACAAAAACCCTACACCCACAGTGAAAATATATGGCTGCCAAACCCTTGAAATCTTTTGTAAAGATTTTCGCAGAAATTATGGCGGAAGAAAAGTTCTCAGAATTTAAAAAAAATAACCTTACGTTATTTAACTGGGTTTCTTCTCCGCCGTTTTTAACTCGAAGCCTTACGAGGGAGCAGAACCAGGGAGAAAGAAAGATGAACCAGCCTGTGATACCCAACTTCAAGTGCTGCCCCACCCGAGGCGTTAGACTGTGATCGAAAAGGTCGCGAGTTCGAGCCCCGGGGGTGCAGCACTTGGGGTTGAGTATGACTGGCTGAGGATGGCAAGTAAGCCAAAAATGGCCACCAAACTTTCCCTGCAATACGATCAGTAACAGAGCCGTGGATTCTGGCTGGCGGCACCTCAAGATTACAACGAAAATGGGGAAGAGGGGGCAACCGCATCGAAGATTTTGTAAATGCTAATAGTTATCGTTCATATGTCCGTATCACGTAATTATTTTTAACTTTTGTATTTTTGTTGTCTGTCTGGGCACTGTTCGCGTCTCACTGAACCAATGCCGTCTTCTTATTTAGCACTATTTATAACTACTAATAAAGCCCATCAATTTTTTTATTGTCAGTCCTTCGATGCGAAGTCGGAATGCTACCAATACATTTGAATACAAGATGATAAATATTATTAAAGTGAAATAAACTTGAATTTATACCTTTATTTTTGCTAAAACATCACTTTTGGCATTTACGTATTGACCTTGATCCCTGACAAATGCTAACAAAGCAGCGTGTATTTCAATCTACATCGAATATAGACCATGGTTGGGGAAATATCAACGTTAATTACAAGCAAGCATTTGCTTTGGCTGGGCTCTCTCGCCTGCGTTTTGACATTGCTTCGCTGATAGTTTTCTTATCATTCTGTTGGCCAAAACTCCTCAGCCTTTCTCGTCCCTGCTTCCCGGGGATGTAAAATAGGACTTCCAGTCGGTTTTTATTTGTTATTTTCTTTAATACAACCAAAACAGAACGCTCCTGTTTTTATTAGATCTCTTCATTGCTTTAGCACTAAATAGATATCGTATTTAACAATCTGCTTAGCAGAAGGTTGTTCCGAGCTTTTCATATTGCTTTTAATGACGGTTTTCCTTTGATGTTATGCCCGTCTTAGAAATAACGCAGGCTGAACGAAAGACTGTTTAAGTTTTTGCCTTGAAAAACTCATCATCCTTTTTGGTTGGCAACAACACTGTGCCTTTGAATCAACCGGGGAATTAGCAAATTTTCCTAGACCTATCTGATGCCGAAAAAGCGTTCATTGAACTATCCTTGGCAATAGTAAAAATAAAAAGTTCATGCCAGAATCCTGGAATTATCTTCGTTGTAGTACCTGCAAAAAAATTAATTTATAGGAGTATCTCCGTTTTTAAACGGTAAATTTAATTCAGCAGGCATATGTTTTTGATAATAAAGTTATACAGATGCATGTTCTCTGTTCAGTCAGTGGCTCCAGGAGAATACATGTGCTGACGTTAAGAAGATAGTTACCGAGGTCATTTCCCAGTGTCCCACTAGAGCAGTTTTGGAGAAAATCTGCGCAAATTCAAAAAGGAATTCTAATAATTTTCGCACCATGGAAATACAGAAGAAGCAAAGAATATAGTTGGCTCAACTATTTAAAAAATATTGATCATGCATAGTATAACAGGCACCAAGAGCAACACTCGAAACAGGAATAATTTTTTTGCAAGGAGTGGCACATAACCTTAAAATAAATAGAGCGTACTTATTTTAAGAAAATGACATACAACTTGATACAACGAAGAATAAAGATACAGTTTTTAAAGTCTTATTGGCTCTGCTTTTAATAGTTTCCTTATCTTCGAGTAAACAGAAGAAGATAACTCCCAAAAGTGAATGATAACCACACAATTTCTGCAAATAAATGTCAATAATACATTTATCAACCATACATATTTATTCTGCATAATGAGGAAAATAGTTTCGAAGGTAAGGCAAAACAAAAAAATTAGTATAGATGTTAGGATGATCGAGCACGTCACCCAGACAGAGACACAGTCAGTCCGAGGTCACTTCAGAAGGGGCAAGTAAAGCGATTTTCAAAGGGCGGACATCATGCCAAAACCAAGAAGTGCACACGAAGCCAGACGGCCTTGGAGCTGAGTTGCTGCTGTCAGTGTGGTCACGCTGAAGACAGAAGCACAGACGTGCGTAAGCGAGCGTGCGCACGATGACAATGGAGAGCCAATGGGGAGCAACGACGACTGCCCCTTATATAGCGAAGCGCGAGCAGAACGGGGGCTCTGCTGTGGGACACGCTGCCTACGACCTGAGACTGCTGCCGAAGAGAGACCGACAACAGAAGGCAAGCTGCTGGACACACGGAACAGTGTTGATGTACTAGTACAAGTGCCAGTAAAGTACTAGCTGTTATCCTGTTCTGTCTTCTGTTCCTAACACGTACTGGGGGAACATAACCCGTGTTGAAATAGGAACACACTAGTTTACAACAATGATGACGCAGGTGAGATCAAGCAAGGATATATCTAGTGTTGACACAGGGACATTCTAGGTTACAACAGTGGCGACGCAGGTTGCAACAATAGACTAGAGGCTTTGCGAAATTTGGGGTATCTCTAGCCGATTCCAAAACCTTTTCCTTAAAAAAACGTAAGAGCCGGTTTAAAAAGGGGACGTACGCTGGCCTGGAAGGATCAATCCTTTCATGTTTTTTAAGAGCATTATTTTCAATGCAATACTTGGTGTGACATCTTTCAATATTTCCGCAGACATAATCCCTTATTGAGAAGAAGAAGAAGACGGCTCAATCACCGGGACAATACGTTCAGTTACCTGATGTTTCGACATCCGTCGCGTATTTATCATCAGAGCCATTAGCACAAAAGAGTAGCAGTCCCTTATTATTGAAGCATAAAGTGAAAATAATTTTGCCGAAGATCAAATTATCAAAACTCTCGTTGAGTCTTCGAAGTCTTTTCTGTGTAGAAAACCGAGACTTTTGTTTGTGAGAAAAGGGACGTCTGGAAATCTGAGGAAACAGCTCGAGTTAATCCACGAGTCGCAGAACACAATATGGCCTCCAGATTAAGATATTGAAAGTTAAAATATCACAATTGATCTCCGGTCTGCACCACGTGCAATTGGGCGAATTTTACTGAGCATCAATCGGCGTTTTTCTTGTTAGTCTTGTAAGTCTTGTAAGGAGTCACGACAACCAATTGCAATAGTTGACCTAAGTAATCAGAAGTTGCGACGAAAATGTTGAACATATAAGGGTCGGCAATTTTGTTTATTAGTTAAGCAATTTCTGGAAAAAATTGCTTACAAGTCAGCCTATTTGGTACATTAATATTGGTGGACTAAATGTTTGTATATTTTTACGAGCACAAAGCGCACTCAATGTAACCTTATATCTGAAAAATATCCTTTGTTCATAGCTCTTATAAACAGAAAATGAGCATGTACGCTTGCCTTTTTCACGAAAAGGGATATTTAAACCCGATTGTTTTAACACACAAAACATGCCACAATTCAAAGTTAATTAGTTTTCTCAGGGGAATTAATGTGAGGCAGGGTCTTGACAAATAAGTATTGGATGAAATATAAAGTTTATTTATATCACGTTTCCGATTTGCATTCCAGCTCTTTTTCGGATGGACACTGCGGACAAAAACAAGGGAGACAAGAAACGCCATTTCTGGCTTTTAAACCGTCATCGGCCAGTTATACGAACTCGAGGTAGTGCACAACCTGAGAGCTATCACTATTAATAGGGGTGCTGTCCTGCTAAAAATTTAAATCAGCGATATTTAATCAGCAAAAAAATTTTCTGCAAAGTAGATTTTTGAATTTAATAAAGGTGGTGTACCAACTGATGCATTCTAATGCAATGTGTAAATGCAAGAGTTTGATAATAAATTAAAAATTGGTAAAATGGAACTGATATGGCTAAAGTCTACTGACGGGTTTACATTTTGAACCTTTGCTTTAATGTTATGTAACAATAAATATTTTTTCACTTTCAGTCACAACCTGCTATCCTTTACAATGCAGTTGTCAGGCAAGGAGATGCCTACAATAATTGGCCTTTATCAGTCGGAAACGCTACTGGTGTGATAGCTATTTGTCGGTCAGTACTAGTATCGTTAATTGCCATGATTTCATATCCATTGCCGAATCCTGGGCTGACAATTACTCGCAATATGGCTCACTGATATTAGGAGTATTTTTTAACCAACCCTGTTCGTGGGGCTAATTATTTTGTTTCGCAAAATTCCCAGCACGGTACATGAAGACTGGAGACTAATTTCCCAGTTAATTGCATGCCAGCCGGAGAGCAGCTCGCTCCTCACGCGCGTAGCACCACCTGCGGGAGTTTCAGCATCAACAAACTTACAGATCACAATCTGGCAGATTGCGTCATTAAGTCTCATCATTTCTGCCGCATGCTCACCCATTAACTTCCATAATAATCTGCCAGTTTTGCCGATGTAGTTGGTAGTCCCAAAATTGCAACAGATGAAATAAACGACTTCAGTCATTTCCTGGTTTGGAATTTGGTCTTTGGGGCTCATGCTTGGGTGCCTGCTAGCTTCCCCGGTCCGTTTACTATTCTTGCTCCCAGCTGACAGACTCTGAGACGTCTTTTACGTACGAGCCGCCTGAACCAATGCCTGGCCACACAAAATTTGACTCTGAAGAAATTGCGCGAGTTACCATTCGTCCCAAGTAGCAATCGAAGATATCAAAATTAAGCAACCTTGCCTTATGGATCAACAAAATGCATCTTGGCAGGCAGATAAGTACTCTCACGTAACTGCATTTGTTACTGATTATATGCAATTGATTGAAGCTTATTAAGTTTCCCTTACTGTCTTCGTTTTCGAAAACTTTATTTTGCAGGTTTTTACAAAATGTGTAGGCAGCAAGGGAGCAAGCTGTTCTTCAGCTTGGACTGCATATCTGGGAGGTCAAGGTTTATATTTATACATGAGCCCTTTCGATGAGGACAAAGGCGGCACCCAAATGCCAAGTCCAGAATTTCGGCTTGTGTTGCCGGAAGACCAGCGGCTCTTACCATTATATGACCATCGCAGCTACGTGTCCTATTATTAACAGCTTTATTCGTGGGCCTTTTATCACCTATGAGACAAAACTTCCGAAAATAGAGAATATGGGCGTGTCCACAGTGGTTGTCTGTTTCATTGCAGTTGTCTTCTAGGAGTAAGTCAATAGTCCGGACTGACATCTCCCCTCAAAAAGAAGAAAAATTGGGGGTGATGTGAAAAAACCATGACAACATATAGTCGGTATTGTTTTGACGAGCTGAATTTAGTGTTTGCCAGAAAGCTACGTTTACGAATATGTTGGATGGTATTTAAACGACGCGATGAACCAGGGTGAAGCCTTATCACTGAATGCTTTTGGTAGACCAAAGAACCAGGCCAAGGTTAATTCTGGCGCATTGGTCCTGTGGTCGTTTTTAGGCTATGGTGTCTCTGATTTCTTTAAACATGATAAGGGAGTAATTTTAAATGCTAGAGTTTGCAAAATTCGGATAATCACTCGCATACCGGTATAAACGCATGTACGAAAACTTAGAAAGAATGATCTAAAATCCTTAAAGATCTGCTTATCACCCACATGTGTTTCGTATTACCAACATAGTTCCACTATTGAAGTGCAATTAATTTAAGATTGTCTTTTAAATTCTAGCAAATTTTCAAAACGTTTTAGGGGCTTGACGCTTTCGTCTATCCATCCAGATCCTCTTTAAAGTGTACATAAAAACCTCTAAACTATGATTAACATCATACGCCTTTTATTTATGAAGTATCAGAAACACCGAAGCCCACTGTTGAGAAAGAAAAAAGGCAACAGCGGACGTTTGAGGTTCTTATGGCTATGATTAGGAAAAAGTTTTAAGCAATAAGTTACGTTTTTGAAGAGCAACTTAAATACATATTCAACCTGACGAATGTCTATGCATGCTGCTTAAAGTTAGCATCTTTATTATACCTGAAAGCTCTCCTTTCATTGAGCATAACCTTTAAAAAGGCGTCATTTTTTATCAAAAAAGTTAAAATAAATATTGTTTTCGTGCATGTTTTTGGCAAAATATATTTAAATTTATAAAGGCAGTCAAAATCAATGATAAAAAGGCATATTACTTAAGACGCTAGTTTTTACAAAAGATACTTTTTGCTCGTAGTCAGAACGAAGCTCGTTAAAAAGCCCACCTCCTATAACGAATAAATAAATTTCAGAATAGACTACACAATAATCAGTATCACAACCTGAGTAAATACCGATTAGCGAAAGAGTATCAATCTTTAGCCTAAGTCGAAATGTTGCATGGTCCATGGTGTCTACTGTATTCAGATTTGATATCCACCTGACATCGTTGGTAATGTAAAAAATGTTAACAAAATTTTTTTTCTGCGTTCCTTGACACAAAACTTCACAGAGTGGCACAATTAATTTTCAAAACTGAAATCATTACTTATTTCTGAAAAGCCATATTATTCTTCAAACGAGGTTTGGGGGCTTCCCACATCCAGAAGCGCACAAAATGAACGGTTTAGTTCTGTCATACGATATAAAGTTTCTTCCAGTTTTGCCAAAAATTAATAATTATTACCCTCAAGATACTAAATTAAAAGGACAGCTTTTCTTACTTAAATGTTTCATCCGGAGTAAATCCACTCACTTTATCCAAATATCTGACAAAATATATGCTTAAGTACCAAGTCGAATATTGTCATGACTTTAATTTGAAACTTCCGCCGTATTGAAGTTTAACAGCACTTTTTTAGTGATGTATAAAAGTCCGCTGTAAAGACCATGTTAGATTATGTGGGCTAATACAGTGCTTTATTGCAACAGGGCAAACATATTTGTCTTTTGCACAACTGAATGATAACAGTGCAAATGGTTGTGCAATCTTTCAGGCATGAAAATTGTTACTTTTTTGCATGGTCTAGTTCCTGCCACATAGAAACTCAAAAACACACCGGACTGAACAGCTTGGATCGTACCTGGAAAATTATTCCAGCATGAATAGAACAGGGAGCTATGTTTTTGCAGTGGAAAATGTGTCTGCGTGTTAGCGAAGTGAAAACGTCGTCATAATGCTTAAATATGTTCTAAAAATATGTAGTAAGAAGAATTTTAAAGCGGAAGACTACAGGACAAAGTTAATCTATGCTAATCGACGATACTTGTTTTTATTATTATACTTTTTCGATGATGAAGTTGCGTGTTTCTGTGAGACAAATTAAGACCTAAAAAAGCAATACGCTGGACCACATGAAATCCGTTAATGCTCTCAAATGGTATCATATTTGAAAAATATTTATACTGCATAGAAAAAAGTATAAAATGTGACTGCAGGGAGACTGTAACTAACTGGACGTGGATCCGGACACCTGTATACGTTTTTCTGATTTATTGGAAATAATTTTTCTACGATTTTACCTGCCTCTTATTTTTTACACTAAGTACCTGCTACCTGGCCTGACAATATGGTTCCTAATAAAGAGCAGTTATTCTTCTGCTGCCGTTACTAACTAAATTGACAAAAATCCCGCTTGCTTTATTCAGGTGCCTGCCTATTGATAAAAACATCAGCGAATATATTAATGTCACCTAACAATAATAACAAGGATATAACTCGAATTTACATGCCTGACTTTATACCAGACTTCATATATAAAAAGTTTATTCTCAGCTAAAAAGACTGTTCGCGTTTTTTAAGATTTCTCCTATCCTAAGAAAATCAGTCTTTGCCGCTTATGAAATACTTCATGAAAAAAGTTGAAGTTTCACAATGCTGGAGGTTAAAGTCTTTTAAGAGCTTTCAGACTGATCCCAGAATAATAAAGGATCTTGTATCTTATTTATTTCCTCAGGATAAGCGTGACTAATTTGGTTCTGCGATACATCACGGGAAGTATGCATATTTGTGTGTCTTATAATTAAGACTAAATTAAAAATAAAACTTAACTGCAACTGTAATATTAGCCGTAGACCTACATTAAAAGTAACCAAATTCATTTAAAAAGAACCCTAACTGGAACATTTAACAAATTCTACGCCTAATCCAAACCTTTACATTAACTCCAACCTAAAACATAAACCTTTTCGTAATTCTAAATTTCACCTAAACTGGTAAACTTAATTTGTTTGGAATTTGGTACAGAATAGTGACCATAGTTGGTGGGAATATTTACGGCTGCCGTGTCAACTACTGTGTACGACGCTTTAATTCGTAGGAGAATGCCTTCTTCAAAGGTAACTCATTAAGCTGACCTGCTTTTATCTATGATACATGTGGGGCTGAGCATTGCTCATCAAAATTATGGTTTATGCTATTGTTCGGTAGAAATATTTTTAGAAGCGGTAGTTTATTAAGTGAATTTTTGACACTGGCTCACCAGGTCATCGTCCGGTGTATGGGGATTATAAGAAACAGCCAATCCAAAACGATGGTTTACAGCAGCTTATATAATGGTTCCGGTTAATAGTTGATAGTGGTCACCCGCGTGTAATTATGCAGTCGGTCAGAAAGTAATTGCATCGTGTGGTCGGTGGTGACTGGTTTTTGCTTCCTCTAGTCCGGATAGGTTGCCGTCCTTTCAATGCTCCCCTGAGGTCGGTGTTCATCGCGTCTAATTTGACGTGCCTGTTAATGTACACGTTGTCAGCGTTGATGGCTTCCAAAAACTCGTGGCCTTTCTGGTATGGAAAAAGGCCAACAATGCAAGTTTTGTCCCATGTTAATAAGTGTCCAGTTTGTAATGTGTGCATGGCGACTTCGGACAGGTGATATCGCCACTTGATGTTCGCGTAAGCATTTGGAAGCTGATCGTCATGTCTGTCCGCAATTAGCTGCAACAGATCTTGTAAATGCCCTCTTTTATGTCCAAATAGCCACTGCTATCCTTAGTATGTACAAACTGCTTTCGTGGAGTATTCGTCGGTTTGTGTGCTGCTTGGATTTGATGCTTCCTTACCGCACAATTAAATGCTGTCGACAATTAGTTTCTGACCGACCGCATAATCACACGTGGTTGATGATTATCAGCTATTACTCCGACCCACTATATAAGCTTCTGTTAGCCATCATTTTGGATTAATTGCTTCGTACAATTCCCATCTGTGTGACGACGACCTGGTGAGCCAGTGTCGAAAATTCACAAATTAAAGGACCATTTCCCAAAGTAATTATTCTACCGAATTGTACGTCTTGGGATGCTGATAATGTTTTTTTGTTCTAATGTTTTAATGATTTCTATGACCTTACAAACATCGATATGTAGTAAGAACTTAAGCTTCTGAGCGACCCAGTGTGTTTTTATCAACAGTGCTCTCTAAGTATCTCCACCAGAGTCGATACCGTAAACTTGTTTTTGTCTAATTGAATACTTTCGGACGATTAAAATCACTTCTTAATATTTGCCTCAGCTAACAAATTCAATTTTAATAATTTCAATTGTTCTCTAACCAAGTGTTTTTTTTTGCGGCTTACTAAGTACACTTCCCACCGAATGGGCCCAACAGGCACATTACGGTAATTTCACTTTCGAATAAACAGGACGGTATTCTTGTTTGTTTTAATTAGCCTTGACTACTACTAGAAGGTGACTGAACTTAAGCATTTCAACACGAGTGTTTTAAATCCTCGGTGGCTATTATTAAGAACCGCGGCAAAATATTGCTTCGACATAGTCCTCGAAAGGTTGGCCATATTTGTTGCTACTTTATCGATCTTGAGTTCTATTCTCGCATACCTTGTCGATACGAATCATCGAGTTGATACTAGCAAAGTTTTTTCAGGTTGTCTACCGGACACCAGCTTACATACGCCAATTGGTGTTGGCAACAGCTGAAGCAGTGGCTATACAGCTACCTAAACCAGTGCTGTGTTGTCAGAAGACACTGACGGAAGCGATTGCACTTCCGTGGCCGACTCCGACGCCAGGCGAAGATTGCATTTCACCCCCAGCCCCTAGTGACAGTCGATCACTTCGTGCAAATTGCAGTAATTATTCTTCCGTGCATCTGCCCTCTGATCACCGCCCACAACCTAATTCAATTTCCTCTCTTACCCCCCCTCCCCCAACACAAGTACCTCTACACGCCGACCCCGCCATGCGGGTGACGCGTAAGCGATGAATTGTAATCAGACTACATTTATTTAGCCTGTCTATTTGTACAGTTTCATTTACCCCTGCAAATGTGTGGTCTGATGAGGGTTTCCTGAAAACACTGTGTTTGCCAACTTGACTTCTCAAATCAAGCATGAGAATATTTGCAGAATTATATCAAGTTCGGTGTCAGATCTGACGCCCACCTAAGTGAAGTTAAAAATAAACACTGCATTATCATCTACTACTGTCGGACAAAAAGGTACATCCACTCAGAAGTGGCCTTTAACATCTCCAAAGTACAGTCACCTGAGGTCTGCATCATCTACGGACTACTGCGTATTCCACTAGGCCACACCAAACCAACATAATCACGTGTCATAAATAAATCCACAAACCCTTTTATGACCGCTATGATGGATAGTTAACTAGGAACGGAAATCATTTCTGAGTGCAATTATTTGTCCTAGTACAAAACAGCGGTGGCATGATGATGAATTATCCATAAGGCATGGGCGTGCACCCAACTTCACAGAACTCATCCGGTGTGAATGCGCGTGTCTCTCCAACCTAGGCGGTGGCAACTGACTTCCCACAGGGCAGGACAAATTGGCAATTACCTCGATCATTTGGCTCCAGGTCTACCGGCATCTGTTAAATATATTATGAAAGTGGTTTATACTCCTTTTTATAAATATGTTGGTTAAGAAGAAGATGCGATCACTGGAACAAGGACTATATTTTCCTGACATTTTGGATTCCCTCCGGAATTCTCAATCATAGGTTATCGAAGGACAGTCTGAAACTTGCGGAGATCGGGTTATACATGCACAGATAACACTGTATTTATAGTTCGTAGCGATAAACCACATGCGTACTATAATTGTCAGTTTCTTAAGCCACCGCTTGAGGTCTTAATTGGTGCGATGATGGCTCGTTAAATATCACGGCATTTGTGTCCGCTTCAGATGCGGGCCTGATAATAGCCTGACAATTATGCCCGCTGTCGTCAGACATGTTGTTGCGTCCAGCCCTTCCCATGTGACTGATTCTCTTGTTGAGGTAACTTCTCAGTACACCGTATGGGAACGCCAAATCGTTGCGCTTGTTAATGGACTGGGGACCTGAGAACCATGACTCCAGCAGCTCGCGGCTCACGCGGTTGTCGCCTCTTGCGAGAATTTTGGCCTCGTCAAACTTGAAAATATGGCCGGGTCCCGTCGAGTGAGCTGCCAACCTGGGAGTTGGCGTCTTTCTTTCTGACCGCCGCTGCATTTTCGGCCATTAGCGTCCGATGTTATCTTCCGGTTTCTCCAACATATTTGCTTTGTCCACAACTGCACCAGATCCGGTTAACGTCTCCAGCCGATTTCTCCCGTGACAATGGGTCTTTCGGTCTCATGACCCGGCGTCTGATGGTTGCTTCTGGTCTGTGCGCAACTCCAACTCCGAGTGGGGTGAGTAGGTGGCTGACTGCTTCTGATATATTCTTCACGTACGGAAGAGCCCGCCAAACTTTTGGGCCAGTCGGAAGTGGCTTCTTATCTCGTTTGCGTATGCATTGGTTGAAAAAGTTGCGCGGGTATCCATTTGCTCGCAGTACCCGTTGAAGGAGTTTTAATTCAACAACTTTGTCTTCCACTTCGCTACAGTGCGTCTCAATGCGCCGGTAAAGCGCTCTTAGGCAGCTGCGTTTGTTGCCAATTGGGTGGTTGTTGTTTTAGTGCAGGACTTGCATGGTGTTTGGTACCTTCCTGAACATTTAAGTTTCAAGGCCAACATCACCTTTGCGGCAAACGAGGACATCCAGGAGGGCCAGCTGGTTGTTTTCTTCTTCCTCCATCGTAAATTGAATGTCCGGGAAGACGGCATTTAGACGTTCTTTGAATGTCAGCACCTGATTTTGCTCAATAACGACGAAGGTGTCGTCTACATACCGAACCCGGAATTTCGGTCTGTGTTGTTTGAAAACCACAGACTCCAACTGCTGCAGGACCGCTTCTGCTATAAGTCCGGAAATGGGCGAATCCATTGACCTGCCCTTCACCTGCTCGTAGATAGGTCCGTTGAAGGTAAAGTACGTCCTCAGGCAGAACTTGGGGAGCTGGAGGGCTTGGGCATGCCCGAGGCGATTCTCCGTTTCATCGTACTTCTCTCGTAGGAGAAGTTGGATAGGCTCGACTGCCAGGTCCTGTGGAATAGAAGTAAAAAGGGACGTGACATCAAAGGAAACCATGATATCATTTGGCAGGAGGCTTACACCTTTAAGTTTCTCCATGAATTGCGTTGACGACCTATATGTTGTGGATGAATCAGTGGTTAAGAATTTGAGCCATCGGGACAGCCACTTTGCCAGTCCGTAGGTTGGAGTTCCTTTGAGAGATACGATTGGCCGGAGGGGTGCGCCCTCTTTGTGCACCTTGGGGAGACCATAGAAGCAGGCTAGAGCCGTTTCTTGCGCTCTCGCCATGCGTCGGTCGATTGACGATATGGCACCCAAGTTCTCCATTGCCAACAGCGTTGTGTTGATCTCACGTGTCAGCGTTTTCATGGGGTTGAATTTGCATGGGACGTAGGACTGACGATCGTTGGTTTTGTAGGGCAGAATTCCCAGGGTTCTCCAGCCGAGGGAGAAGCTAGATTAATTCTGACAGATGCTATTCTAAAGTTCAAATAAATTAACCATTTTGCTGCCTATCTGAGCGTCAGGAGTAATCCGTTTTGACAAGCGCAAATTAATTGCGCCAAACAAGATGGAGCACTTGATTATTCCTGGCTGCAGCTTTCTATCTGAAGTAATTTGAAAGAATATGTGTGTATGCTTTCTTATTTTCCGCCAAAAACAGCAAGTTTTTTTCAAATGTTGCTTAAAACAAAAATGCAATGCAAAACTAGAACTGTTTGTACAATCTTAATTAAACGTTGTGTTAATTAACCAGAAAAAGAACTTGTGCTGCTTATTGACACGAGTTATTGGTTTAGAAAGCGTAGTGATGTTATTATTTTAATCCTGGAGGGCGAAAATACTGCTAATTTATTTTTAAATCACTCATTAGTGTCTAATTTATTTTGATCACTTTACATTTTGAAGTCTCTTGTCCTCGATATTTGTTAACACAAACCCATGGGGAGCTATGTGTAGCATAAACACAATACAGAAGATGCGCATATATTATAGTTTGCAGAGTGGCCTCACCAGCAAAGGTAAGGAGGTTGGAATGGCCGTTTGTGGATTTTTCGCCGTCAGCAGCCAGCTATACCCAACCCATAGTTGTGCCCCACTCAAGGTTCGAACGCACGTTCTTGTTGACTTTGTAGACTTTAAATTTTTAAATTTATAAACTATAATGCTATTAGAATGTATGGTATATAATCTTGAAGTTGCACATTAGGGACTGCCTATTTAATATTGATACTAATACGGGGGTGTTCTGCAGCAGTCAATGCATATAAGCTCAAATATAAGTACCCAGTTGCGGATCGGACCTAAAGGTGCTATTCTAAAGGATTGATAGTCAGCGTAAGCAACATGCTCCTTGGACAACAGAAGCTTATGTAGGCCCACGCGCTAATCCCTACTCCCTGCATGTTTTCTGTACGAAAACGGCGATTATCGAGTTTTAAGGGTGGGAAATTAGGACACGCGGTGAAATTTACTTTCATAAATGCTAAAAGCATTTTCATTTTACTGTATATTGAAGTGTTATTGATTTATATCTGTACATTTTCCTAATCTGTATTATCGTTTAACTACTTGCGAAAAACCTGATTATGAAATGGCATGTTTCTTGCATTTCCCAAAAAAAATTAAAATAATGGTTAGAAGATCGTCCACTTCAACTCACCTGAGGTCCAACTTGCTGTTCTTTAGTTAGATTAGTACAGCCCGCGGCGCAAAGCACCGCGCACACCTTTAATTTACGCGTGGAACAACTTACTCATAACGGCCGCGAAAAGAAACGTCGAGTACATTATTTCACTTTAAACTTACTTCGAAAAATTTTCTTCTCTGCCTATCCTATTCCTTTACCTCTTAAAACTCTATAACCACCGATTTTGCAGGACAAAATGCAAGGACTAGGGTGCATGAGTGGGGCTACATAAGCTACTTTTGCCGCTCCTTGGAAATTTACCAAAATTGGTTCAAACGGAAAGCCATCTAACTAAACACACACAAGGCACCTAAATTTGAAGGAAAATCGAATGGATCATGTAGAAAAATCAAGCAACAGTCAATGCACCGTATGATAATAGCGGAAATGTTTAGTCTCGAAGATGTGTGTACAAGTAAATCGATGTAGAGGTAGGATGGCCTGAGGGTTAACTGTTCCGAAGAAGAATTGCAAGTTTCTGAGCGATATGTAAACCGCATTCAATGAGTAGTCCTCCCTTTCTTTTTGCACTGAAAAATCACTCGATTTAGAGATAAATATAAGTAAACTATGTAAAGTACTTAAAATGTGGCCCAATAATCGGCTTACAGGAACCGCCAACTAAAAAGATTTGAAAGCAGACAGCAGCTTGCCTTTTTTTAAACACCAAAGACGGCCGGACTGTCGACATTAATAAACACAACTAGTTGCAGCTCATGCGCCCAGGAATTTTATTCCTGATGACTTCTTCATAAAGCGCGATTACATTTCCACATCGTTATGAACACCCGTAAATATATCACGAAAAAAATAAAACTCTCGAGATTAGAAGCTAGCATCGATGCATCTTGGACAGGGTGCATACACACTCTTCAAGCTTTCACACATTTATGAAGATTATGTAGAGTAATTTTTAAACCTCACATTTTGAACATTACTGGCAGTCACTTACGTCATTTAGTACTTGAGTTGGCCTCTCACAGGTGCACAACAGTACATTTCCTGCTTGAATTTTGCTGCATTCAAAAATGATCTCGAAAGAAACGTTACAACTGTCGTTGCTATTGATACATTTGCTGCCTATCACATGCACTCTAATACGAGAGCAGTAAGCGCAACTGAAATTCGTAGGCAGCGCTCTTATGAAACTTGTCCTGTGTACGTTCCCACGAATTTATTTATAATGCCCTACTTCGAACTGTTTAACTGTTACATAAATATTTGCCTCCCTATAACATTAGACGCATTTCCTTGACGTTTACACCTTTGGCGTTAATGTTAATGCGAATTATTTAGCATTTTTATATTAGCCAACACCATGCTGTTTATCCCATGGTTGATTGTACGTTTTCAGGTAATTACCTCCGATTTATAAAATTATGCATTATGTTATGTACCCAGTACAACAAAAAATGCTTAACGATGACGGTGAGTAGTCGTAGCACTCTCAGTGCATGCACTTAAAACAAAGTCTAGGTTGGCTAATTAAAGGAGACTGGGTGCACACCTTTAGCGTTCGACTGATGGACGCGTACTTTTTCCGATGAGATAACCAAAATAACAGTATGAGCTACTAAGATTCAAAATGCGCCCGAAAATATTTTGTAAGTATAAACTCTGAATGAACATAAGAGCCGTGCCAAGGGCTATCAAAATACGGTAGGCATTAATGGCCAGACGAGTAGTCTATGGGGCTATAAACTAAAAACTGTGTAGTGAACTGCAGTTAAAACCATTTTACTTTGACCCAGTCTTATTTGAATACCCATTTTTTGGAAAAGGAGTTTGTACGAAGAAGCATTGTACGACATTGATAAGAAAGGCCATCACTGCTACTATTAATATATTTAGGGGGCAAGCCCTCGACATAATAACAAGTGAGAATCTTCCATTGATGAACGTTTCCCCGACCTCTGACAGAACTCATCTGTTTCGCTCTGCTTTCGGCTTCGCCAGAGGTCCTGATTGCCCTCACAGCTGGTAAAAATAGGCAGATATTATTGTCGGCAAAGACTGGGGAGACTGGAATGGCCATTTCGGGCTTATTAGCCGTCGTCAGCCAGGCATACCAAAACCCAAGTGGCGTCCCATCCGAGCCCAAAACTCACAACCTCTTTGATCAGAATCAGCGAGCTGGAGCTTCAATAGTTAAGGCGTTTGACGCTGCTTAAAATGTTCTTTAGTTCAAGGCTCGAGTGGGGCACCACTTGGGTCTGGGTATGACTAGCTGATGACGGCTTATAAGCCAGAAATGACCATTCCAGTTTCCCCTGTCTTTGCCGGTAATACTATTTGAGCATTTCTGCTGCTCATAATGTTGAACAAGCAGGTATAAATTGCTTTTTTAACGTACCCGTGATGGAAACCATAGACTACCTCTGTGACGTGGTTAGGGACACGAACTACCGGATTGGTATGCCCGTGGAAACCCTGAAAGAACTACTCACGAGATGCACGCAAAACGTGCAATTCCTCTGCAATGGTCGATTTTACAGACAGATAGATGGTGTGGCAATGGGCTCACCACTTGGCCCGTTTCTCGCAAATGTATTTATGGGCAAGATCGAGAAAACGTGTCTAAGGGACACCATCAATGACCTTGCGTTTTACGGTTGATATGTGGATGACATCTTCTGTTTGACCGAATATAACGCGGACACTGACGCCCTGGTCGCAAAGTTTAACAGCGCGCATCCATCTCTCAAATTTACTGCAGAGACGGAAGAAAACGATGAAATTTCGTTTCTTGATGTCCTTCTGCGAAGGCAAGATGATGGATCCATCCTGCGTAGAGTCCTCCGAAAAAAAACCTGGACGGGACAATACACCAACTTTCACAGTTTTGTCCCCCTAAATATAAAACGAAATCTAGTCCAGGGATTAGCAGCTAGAGTACGAAAGATCTGCTCTCCCGAAACTGTGGAAGCAGAACTCCAACAGCTGCAGCAGACACTTATCGAAAATGGATACCCGGAGAGGTTCATCCTCAGGAATATTGGCGAGCGAGCCAAAAGCCTGATATCTTAACAGCAGAAAAGAAGGACGTTTTCATTAGACTGCCTTTCTCAGGCGATGCAGCAAGCGAGCTGGTCAGACGGCGTCTAAGAACCGCAATCGCAAACGCTTTCCCCGCGGCGAACTTACGGGTGTTCTTCACGAACTCTCCCCTCCTACGATTAGGAGGAAAAGACCGACTCCCGTTGAATGCCACATCTATGTGTATTTACTCTTTCACTTGCTCCTGTGGAGCAAGATACATAGGCCGAACAACGAGGCGCCTGGAAAAGAGGGTACGTGAGCACATACCGGCCTGGTTAAGTAAAGGTGAAACTAGATCGATCTCGAGTTCTATTCTCGCACATCTTGTCGATACGAATCATCGAGTCGATACTAACGAAGCCTTTCAGGTTGTCTACCGGACGCCAGCCAACTTTTCCAAAGGCCTACGCCAACAGGTGCTTGCAACAGCCGAAGCAGTTGCTATACGGCTAGAGAATCCGGTGCTGTGTTGTCAGAAGAAGCTGACAGAAGCCCTTGCACTTCCGTGGCCGACCCCGACGCCAGGTGGCGATTGCACTTTGCCCCCACGCCCCAGTGACAGTCGTTCGCTGCGCGCAAATAACAGCAATCATCCCCCCATGTATCTGCCTTCTGATCAACCCCCACAACCTAACCCAATTACCCCCCTACCCCTCCCCCCCTCCCCTGACGCACGAACCTCTACACGCCGACCCCGCCATGCGGGCGACGCTTAAACGATGAGTTGTAATTAGACTGCACTATTTAACCCTGTCCATCTGTATAGTTTTAATTACCTTGCAAATGTTCTGGCCTGATGATGATTTGCTGAAAACATATGTTTGCCAACTTGACTTCTCAAAATTAGAATGGCATGAAGCATTCAGATACATACATATATTTGATGCCCCTTTCCGCAAACGCGAAATCACAAGCTGACCATTTTCACCCGTTTGAGTGCAAAATGTATTGTATTGTCTTCGTCAGCTTTATTTTGAGCGTCAGAGACCTAAAAAAGTAGTCGTGAACTCTTTCAATGTGAAAAGTGTGTTTTGTCATTCGAACATGCCCCAAAATTGAAAAAAATGTCTTGCAAAACTTGTGACTTCAATTATTTACCTCCACCTTGACATACACTGATTTATTGCGCTGCTAACTGTTCTAAACTGCGTTGAGTCCATACTATGATACTTAACCTGTATTTGTACAAATATTAACTGTTTGTCCACCTTCTTAATTACTGACTGTGCATGCAATAAAGCGCTCTCTACTTTGGCAGGTACGTCACGCAGTTGACTTCATTTCCTTCAATCCCGCTACGTTTTCCAAAAAAATAAAAAATGTTTGCCCAGTAGCAGTATAAAAATAATTAACCTTCAAAAGATGATTTTATTGCCTGCAAAAGTTCCGCAAAAAGGGATTCCGTGCTCTAAAATAGTACGCATTTATTTGTTTGAAGTATTTTAGCTTATATGGCGATATTTAAATAACAAACACAAATCTAAAAAAGGTTTTTATTTTTCAAATGAAAAATAAATGCACGAACATTCCACGCATATAAAAAATGCAAAATTGAAAGCAATGCACGTCTGACACTTTACAAAAAGAAAGGTAACCTGGTTTTGGTTAAAATCGTGTCTAAATGAAAGCATGCGTTCTGATTTATAACAGCTAGTGAGAGTGGCACACATTTAGGACTTCAGATGTACAAGCCGTTTCAGCGCATATGAATTATGTCTCATAAAAAGGAGACGAGATCGCTCCTTTGCACAAAAATACCATCAAAGGGACATTGTTTGTTGTGTTATAATTTCTTTACATTTTTCAAATATGACGTCAAATTTATTCATTCGAAAAAGTCGGAAAATACATTTTGTCCACTTTCGACATCAGTTCCACTGATGTTTATCAGACCTCAGTTAACGCAGTAGGAACTGTGCGAACTTTGAACGTTCATAAAAACCGCTACCTTTCGGCGTTTACGCCAAGGATTTGTAGCTATTTGTGCCACCTCTCATGTTATAAACTCTTCCGTTTTCACAGGGTTTTCATAACCAGAATCTAAGCCGAGGTGCCAATTGATGCATGGCTCATTATGGTGCATGATTTTGAAAAGGCCTCTTGAGAGAAATTATCATGTCTTATGCTTGCCAGTTGATATTAGAGGATGCTTCAAGAGGCAGCTATTCCCATTGGCCCCCAATATAGAGGCACCGCATGTGATCTCGCTCAACGTCGCTAATCGTCCTTAGCTGGCCAACCTTATCCTCAGAGCATACAACTTCTGCCCTCCATATAAATAAAAAATGAAACGTGCCATTACCATAGGCTGTTATTTGTATAGGTTTATAGATACATTCTAGTGTTATTATACAGCACGGATGAAAATGTGATATTTTGCTGGCAATTATGTTTCTCGCTAATGGGAAATTTGTCCATTCCTTACATATATGAACAGCTTACGAGTTTTATCTTAATTTCTTGTAATTTGCGCGTTTTCCTGAAACAAACCAAAACAGCCTGAAACTAAACTCCTCATTCGCAGTTATTAGCTCAGGTAAAACAGTTATTTTAAGGTAATCTGATATTAAATCCTGTGAAGTTGCTCTCTAAAAGCAGACTTACGAACTTACTATGAAGGCTAAGCCCACGCAAACACTATAGAAGCAATTGATGAGGACGAGGGTGTAAAAGTTACTTCCGTTTAAAAGGCAGACATTTTGTAATCAATGCTCACCAGACAGGTGTTCTAAAAGCGGAAATAGCATGGAATGGACCGTTAAAAATATCAGGATAAATATTTTATGTGTTGAATGCACTTTAAATAAGAGCCTAACGTTCATGGTCAAACAAATGCAATGCATTGTTTATGCAGAAAACAAAGTAAAATATTCAAGTTCCTTTTTTTAATAGAGGACGAGGCATTACCTTTTCGGAAAAAATGAGAAGTGCGCTTGCTTTTAAT
This sequence comes from Ligula intestinalis, assembly GCA_036362985.1. Taxonomy (NCBI): domain Eukaryota; kingdom Metazoa; phylum Platyhelminthes; class Cestoda; order Diphyllobothriidea; family Diphyllobothriidae; genus Ligula; species Ligula intestinalis. The sequence continues at coordinate 8,069,735 of JAYGXS010000006.1, read as the reverse complement.
ATAAGGAATTACCACCTTAATTCCACCTCACCCATGCCTTGACACCTTTTAGGTGGTTGAATCACTTTTGCACAAGGTACAATAAATCATGAACGTTCTAAAGAAGCACAACGTATATCGTATATGTACTTATTTGTGCATTCCAATTTTAAAATTAAATTTACTGTATCCAAGCGCCACCATAAAACTGTGTTGTAGGATTCGGATATACTTTCTCGCTTTTTCCATGACTTCATAAATAGATGTCTGAAATATATCATTCTTAAATGCAACCATCAACGAAAATATGTTATTAAAGGTGGTATTACAGTTTAATGTCCTACAGTATGTATTGTGGCTCTTAAAACCTAATGCCAGAAAAGTAAATTCATGACTTTGAGGCAACTAAAGTGCTGTGTATTTTTCCTAATCTGCTTGCTTCTTCTGGAAAGTGTCCTCTATGCATGCGGAATACGTATTGATTTTTTGTCAACCTGTAAATATGGTTATACATTTAAGGTAAAAGCTTTTCTTCTTGTAGTTGGGTAGTTTCTACGCTCATGAAAAGACAAAATCTAGTTTAAGATTCTGGGTTTTTCTTTTTATTTTGGAGAAAACAGTTAACCGCTGAAGTATCCTCAAAGTGAAATCTGCCAAAATCAAAAATATACATTTTCTGTGATAAGTAAACTGAGAAAACGAGGTTGCATTAACCAGACATTTAAGGGTTTTTTACTGACAATTTTACCAGACTGTGTGTTTTCGTGTCCTTACGTGGAGTACTTTAGACTACAGACCGTGCTTTGAATAGCCACGCTGATATTCTCCTGCCGTTTGCGAAGGAATTTTGACAAACCGCAAGCCTATCCAAAATCAACAAGCTGCTACATTTGCGTACATATATAAAAGGCACTTCTCGAACAGTCCAGTTACTATAAATAAGCAATTAAGAAATGGAAGCAATACGCTGACAGCAGTTGAAGTAAAACGCCTGTGCTTATATGTCCCCTCTATATCATAAATCGAAATTCAAGCAACGCAGATATTGCACTACTGATTACAATATAACAGTAAAAGTGTTTAAATTCGTGATTGAAACACAGTCATTATTTTTGGAAAGTTAAAACCAGTAAAACCACCAACCATCGACCTACTAAACTATGTAAAAATCCTTCGGTACAGCAAAACCTTAAAGCATTTTTGAACAGGGCACCTTTTTTGGAAATTTAAAACATTTTTCCCAGGTACAAATATGAAGCAAGCGAAAACGGCAGAATTTATTTGTACAAACAAATTTCGAGAGTGCTTGCCAACTGCTTTTTCTCTTTGTTTAACTCATATAACAATTGGAGAACACAACAGTTTCAATTTTCACAGAATCAATAATAGCATGCTCCTACTTATGACTCTGATGATGAATCCGCGACGGATATCCGAACATCAGGCGAATAGACGTATTGTCCCAGCGATCGAGTCTTCTTGTTTTCTTCTTCTTATTCTTCTTCTCAATAGCAGGGTGATTTTAACGCGACTAAATGGTCAACAGTAATGACACCTTTAAATTTTGGAAAGAAAAGTAGGACGGGTTTCAACAAGAATGAAAGGTTGTGTAAATGTGGCATGCAGTTACCAGGGCAGTTGAAGATAAACTACCTGACCTTATCTGCGCATAAACCACATGGTCTAACTGCTTGCATTGTTCGGGTTTTTGCCGCCATCTAGAGGCTGCTTCCATGAAGCGGAAAGATGTGTAGATGTCGACAAAGTGACAACTGTCTAAAAGTTTCTTTTAATAGAAGACCGTATAACTTTGTTTGCTTGTATTAAAAGGAAAGTAGGCAAATGTTCAGCAGCCCTCGTTACCAATAACCTTTGCGTACGGCCAATGTACTTGCATTCGCAAGTGCAAGTGAAACCCGGGAAAGTTAAAAATGCTGTGTTTTCCAGTTGTTATGCTGTTTATGCAAACATAGGAAGCAGTTAACAAGCTCTCCCGGAATTTATTCGTACAAATAAATTCTGCCGTTTTCACTGACTTAAAATGGATCAAATGCAGATTCCTAGTTTAGTTTTGCTGTATACGACCATTTCTCGAGGGTGAGTTCTTACGTTTAAATCTCCAAACGTAAGAAAGAAGCCCCTGCATAGGCACTCATAACTTCGGTAAATTATTTTAGGAATGACAACGTTTTGATGGTTTAAAACAATAACGCAGAACTTATCGTTACTTGGCAGCTTCGACCCAGTTGCGAAGTCTTGGCGACTTGGGTGGAATTCGGTTGTGATTAAATGCACGGCTACCGGTGGAGCCTCGTGGCTAGAGCGTTAGCTTTCAGTCAAAGATCCTTTTTCCTTAACAGTCAGCGATTTTTTCCCAGGCGGCTTGTTATGTTTATTCAAATCTGCCAATTCTTACCCCATCATATTAGTTTTTGATAAGCCAAGTCATGTATCCTTCTTGCTTGTGTTGAGCTCGGGAAAATAATAGATGGCATCAACGGAACTTACTCACACTAATGTGCTAAGAGTCTCGAATTATAGTCCTCTAAGGCAGACAGTCATCGTTCTCTACCAGGACTTCGTGCGCTAAGGCTCATGGGGCTCTAGATCAAACCTCTAAGTACAACCAGACGTGTAGATAACGCAAGGCGATCAGCTAGTGTCCTCTGCCCTAGTTCCTACTTTCGATCGCAGCCAACTGGATCAGGAGCCTGTGTCAATGAGGCAAATTAATTGAGCTTGATTGATGCTCAACAAAACGCATTATGTCCCACTAGATTTTCCAGATTTTCCCAAAAGTTATTCACACAGGTGGGTTAAATTCTTAAGAACCTCTTCCTTTTCGGTAAGCTATCTAATGAGATATAAAGTTGCAAAAAATCACCATCAGAGAATCCATAAGGGCAGTTGGTGAACCTTAGTTTTCAAAAAATTCTCATCGGGCTGGTACATTTATACGGGACAAGGGTTCAAGTTAAAAAGTGTTTGTATTTTCCTACACATACGTTACGTGAATAAGGGTAGGCGAGGGGTTGATTTGATAAGTGACCTCTGGTTTCGCGGTGGGGAGAGTTTGGTGCACTCAGTCCTGGCAAGGGCAAAGAGAGGAAAGAATGCACGGAAGCCAGCATGCATAGTTCCTACTTTCTAACGCAGTCGACATGATCAGAAGCTTGTGGTTTTATGGTTAGGGCGTTGAACTTGATACAAACAGGTCGCCGCTGCAATACGCGGCTGCTGCAACAGCTGATATTAGTTATGGCTAACTGATGACAACCAATAAGCCAAAAGCCACCAGCCCTTATTCTTCCGTCCCTGTGTATTGTCACTTTCTGCAAAATGCAGGCCACAAACCACCGATGATTTTGAGCGTGATCATTTGATGGCACCTTCGAGCAGAAAGACACTGTGGCGTCGCCACAGAGCGCATGACTGCACACCCAATGACTAAACATTTAAGGGTTTATGAACAATATATCCTGGCCTTTCGATAATGCATGCCCTTTTACAACCCAGCGTCAGACAGCTGATGACTGAGACGGTACCTGATGATGGAGAAGAGTGAGTTCGACGGCTCAGCGTATTCTTCTCGCTTTAAACGATCTGACGCGCTTGAAAGCTATCATGGTCATTAAAGGCCGTGGCTTGGGATCTTTGCAACTGACAGGATAAGTCGGGTCTCGTGGTGAGCCCAGTAAGTTTTTGTTTTTCGTTGATGACTGATAAACTAAAAGGCAGGCTGTAGTGGTTCCTTCTGAGTGTGCCTTTTATTGTATTTACACTAACCTTGGATCCCAGCCAAGGGTTACGCTACTCTTAGTTGTGGCTGCGGCTCAACCAGCACTCTCACATAATTGGCCTTTTTGACGCGATTTTGATACCAAATGCAGGCAGAGATGTTGAACGGACAGTGCAATACAGGCTGCGCAAGTCTGCGTTAACAATAATCTAACGCAATTCACCATTCCCGGACAACCTGGCGGTCACCTCGTTGGGGTCCACGGTTGAACCTGGAAACTCCGACTAAAATACAGTACATTTCCGAATTCCTGCAACATGCCGATATATGCCAAAGATTGGTACTCTTTCGCTAATCGGCATTGACTCAGATTGTGAAACTGATTATCGTGTAGCTTATTCTGAAGTCATTTCAGTCATAGACAGATGCGGGCTTTTTAACGAGTTTTGGTCTGACCACTTACAAAACGTATATGCTGTTAAAAAAGTACTTAAAAGTACGCGTTTTTATCACTGATTTTGACTGTTTATGGAAAACACACATGAAATATTATTTATTGTACTCTTTTTTGCAGCACATTAGCCTTCTGTAAATGTTATACTCAACGAAAGTGCTTTTGAAAAATGTCTTGACAATTGCGATGTGTTCATTGTTAATACATCGTATCCTCAAATATATTTTTTATAAAAAATGTAGGAAAAAATATTTCTTGTCCTCGTTTGGTAGCAAATTACGTTTTCTTTAAATTTTACACTGAAAGAAAGAACATCTTTCGGTTTTAAAAAAATTTCTAATTTTGAGCTTTTTTGCAATTTTCAGGTGTTTGTACATAGAAAATTGTATCCGTCAATTTTTTAATGCTAACTTTACTGTATAAAGCATGCTCCATATCTTTTACAACGTTTAATGAGAACTATGCGAGGTCTTCCTCAAATTGTTGGCAAAACCGTACTTTTCCTTAAACAGGATGTACACAGTGTGCAGGTTAGAAACCTGGAATTCTAGTGTAGTTTTCAGTAGATTTTAAAATTATTCGACAATTTAGAAACTTTTTTAAAACCGAAAGATACCATTCCTTGAAGAATAACATTCACGGAAGGCGTTATATGCTACCAAACGAGAACAAGAAGTAATTTCTTCGTGCATGTTTTCCACAATGCATATTTGAATTCATAAAGGCAGTCAAAATCAATGACAAAAATGCGTGCTATTTAAGTAGTTAATTTTTAAAGGATATACGTTTTAAAGTTTCAAAAATTCCCATCAGAGAATTCAAAAGAGTGTTTGGCGAGCATGCGTAGCTTTCGATAAATTCTCATCGGGCCGTTACAATTATATAGGGAGGGGTGCAAACGCAAATTAGTCATGGGGAAAAGGAAGGGGGTGTGGGGTTGGTAGTAATCAGCTAATGAAGGTTTGTTGAGTCCGGATAGGGGATGGGGGGAAGGGGGGTGGGGTTGGGTGAAGCGGCAGCAAGCGGGAAAGATGCAGGTAGTTACGTAACCGCTGGCCAAGCCAAGCTCGGGGCCTGCAGGAGGTTCTTCTGCGCGCACAGAACCGGCTTCCTCAAACGTATCGCGGTTTCTTCTGCTGTTGCCAGCAAACGCTGACCCAGGGGCTTTGGGTAGTTTGGCGAGACCTTGTAAATTACCTTAAAGGCTTCGCTGGGGTCCACCTGATGTCCGGAGTCAACCATGTGGGCAAGGATTGAGCTATTGACGCTTCTGATTTCGCCTTTGGCCAGCCATGCCGGAAGGTGCTCCCGTATTCTTTTTGATAGACGCCGACTTGTGCGACCGATAAAGCTTGCTCCACAGGATCAAGTGAATGAGTATGTGCACATGGAGGTGGTCTGAGTTAGCAGCCTATCTTTACCTTCGCCGTGCAGGACCGGGTTCGTTGAGCATAACACCCGAACGTTCGCTGCTGGGAAGGTTCGTGCTACGGCTTGGTTAAGACGTCTGCTGAGAAGCTCGCTTGCTGCGTCCCCTTGAAAGGGAACTTTGAGGAACAAGGTCTTCTTTTCTACAGTTGGTGTAATAGGCTTTGGTTCTTTCTCCAACATATTCTTCATGATAAATCTGTTCGGATACCCGTTCTCCCTAAGCAGGTCCTGTAGTTTTTGGAGCTCCATTTCAATAGTGTCCGCCGAACAGATTTTCCTGGCTCTTTGCGTTAAAAATCGGATCACATTACGTTTCTGTTGGATAGGTACAAAACTGTTAAAGTTTGTGTACTGTCCGGACCAGGTTTTCTTACGATAAACGCTCCTTCGGATGCTACCGTCGGTTCTTCGACTTAGGAGGACATCCAAGAAAGGAAGCGAACCTACCGTCTCCACTTCCAAGGTGAACTTGATGGAGGGATGTGCTTCATTCACAGTACTAAGAAACGCATTCACGTCGGTTTCTACTGGGGCGATGGCAAAGGTGTCATCGACATATCGACCATAGTGTTTTAATTCATGGATCCACTTGCTTATTTGCGACTTCTCCAGCTTGCCCATGAAGATGTTTGCCAAAAGAGGTCCGAGGGGCGAGCCCATAGCAACGCCGTCTAGCTATCTATATAAGTGGTTGTCAAAAAGGAACTGCACATTTAATGTGCACTTTAGTAGTAGTTCCTTTAATGCTGCAGTTGGTATTCCTACTTCTATTTGATTTTCCATTACGAGGTCGCAGATATAGTCGACTGTTTCTGTTACTGGGACATTTGTAAACAGCGATGTGACGTCTAAGGAGAAAATCCTCATGCCGTTTAAGTTCATATCATTGGTGCTGTTGATAAATTGGAATGTATCTTTATAGCTGTGTGGCGCTAGCAGCTGTTGCAAGGGTTTGAGCTTATCTGCCAACCATTTCGCTATCGCATGATAAGGCGAGTTTCGCATGTCCAAGATCGGACGAACTGTCAGGCCACCTTTGTGGATCTTGGGCAGGCCATACAATCGGGGAATATGCGTGCCTACTGGCCGCAGCTGTTCGAGTTCACGGTCGGTAATGAATCCTGCCGTGTAAAGTCTTCTTAAGCAGCCGGTCAATTGTGCCTCTACTTCCTCCGTGCAGTCTTTTTCTCTGTCTACTTTCGCAAATTTTGTCTGATCTGCTAGTATGTCCTGCACCTTAGTTACGTAGTCCGATCTGTTCATCAGAACGACACCGGTGCCTTTGTCTGGTCTAGTAACCAAGATGTCTTTGTTGGCTTGTAGCTGCTTCAACTTGTCTAGATGTGCTTTGGTTAGAAGTCCGCGATTTGTTAGTCTCCGGTTCAGGTACTGGTAACTACAATTAACCAGTGTTGATTTGAAGTGCTGAACACTATCTGCGGAGCTTGGCTTAAGGTCGTAAGTTTGATTATAGAGATGCTCAAACTGGGTTTCTAGGTCTAACTGATTAACCTTTCGACCAGGTATGCAGAATTTTGGGCCAAGTGATAATGCTTCAAGTGTAGTCACATCAAGTGTAAGAGAGGAATGGTTTTGCACGTACCTCTTTGGATCTTTGGGGGGTCTTGACTGTGGTTTGATTTCGTGCACCCTTTGAAGAAGTGACGATCTCTTGGCCTCCCCACGCTTTCTTTCTATGGTTTGAGTGTAGCTGCTGAATTCTCGTTTTTCTTCCTCGGTCAGGGTGTCTAAAACGGCAGCGCGTTGGCACACGTGACGCTCCCGTTCATTAATCCTTACGCGAGTGCTTTCTAGTTGGTTCTCGGCGTATCGTCTAAGAGTTTGTTACCGGTCATAAATAAGCTCGTTAAAAAGCCTAAATCCTATCACGACTTCAAAAACTTCAGAATAGACTACGCGATAATCAGTATGCCAACCTGAATCAATGCCGAGTAGTGAAAGATTATCAATCTTTCGCATATGTCGGCACGTTGCACGAATTCTGGCGCTAACTGTAGATAGGTGTGTTTAAATGAAGCTCATCTAACTTCCGATTCTGCCTTGGTGCTCACATTCGAACACGGCTCGTAGCCACACCGATAAGTGAGCGTGCATCCGCCAATGTTATTATTTCCGGGCGGAACCAGCAAGCAACCGAGGCCGTGACTCGTTGGATTAAAACGTTGTCCTTCTAAACACGAAGTCACGAATTCAAGCCTGGAGTGGTGCACTACCAGGAGTTGGGTATGACTGCCCGAAAAAGACTAACGAATTCAAAATTGTAAGGAAGGCCTAACGCACAGCCTAAACAAGCAGCTAGTTTGCAAACAATAGGCGCTCTCAAAGCAGGCTATCGATCGGCCTACAGGGGCGAACGTACACAAGCCGTTAATAAATCGATAATCCAAAATTCATATTGAATGTCAACCTATGGGTCCTAGCCAATCGCACCGGTGAATAATCCAGGTGAGAAGCTGATTGGTTCGTGGACCTATCTACATTTCTTGTACCTTCTTCACCCAAAAACTTCTGCTGTTGCACATTTCTTGGCGTTTTTTTCCCTTTGGGGACTGACACAAGGCATTATGGAGCGTTAATATCTCGGTCTGGACTTCCGTCTGTATCGGTGACATTCATTTACCTAAAACATGACTTCGCATTCTAGTTCTAATTTAAACAATCCTCTTTAATTGTTGTGTCGTTTGGGTGGCCAACTAGAGACCCGACTCTAAGCCAAAAAGAAAACGGACCATTCGCGATGCAATCTCCATTTGTGCATAATAAAAGGTAATTGGTCTCCAGCTGGTTGTCATATTCCTTGCGTCTGTTAGTAAGCGAAAACTACAAGGCCAAAGAGAGGGAACACCTGTCATTTATTTTTGACTTTTCAATTTGAAATGATTCCACAACAACTACTGCTGGAATCACATCTTAGGTGAACTTGAACCTGTGATTAATTGACATAACTATTTTGGCGTGTTTGAAAATTAAATTCCGAACTACGCCACCAGCTTATCTAAATCTTGAGCTTGTGTCTACATGAGAAAGCATAGCCGAATTCGTAAAAATTACGAAAATGATTGATTTAGCTCCTTTTACTAAGCTCTTGCATTCCATCGTGCTGAGTGTCATTTCCAGATGCGCTAATGCCCCCTGGGAAAATCTCACGTTACCAAATCCAGGAAATGAAGCAAGCGTTTCTAACAAATTTCGAACTTTCACAGAAAGATTAATTTCATGGTAAAACTATCTGTATCGATGACTTGCCATATCTGTTCGCACTAATATCACCAATCAGCAGCGTTCAAATTGGCCAAAAGTGGTTTCATTAGCATGTGTAAACCATATTCATTAATAAGAATATGCGTCAGCAATCCGCCTCAATCTATCCATGCCTCGTATAAGGAACAAATGACCGTTGGGTATTTGATATCCATGAAATACACTGACGACATTTTCCCCGTTTCTTTTTCCGACTGAATTGACGGATTTGCATTCTCATCAAACGATTGCCTAACATATTTGTGGTAGACCTCAATGACAGGTTATGCTTCTGTGCTTGTAGAACGACTGAATTAGCACTAGACGATTAAATACCAACTAATAATTTTGTTGAACGAAACGCTGGAGGTAAATTCACTATCCTGTCTTATCAGCCAGAAATGGCATAATCTGTTGTCCAGGAAATTTTGTTAACTTACCAGTTATCTTTCTTGTAAAATCGGCACTGTTGACGAAGGCTTTTTCCGCGGCTTCAGACCAGATCTTAATACTTTTGAAAAACTGTTGATGACTCCGGTTTAAAACAAATGTTGATAGCTCTTTTGGCTGTCGAAAACTAACATGCATTTATGGACTCTCCACTCTTCCTTTTTTTATTGGGGAAAGGAAGGAGTTTGTCTTTGCTTATCCGCCTTTTCTAACGTTCTTGAGAAATGTAATTACCAGACCATTGACAGTGGTGTTTACAATTTGGTCTTGACAACGTAAAACGTGATATTTTCGTTAAGGTTGTTTTAATGCCACCAGTGTTGGAAGAAATGCAACTTGTTACTTCATTTATACCTATTTTGGAGAATGCGGTAGAAATTTGCACAGGTTTCCCCGTTTTCCTAGGCCAGCTTTATCGGCTGGCATCACTCACGGGCCAGGACAAGGCGAGAGAATGATGGTGAAGCTGTGTGTTTAAATGTCTTGGGTTTAGTTTGCCCGCATTTAGCCAATCGAAATTCTACCCGTCGTATGGCACCAAGAACAGAAGGGTGCACATAAATGCAGTGGATATAAATGCAGTGCACTTAAATGCAGGGCAATCTGCCCGTATGTAGCCAATAAAGAGTCTACACATCGTATGAAACCGCTAGCAGAAAGGTGCACATACATCCAGTGCAATGCAGCGCATATAGAGACTTCCTCGAACCAACGTCTGTCAAGATCATGCCCACCAAGATTATCTGCTATAGCAACTTAGAATGACCATCTATCGATCGATGGACTTGGCGATACAAACATTCCTTGAATATTGATCGGGTATAGCTTAAGAAAATTAAAACAAAAGTTCACTAACCAGTCCTTTGTCAATCAGTCCATCTTCTTTTAATGAACCACTTTGCATCTGGAACTCTTTTTCCTAAATAAAATGAGAAATTCATGAACGCGGAAATCGCAGGTGCTGCTTTTGTTGAAGTCGGTTTTGTAGCTAGATGACAAATACAAATAGCGCACTCGTTACCGGCAATCCGTATACTTCTTTTAATTGAGGTAAGCATCTGTAGGTTTATAGGACTAAAACAGGACTTGGTGTGGTGGAAAACCAAGATTTGGAATGGTAGAAACAGAGAAGGAAGTTTGATCTACCAACAGGTTTAGAAACAATCACTCAGGTAGAATTGAAGCATTCTTCGTGTTAACATCCTGATGTCGATTTACTTTTCATGACACTTGTAATTCTATATAGGTAAAATGTCAGTCTGTATTGTTCTAAACAATCGATGCATGTTCGCTTGACAGAAACCTGTTGACCAGAGTAGATTTCTAATGGAAACAAAAACTCTACAGTTACGGAATAAGTCAAAACCATCGAGATACAAAGAAACATACCTTTACGAATAAGATAGTTGACAGTTCTGGAGGCAAATACATTTTGCACAAATTAATATAACATCGCAGACGTTCAGGTGAATAGATAAAAACTTTACAAATGCGATTTTCAACAAACAAAACTCTACACTCAGGATAACATTTCTTCGTCCTGATTAACTATAACCAGGTAATATACCCAGTAGAAGGCATTGTAAATTAGAAAACAGAGCGGAAACAGGACCCGACTGTACTTATCAATCTTGCAATCATCAATCATTTTGGCCTTTTGTGTCAGCTCACTCCTGCGTGTGGAATCCGCGATCGTCTGCTGCAGGACCGGATCCAGATCCCCCAGAAAGGTCATCCTGCGCTGCAGAGTGAACCCATTGGGTATCATACCAGAGGGCTTCATTCCACTGTCTAGGCAAGCCAGTTCAGCGCGCTGTAGTGCCACGCACCATAGAGCCAACTCCTCCTTCACAATCATCTGCACATCCTTGCGCCAGTGTTCTCGTCTCCGATGCCGCAGCAGGGTGATTGCCAGGGCGTACTCCACCAGTACGCCAATCACAAAGGCGATGGCAAAAATCAGCCAGATATCTATAGCCTTGATGTAGGAGACGCGGGGCAGGTTGGCAGTCACAGAGGCGGCCTGTGTCAACAAGCCCAGCAGACTCATCAGTCCCAGGGGCACGCGAGCCGGTGCCGCGTCCACGCTCACGTAGAAGCTCAGCCAGGAGACGATGATCACGAGAATGTTTGGAATATAGGTGTTCACCAGGTACGAACTGATCTGCCGTTTGAGCATAAAGCGTGCCAGCAGGCAAGAATAGTTGCCGGTGGATGTGGAGGCCCCAGCAGAGCAGTCGAAAAGGCTGAAGTTGGTGGGTGTATTAAATTCTGGCACTTCCATTTTTTTGGGCAGCTCCACCGGCAGGGTTTCTCGCCACACAAATTTCAGCTCATCCAATGTGTACCCGTAACTGCCAATATTCATATGGCAGTACTGGGTGTCCATGGGAAAGGTGTGGAGATCCATGACACAGGAAAAACGCATGGTAATTTTCTGGCTGTAGAGCAGGTCTCCATTGGGGTAGAGACGAAGCAGGTCGTTGGGCAGGGTAATCTTATGCAGGTAGCCATCTTTGCCATTGCGAAAGAACAGATCAGGCAGCCATAACTGCGATTTGAGCATGGGTGAAACGAGGGGTTGAGTAAAGTTCTTAAACTCGGGCAGATGGTCCCACCTGAGACGTGGATCAGTCCAGGTCTGTCGAAGCAACGTGTCCATATAGTAGTCCATGGTCTGTACTTCGATAGAAAAGATGGCCTGTATTTGTAGGTTCACCTTGACAATGGTGGCTACGTCCAGCCCTTCCGTGGGTCGCTCGTGGGTCTTGTAATTCATAAAAAGCATATCAATTAGCCGCTCTCGCTGAGTTGCACCTTTTCTCATTTTTTCGCCTGCGGACCCGTCACCGACGCGGCCATGGAGTGTTTCCCGCTCCTCCAATTTTTCCCAGCCAGCCATTACGGGATCTGGCTCTTGCGGCGTCGGAATCCTAGCCGGATAAAAACCAAATTCAATGTTTCCATTGGTGACCGCTGCGCTGCGGGTACCAGCTAACAATACTAGAAACAGAACCACTGTCGTGTAGCACAGTGTGATCATATCGTCAGAGGAATGACGCAACCCTCTAGGTAAATGCAAATACGGAAAAAAATAATCACTTCAGGCGCACCCATTGGTCCCCAAAACGGGATGGTTAACGGACCAATCAAAGAACGAAAATGGCATGTGACAAACGGACATCTTAGTGGTTAAATTCACTTCTGACCCTAGAACACAGCCGGGCTAATTGAGTGACCAAATTTCGTAGGCTGCCAATGAACACTATTGCATAATTAACTGAAAGTTTGCTTCCTATCAGAAGCCCACTTAGCCAATACAATTCGTTAAATTGTTTTTAATAACCACCTGAAATTTTTCAGATATGCAAATCAGATATAACATACAACGATGATTAAGTTTAGAGGGCAGATAAGGTTCATATTTTTGTGAATAAGATTATAGAAAGAACCCAATTTTAACACCGATAATATACTGATAACCAAAAATGCCTCAGATATTTTTATTCCGATAGGACTGTTTTGGGGCATTTTTAGAGTTTTTCAAGTGTGACAATATTTTGCAAAATTGCACAAGCTAGAACTTCAGTTCATTAAAAAGAAAGGGAACCAACATATTTATTTATTATTATAAGAAAAAACCTCAATTAGTAGGCAAGGACAAAATCATTTACGCAGAAACGAGCGATTTCTCCTAAACTATTTTATCATAATGGTGAACAAAATAAACGCATTTGTAAGAACATGTGGCAAAAGTAGCTTATGTAGCCCCTTTCAGATATCCCTAGTTGCAGCAATTTGTGCTGTTAAAACGCTGGTTATAGAGTTTTGTGGGTTGGGGAAATAGGGTAGGCAGAGAAGGAAATTTTTAGAAGTAAGTGAAGTGAAAAAATATGTTCAAAAATGCTTCCCGCGGCCGCTGGGCGTAGGTTGTTCCGCACGCAAGTAGAAGGTGTGCGCGGCGTTAAGTTGAACCCCAGGTAAGTTAAAGAAGACGACCTTCTAACCTCCAGTTCAATTTTGCAGGAAATTCAAGAAACCTGCAATTTGATAATATAATTTTTCCGCAATAAGTTAATGAAAATACAAATTAGGAAAATCTACAGATATATATCAACACCACTTCTAAATACAGTAAAATAAAAGCGCATTTAACATTTATTAACGTTTATTTCACTGCGTGTCCTATGTTAAGGCTCATAAAACCCGATAGCCACAGTTTTTGTAGGAAAACTTGCAGGTTTTAGGGACTTTTGTGTGGGGCTACATAAACTACCGTAACCGAACATGCATATCACACTATAGAAAGATATTTTTTCAGTTATAATTAATGACGTGCAAGTTGTACTTGATTTGAAACAGCCACAAACAATTATTTAATCACATTTATAATTGGTTCTCGAAGAGCAAAAGCATGACAAGCAAATATGAACTTCTGATTTTTGCTTTGTAAAACACCCTCGCAGATAGTTGTGGGTAACAAATAAAGAAAAAGCATTAGTCGCAACACAGGAAGAACAGCTCTTCAAATGAATTTAATTTTCTTGCATATGCAACACGTGAATGTAGGCTTTAGGTTGTAAGTACCTACCTGTCCTCCAGATTATACTACTGACCTTATTGTTAACTCGACGAAGATGAATTATTTTCAGGACCTTATACTAACAGTATTCATACCAGTTGCGATAACCATAAAAATAGTATAATCCCTAATCACAACTGAGAAATGTTGTTGAAAGTCACAGATGTAACCGAAGAAGTCCAGTTTCATGCCCTGTCACAAACTTAGTCCCTATCAGGAAGAACAACACACCAAATTCGTTGTCCATTAAATGTACGCTGAATTTATTTACTTCGTTGAGTATCACATTACTGACTTAACTGACTAATAAACCTGTACCAAACAGTCCTACTCATCCCCGGCTGTTGAGACTCTTAAAGCTCAAAACCAAGACCAGTTAATTATACATCAAACACCCATATCACTGAGAAATGGGATTGTTGTTCTGTCGGGTAGAGCTGACAAAAAATTTATACGAAACAGTAACGCCCAATCGCACAGTTTATGATATTGTAAATTATTAAGTTGGTTTGGCAAATTTAGTTGATTAATTTGACCCGATTGGGAAAAAATTCGTGGCATTCAGCGGAATTCGAACCCGCAGAGGAAAGAGGTCGTTGAGCCAAGACAGCGCGAAATTCGTAGCTCAAAAGGGTACAGTGTTGGCTTGGCTAAAAGGCCTCTCTCCTATGCGGGTTCGAATGCCGCCGAATGCCAAGAGTTTTTTCACAATTAGGTCAACTTAATTGTAAATAAAAAACATGCAAGGCTTACAAGTAGAGCTCACCATATGAGGTAACCGAAAATGTGATGCAAATAACACTAAGTGACGTGAATTTGACAAAAATGAATGGATTGTGGGTTCTGTTCGAATAACACTTGCTTGCATTAAAGCTTACGAATGCATAACCTATAGGCTAGTTTGCGAGAAAGATAACACTAAAATTTGTCGCTTGTAAGCGCAAAATCTGGACAGTCTTTTTTAGTATTACGTCACGTGTAGAAGAGGTCTTGGAGGATATTTTAAACGCATGTACTTGCGGATGCAAGTATATAGGGCGAACGCAGGGGCAATTGGCCACCAGAGCTAAGGAACATTTACCTAGCTGGCTAAAGAAACAAGAAAACAAAATTCCCCGGTCCTCAATTGCTGAACATCTGTTATACTCGGGCCATTCTGTTGACCCCAAAACGTCCTTCCGAGAACTTGTTCGAGCACGTATAACTCGCACTTTACGCTACCTGGAAGCAGACTACATACGGCGGGTCAAACCCGACTTATGTAAACAGTTGGAGCATGTAGTGAACCTAACTTTGCCTTGGTAACATTGGCTCCCTGTTTATACATTTTTCCTCCTAAGTTGTTACCTCAGGTGTTTTTCCCTGTTATTTTTGCTGACCATAGCGTTTGAATTTCTCATGTTATTGATTAGCCACTTGGCCACTCCTTTTGACCTTGTGCTTATATCGATTTTTCTGTACGAATTCATTGTGCATCTTCTCTTTTGTGATTCACGTTAAGTAATGAGAGGCGGCAACTGACGAGCTCTCTCGAAATGATATGGATCCAATAAATCATTTTGCTGCTATTGCCACATTTAAATTTGCACCAGGGAAACGTTGCTTTAAATTTCTGAAACAGCACCTCCCTTTGGATACCATCAAGTCTTTGGAAAGACTTTTGCAGTTAAGATGCCGAATAACGAAGGAAAATACACGAATTGAATTTTTACCGAACTGTCTGAATAACAAGCTATATCCTTCTGAGTTTTACAAAGTGCTTAGACGAGGAAAATTACGACCAACTTTTAAAAACTTGAACCGTCTTACACTATCAAAAATAGAAGATTCTATCCAGTTGGTGGATTACAACAAATCCTTTTTGTACCAGACAAAACATATTTTGGACAAGATAGGATTCTATTGCTGGTCTATCTTTATCAAGCATTCATATATCATACAAAAGAAGACCAGAGAAACATTCCGAAGGAAATAAGTCAGGTCAATTTGTAATAAGCCTACTGAGGATATCTTCCCTCGAAACCCTGATGAATTCATCCTGAATCTTTCGGACACTAAACTCAACGAATTGCAAACCGAGGCCAAAGTAGCTTATGTAGCCCCACTCATATACCCCTAGTCCCAGCATTTTGTCCTGCAAAAACGGTGGTTATAGAGTTTTTTGGGGTGCGGAAATAGGCTAGGCAGAGGAGAAAATTTTTAGAAGTAAGTGTAAAGTGAAAATCTGTTGTGAAATTTGCTTCACGCAGCCGCTGGGAGCAGGTTTTTCCGCATGCTACTTGAAGGTGAGCGAGGCCCTTCTCGCCGCGAACTATACTAATCTTACTACAGAACAGTCAGTTGGACCTCAGGTAAGTTAAAATGGACGACATCCTAACGGAAATTTCAATTTTTCGGGAAATTCAAAAAACCTGCGATTTGTTGATCGGGTTTTTCCGCAATAAGTAAAACGATAATTAAGATTAGGAAAATCTACAGCTATAAATCAACGACAATATTAAATACAGTAAAAGAAAAATGCTTTTAGCATTATCTAAAGTATATGCCATTGCGCATCCTAATTTCACACACATAAATCTCGATAAAACCATTTTCGTACAAAACCATGCAGGAGGTATGGATAAATGAGTGGGAGTACATAAGCTTCCGTTGTCCATAAGGGTTCGATTCTGAAAGTCACAAAACCTGGCTGAGTGAGCGCCAAGTTGCCACATAAAAATAAATGGTCTGTCCGCCAAATTGCGAGTTTGAAACATATTGAAATTTCCATCATTAATGTATACTTTCTCAAAGGCTATTGAGCACATTTGGTCTACCCATGCGTGATTGAAAAAATACGATTTGTTTGTGAAGAAAAAGATGTGATCACTGAAACAAGAATTTTATTTGCCTGATGTTCCAGATTTCCTCGGGAATCCTTAGTTAAAACTGATGATAACATAGGCATGGTCATGTGCAGATGAGGTGGATACAAGCAAAGGCTGCACGGTATTTATAGTTAAAAGTGGTCATCCGCGTGTG
>JAYGXS010000006.1:7998803-8047818 GCA_036362985.1 Ligula intestinalis | reverse complement strand
GCGGATGACCACTTTTAACTATAAATACCGTGCAGCCTTTGCATGTATCCACCTCATCTGCACATGGCCATGCCTATGTTATCATCGATTCTAAGTTAGGATTCCCGAGGAAACCTGAAACGTCAGGCAAATAAAACTCTTGTTCCAGTGATCACATCTTTGTCATCTGAACTGCTTCCTTTGACTCGAATATTCGCTTCTGTTGGCAAAAATGTGTTCCTTATTAGCGAGAAAAAACTAAAGTTAATGCAAGCATTTTGATTGATTTTACCCGAAATGGTTTGGTGATCACTAGAGATAATATTATAATATGATGATAAGATTTATGACTTATTTCGAGCTTATGTACTGAGACAGCTGGAAATGTATTTGTGAAGCGGAGTGTAACGTGTGTTTTTTTAAGAATAAAGAAATGCACTTCTTTTGTTAACAATATATGATTTTTAAACGCATATGCTGCAATACGTATTTTTATGTCAGCCTAACTGAGCATTGTTTTATTAATTAAGTATCGATTTTATAGTTTACTGTTTATTTGTTACAAGTAGTGCTACAGTGAAGCAGTCATCTTGTATGTTGACAGTCCATCCTGCAATGTAACCCACAAGCCATTAGATGGTCTGAATTAGCACACGTCTTACACCTATGATTTAGAATTCTTGACAAAATCCAAAATGTCCGGAAAATAAACATTCTTGTTCCAGAGATAGCATCTTCCTATTCTAAACCATTTACGTTTGAATAATACTTGGCCGATTGGGCTACCATGCCTTAACCTGCTCTTTAAGACAAGAATGTATATCTTAATTAAAAGGTATAACACACATCCCGTAATCGTACAGATATGCATATTAAATAAGCCACCATTATTAATAGTTTTTCTTCTAAAAACCACAAATGAAATTCAATTTTTGAATTATGAGCCAAGCCTTATGTGTTTTTTTTTCACTGTCTTTTCTTTTCGCTCAGTTACACCTACTGGCTCGTGTTAACTGACATCACCGCCTGTGATTCTATTACTTGAGACAAGCGAGTAGTCGCCTACAATTATGAAAATGACTTCTCTGAAATGTTCGGCTGCACAGATGCCTTTTTAACATACGATGTATCAATAAAGAGTTAATAAGAATTTGCCTTTATTCCCTTAAAAAAGTTGACTTAACTATTATCTCATAATCTCAACAGGATTAAACAACCAATAAACCATAGTCGTGCAAAGAAAATGTTAGGCATACAGTCATGTCACGTGCTACCATATATAGATAATTTTGCACGTGCTTTGACCCTTCATCCCGACTTCGACGTCTGTGGGGATGAGACTTTCAGGCTCAAGTTAGGAGCTTGAGAGTTTGTAGAATCACCTTCTGTGAGCACAGCGCAGGGTGGCCTATTGGCAATTTCACCAAAAAGCCTGCTACTTTAACAAGAGTAAAGAAGGACGTGCTCATAAGACTGCCTTTCATAGACGATGCAACCAGCGAGCTGACAAGACGACACCTGAAGACTGTGATCGCAAGTGCTTTACCCATGGCTACTTTCGCGTGTTATTAATGATCTCTCCCCTCCCCCGATTGAGAGGTAAATACCAATTCTCGTTGAAGGCTACATGCAGGTGCATTTTATTTCGACATACTCCTGTTGAGCAGGATGCATCGGTCGAACAAAGAGATACCAGGAGTAGAGGGCACATGAGCACATACCGGCCCGATTTATTAAAAGTGGAACTAGATCGATCTCGAGTTCTATTTTTTTGCACAGCTTATCAACAAAAATCGTTGAGTAGATACTAAAAAACCTTTCAGCTTGAGAATAAGATGTAAATGACAACTCGATCGCTTCGACAATATTTTTATTCGCCTGACGTTTCGAAATCCGTAGCAGTTTCATAATCATTGACATACTCACAGAACAGCAGCAGAAACAGTTTGTGTGTGTCCCAGCGATTGAGTCATCTTTTACTTCTCAATTACCTCCTGGGACTCGCACGTTCACTTGCATTAAACCAAACACCAGCTCACTTTTCTAAGGGCAAACGCCAACGGGTGCTTGCGAAAACCGAACCAGTACCCATGCGGTCAGTAAATCTAGTGCCGTGTCGTCAGAAGACGCTAACTCAAGCACTTTCACTTCTCTGTTCGACTCCGAAGCCAGGTAGCGATCGCACATCACCCCCGCCTCCTAGTGACAGTCGTTCACTCCACGCAAATAACAGTGATCATCATGCCATGTACCTGACACCTGATCACTGACCAAAAACTAACCCAATTTCTTCCCCTCCTCCCTCACCCTCAACACAAAGACCTCTACAGGTCGTTCTCGCCCGGGGAGTAGCTTGAAAACGATTAGTTCTTATCAAAGTACAATTATTAACCCTGTCCAACTGTACAATTTTCATTTTCACCACAAATGTAGCGGCCTCATAAAGGGTTGCTGAAACATATGTCGGCTTAATCGATTTTTATAATAGAGGAACCCGGAGTATATCGCCGGCAAAATGCTTGTTCCACGTCTAACTCTTGGCCGACGTCAACCAAATGGGACACCTTTGTTCCTGTGAGGCCAATTTGCTTGGTCTGATGCCTTCGCGCCTATCAATGCAGATACACGATTCCCGTCCTATCTAGCTCTATCACGAACGGAAACAGGGCATCAAAACACTCTCAAACCCCTCCACATTACTGCTGTTTATCGGCTGTATGACTCTTTACTGCTTTATTGTGCCAGAAGGTTGCTTAATAATTAACAACAATACTTGTAAGCATTCGATTTCTTAGCGAGCATGCTTTAAGTTGCTCCTGCGAAAGGCATCAACAAGATTATACAAAAGTCAATTATTTGATAGTAATAACTGATATGGCCTCCACGACAGGAAAGTGGGATACAAAAGTCTCCTCGGTAAAGTAGAAACCGAATAAATTCCCGTGTCCCAACCTTTATACTGACCTTAAATTGAACTTTAACCTTAAACATACTTTTAGCGTTTAGGTCACCCTGGACGCCTAACCTTTACTTTTATATTAACTCGAACCTTATCTTAACTCGAACCTCAGACCTATCCCTCATTTTCCTGAAACCTTTATCAAAGAGGACACTATATTTTGTGATTTCTGTTCAACCGGAGGCTGTATAATAAATCGTTAGCGTTACATAACATTCACTTTTTTTCTTTTAATATTATCCTGAGGATTTTTTGAAAAATCTGCTGCTGGGACGTTTGTCTGCATAGTAAAAAACTGCGTTCGTGTTCTCGAAAGTCATTTAAGCTGCTTCGACTCTTTTCGGAATCTGAGAGCTTGTCAGGCACCGCGATCTGCCTTATTTTAGTGTACAGTTTATGTCAACTCAAAATAAGGAGATTAAAAACCTGAGACTACAGACTGTCCTACACAGTACTCTCTCGTTGCTTAACTGTGAAGTCAACCAAGGCTCTCGTTACATTTAATTTGTGCAAACTTAAGAATATTATTTGGGAGCGGACAGTTAAGTGCAAACTTAACCTAAGGGCTTTAGAATCCTTCAAAAACTGCACCAAACGCGTTCGTTTTTTCCAATTGCTCGTGATTGTCGCTCAACATTATTTATCGGGCCATAAAAGTTTGACCATCGCTTTTTACGAGGTCCAAAGCAAATCACAGGTGGTGTAGGAACAATGACTTATATTAAATCTATCTCAGACACAGTTTTACTTCGCCCCACCTGGGTCTGGTATCAAGGCAGAGTCAAAAAGACCAGAAATAGGAGCGGGAAAGGCAGCTTGAAGCCTACGTGAGGGGAAGTGCCTTAATGGCCCCATTAGGAAGGGTCCATTTCCACCTGCACCTTAGTCTCCAGCCAGCCATTACGCCCATACAATGGATTGAATAGGTGGTACGAGTTATCTCCCAGTTGACAGCTTTTCTAGCCAACGCACTCTGATAGTTTCAAGCGCTTCAGATTGTTACTAGCAAGACAAGTGCGGCAGGCTGTGGAGCTCCCTCTCTTAGCAACAGGCCACCCTCCGAGAGGGTTAGTTCTGATGTGCGGTTGTCATCGTGGGTGACCTGGCTGACATACTTGTCTCCACACCCCAAAGCACGACATGGTCTCTTTGATACACACAAATATTACCAAAAACCTGAAGGTGTGAAGGAGCCGCCGCATAATAATAAATACAAACACCAAACTTTAGCATAATTTTTCATTTTATTGCCACTTTCTGTGTACCAAT
Organism: Ligula intestinalis; assembly: GCA_036362985.1. Taxonomy (NCBI): domain Eukaryota; kingdom Metazoa; phylum Platyhelminthes; class Cestoda; order Diphyllobothriidea; family Diphyllobothriidae; genus Ligula; species Ligula intestinalis. The sequence continues at coordinate 8,043,611 of JAYGXS010000006.1, read as the reverse complement.
ATCTTCTAATAGCAGTATAAATGTGACAGTCCTCACTTACTCACTATATATCGCCAATGATGAAGGCATTATATTTAACAGCAAATAGATGTAAGCCATACTTAAGCTCACTTCTCCATAGTTTCGGATCCCGAAGAAATTATTTTCGTCCTCTTCTTTAGTCAGGCAACTGAATTGTTTGGGAAAATTTTACCCTCCCCCAAAAAAGAGACACAAGTTCTTTTTCAAATGGAACAGTGTTGTAACTGATTTCTTACCCTCAAAAATGCATACTTATTTGATAATTTTAAAACTGATTTGGTCAACCAGAAACGCAAGACGCATTGCTCTCTTCCCTGTTGTGTATCTACTAACCAAAGAATGGTCTGTGGACTAACCCCAAAGAGTTAGAAAAAGACTTTTTTTCAATTTGCTGGTCACTATAAACTTAATTTTGGCAGCAGTAGATTATGTAGCCCCACTCATTAATGACTACAACCTGCATTCTTTCCTACGAAAACGGTGTTTATAAGGTTTTATGGGCAAGGAATTAGGACACGCAGTTGAATATATTTTAATAAATGCTAAATGCATTTTTGTTTTACTGTACTTAGAAGTGTCGTTGATTTATATCTTTAGATTTTCCCAATTTGTATTATAATTTAAATTATTGCGGGAAAACTCGATTATCAAACTGCTGGTTTCTTCAATTTCCTTAGAAATTGAAATAGAGGTTAGGAAGTCGTCTACTTCAACTTACCTGCTGTCCAACTTACCGTTCTGAAGTAAGATTAGTCTATTCTGCGGCGCGGAGCGCCGCGCACAACTTCAATTTTATTCTCTGCCTATCTTATTTCCACTCCTCATAAAACCCTATAACCACCATTTTTGGAGGAAAAAATGGAATTACAAGGGGTGTATGAGTGGGGCTACATAAGGTACTTTTGCCTTAATTTTATTGCTGCAATCTCATACAGTTTTCGATAGCTGAGGGTATCTCAAGCTTTTTTATTGCTTATAGTAGTCACTGGCGCTAAGTGATTGTGAAAATAAGGGCTCATTTTAGAGTGACATTAATTCGATATCTGGAACCATGCACGGTGTTTTGGCAATAAGGCATGGCCGATAGCTACATCGCAACAACATTAACCGGGTCCTTTAGCGCACCGTATCTTGACGGCGGCCATCTTTAACTATGAACTACAATCTGCTAAAGCTAATGAGCTCAGTCATGTTAATATGATCAAGTGGCCTCAGCAAATAGTAACCGCCTTGGTACCTTGCAGAGGGTTGCAGCTGGGTGCCGCGTTTTGATAAGAGTAGGCAGATACGACAATCAAGTTATAAAAATCAGGAAGCAAAACGCCACTGATTATATCAAAGAGCTAACTCTTCATTTTCTCTGGACGACTGAAATTCAAGGTAGCGAATATTTGCTCACAGTGTATGCTTCGAAATTTATGAACCACCGACTGGAGGAGATTGGTACAAGGTAGAAGGGCCAATCATGCACAAGGTAATTTAAATGCTGCTATCTATGCGAGCTGCGTCCGAGGTTTAATAGCAAGGCAAGTGCGGTAGGCTTGGAGCTCCCTCTCTTAGCAACAGGCCACCAACCGAGCCGGTAAGTTGTCAGATGTGGGGTGGTCGCTGTGCCTGACATGGCCGACACACCTGTCCCCGCACACCACAGCAAGAATTGGTCGTTTTGATACAAACAGAAGTATCATCAAAAACCAGTGAAATGACGGAGCTGTCACCGTAACAGTAACTGCACACACCATACTAGAGCATTATTTCTCATTGTATTGCCTGTTCCTGCGTACGAATATCTTCTAATCACTGCGTGAAACGTCAGGGCGCCACTCAATATCTACGTAGGTAACAGTAGTTCATGAAGTGCACCTCATACACCCATCGTGTCAGCATTTTGTCCTACAACAACGGTGGGTATAAGGTTTTATGCGTTAAGAAAAATGAAAAGCAGTTAAATATACTTTGATAACAGCAATATACATTCTAATATTAAAGAATTTAGAAATGTTATTGATTTAAAGATGTAGAATTTCCTGTTCTGTAAATCGTTTGACCTATGGCAGAAAAACCCCAGGATCAAATAACGGGTTTCTTGAAATTCATGAAATTATAATAGTTGTTTAGGAGGTCGTCTATTTCAAATTACCTGAGGTCTAACGTACTGCTCGGAGTTAGATGAGTATAAATCGCGACGCAAAGCGCCGCGCACACCTTTAATTTACATGCGGAACAACTGACTTCCAGCTGTTGCATGAAAAAAATTAAGCTTTTTTTTCACTTTACATTTACTGCAATAAATTTCCTTGCCTACCTATCCCATTTCGCCGCCCAAAATACCCTTTAACCACCGTTTCTCTAGGACAAAATTCTAGGCTAGAGGTATATGACGTGCACTGCATAAACTACTTTTGCCATAAATATCTCCCATGATACAAACATACAACTCGACAACAAAGATAAATTAAGTTTGGAGATATTTTTGCTATGTTCTATTGACGAAACCTATTCTAAAGCTCACACTGGATCTCTAAGAAATCATGTCTATCCTCTTTTTCAATCAGGAAAGTGAATTGCCTGGGAGTTTTCCCCCTGAAAAAAAGATACAAGTAAATTTCAAATGGAAAAACTGCTGTATCTGATTTCTCTCTCTTGAAAATTGATTCTTTTTTGGTATTTTTTAAATGACTTAGTCAACCAGAAACGCGGGATTCATGATTCTGCTCCCCGCTGTGTATCAAATAACCAATAAAATTTCTGTTAAATAATTCCAAAAAGTTAGAAAAAGACTTTTGCTTCCAATTTTGTGGTCACTATTAACTGAATTTCATTGCTTAATACTCGTACAGTTTTCAAAGCTGATTGTACATCTGGTCAATTTATTGACTACTATAATCACTGAGGGTAAGTGAGTGTGAAAATAAAGTCTTATTTTAGCAAGACATAAATTTGATATGAGGAACCACGCACCGTATTTTGGCAGTGATGCATGGCCGATAGCTACATTATAACAACGACCATCGGCTCCTTTAGTGCGAGGTAGCTTGACAGCGTTCACCTTTAGTTATGTATCAGAGTCTGCTAAAGCCTACGCGATCAGTCATTCCAATATGATCAAGTGGCGTCTGCAAATAGGCGGCCGCCTTGGTACCTCGCAAAGAATTGCAGCTGAGTTCCGCGTTTTAATAAAAGTAGGCGAATGTGACAATCAGGTTGTTAAATTCAGGAAGCAAAATGCCACTGATTACATCAGAGTGCCAACTCTGCATTTTATCTGGACGACTGAATTTCAGGGTAGAGAACCCACCGTTGGGGGAATTTTCGCCCTATTTTTGTAGCCTACCTTCAAAAAAGAGTGTCGACACTGCTGTGCGCGAGGAGAGGATATCTACCGAGAGGAGATCCTTTTTCAGTAGCTTGATGTTGTGGTATTCTGATCTGCTACAAGTTGCTCGATGTGCGTGTTTCGAAATTTATGAACCGCTGACAGAAGGATATTGATACAAGTTAAAGGGATCAATGATGCAGAGAGGATTTTTAATTCCGCTTTCTATGCCATCGTTAAAAAGCAGGTGAATTTGACAAAGACTTTATTTGCACTCAAACACAGTAAATATTTTTGCGTTATTTTTGGATGAAGCCAGGCTGCATTTGAGGAATGTGATTGGTTGAAACACTGAATTATTATTTTTTTGTAGCAGGTAACTTTTAAAGTCTGATATTTACCATAACAGTGGTTCGGACAGTCGTTTTGAAACCTTTTACCAATACTAACATACTGCATAAGGACCTGAATTCCCACAAGCTTATAAGCATTCTGACATACGCCTCTGATTGCATTTAAGACTAAATTCTCCGTTTCCTCTATACGACTCAATTTCCAGGAAGAGGACGTACCGTTAGGTGACCTTACTCTCAGCTGGTTGATAAAAGTAGGCGGATGGAACAATCATGTTGTTAAATTCAGTAAGCAAAACGCCACTGATTAGATCAAAGAGTTGACTCTCAATTGCCCCTGGACGACTGAAGTTTAAGGCAGCGGACGCACAGTTGGCTTAATTTTTGCCCTATGCTTTATTTTGCAAAAAGGTGTCGATACTGCTGTTCGGAGGAGAGGATATCTACTGAGAGGAGGTCTCGTTCAGTAGCTTCATGTTGTAACATTCTGATCAGCCACAAGTTGCTCGCTGTGAATGCTTCAAAATTTATGAACCACTGACAGAAAGCGATTGGTACAAGTTAAATTAGCAATTAATGCGCAGGGGAATTTAAATTCTGCCGCCTATGCAATGTTCAAAAAGCAAGCGAATTTGACAAAAACCTTTTCGGTCGAAAGTAAAAGCGCACGCTACCTACACTCAAACAAGCATCATTGTCAATATAGTAACATTTTTTCCGTTATTTTTGGACGACGACAAACTGCATTTGAGAAATGGGATCGATAAAAAATTAGAAATTATGATAAATCTATAGCAGGTTACGTTTCGTGGTCTGATACTTATCACAACAGCAGCCCGCAGAGTCTACCTGAAACCGAAAGAAGTTTCCTTGGTAGCGCACATATATGATCTTATTTATATTTAAATGCCTGCACAATTAATTTCTGTAAGAGTTAGGGTAAAGGTTAGGTTTATGGTTAGGGTAAATGTAGGTGTTCGGGTTAGGGTACGGGATAGGGTTAGAGTACGGGCTGGGGTTTTGGTTCGGGTAAGAGTCAAAGCAAGTATTACGGTAGAAATTAAGGTTAGGGTAAGGTTTAGGGTAAGGGTAAGTTTAAAGGTAAGGGTTATGGGTAGGGCAAGTTTAAGGGCTAGGTCTAGGGTTTGTGTTAGGGTAAGGGTTAAGGTTATGTTAGGATAGTGATATCGCATGCAAAATGCCCAAGTTTCTGTCTTCCGGAAAGCGTTGAAGTAGACATTTAATATAAATAAGAAAAAATTTGTGCTACCAAGGAAACTTTTGCCCTGAAACCTTGAAACGATACTCAATAGTTTATCATGACCAGAATTCCCACATGCTCATAAAGATTCCAACATCTGCCTCTGATTTTACCAAACAGTCGGCTCTCCGTTTCCTCTAGATGACTAATTATCAAGCTAGAAGACTCACTATTAGGTGAGTTTTTCCCAAACTAGTAGGCTTATCTTACAAATAAATGTTGGTACTACTTTCGGTGATGAGAGCATGGCTACCGATAGACGGCCCTCTCCAGTAGCCTGGCGTTGTGACATTATTAATTAACACGCATTTTTCCATGCGTACTCCGAAAGTTATGAACAGCTGACAGAAGAGGATCGATACAAGTTAAAAGAACCAGTAATGCGCTGGCGAATTTGCAAAGCAGCTTTTTGGTCAGTAGTAAAAGCTCACGTTAATCTCACGCAAACATAAATTATTGTCAGTGTTTTCCGCTGACTTGTTCAACCAGAAGCTGCAATGGAGGAACACGACAGACGAAAATAATGAAATACGATTGTTGTCCACCAGGTTACTCTTTTGCCTGATATTTGGAATAAAAGCAGTTCAGGGAGTCGGCCTGAAACCGTTTACCGGCACTACGACTCGAAGTCGCGCATGCTCACTTGGATTCTGAAGGCGTGTTCTCCTTCTCTTAAGCCCGACATGCTATGCAACAAGAATAAATAATTAACCTGGTGTTCGTTAATCCCAAAATGCAAAGAGTTAGCTAGGTACCGAATAGAGTGTACTAAGTGTTCACGACAGTTCGACCGTCACTCTCGACGATATTCACCGCACGCTTCAGCAAGCGGAAGGCAGACCTTGTGCATGTGGCTAGTGTACAGTGAAATAAGACTCGCCGGATCTCCCCCACTCCCATAACAGACCGGTGATAGGGAGGACAAAGGCGGCTTGCGCGACCAACAATCATCACGCGTACCAACAGCACACCTTGATAGGCAGGCTTTTGTCTGGCAGCACCATAAAGCCCACGTGTAGACGGAGCCATTGAGCCTGACCCTTAGCCCACAGTAAGCCACCCCACACAACAACGTACGCGGGGCCAACTGCAGTGTCCAAGTTAGCCCGTCAGTTGACAACCCTCAGAGTCACGGCTTTAAGCGTACCGCGATTACTTTCAGCACAGCAGATTGTTTACAGCGAGGAAAGAAATACCCCGAGGGCCGACCTTTATCTCTCCCTACCGGCTAGCTGATCGTTCAGCTGGGGTGGGATGTGCTCAGAGCTAAAAAGAGGATAACAACTCGGAGATGAGCATTGTAGAACAGGCTGTGCAAACGAAACTGAAAGGTAAAAGAACGATGGGAAGAAGTGAAGTAGAGAGAAAGGAAAGTTATAGATGAAACAAGAAGGGTAACGAAAACAAGAACAAAAAGTAGCTTAAATTTCAGCAGAGGATCTAAAGTAAGCTTGAGTACACATAGAAAACATAGACATTGAACGTGTCTAGTCGAATTTCTGTGCATCATCTGAATATTTAGAACATAAAGTAGTCGCCAAAGATCACACAACATTTCGACCTATCCGAATGACTGATACTCTTTCGCTATTCGGCAATGAATCAAGTTGTGATGCTTATTGTTGTGTAGTCTATTCTGAAGTCATTTTATTCATGATAGGATGCGGGCTTCTTAAAAAACTTAGTTCTGACCAATAGCAAAATGTATCTAACGTAAAACTGTCTACTTACGTAGTATGCCTTTTTGTCATTGATTTTGACTGCCTTTATAAATTCAAATATATTTTGCCGAAAACATGCATGAAAACAATATTTCTTGCACTTGTTTGATAAAAAATGACGCCTCCTTTAAGGGTTATGCTCAAAGAAAGGTAAGTTTTCGGTCTCAAAATGTTGCTAATTATGAGCTTTTTTACGATTGTGAGGTTTTCATTCATCAAACATCGTATCCGTCAATTTATTAATGCTGTCATTACTGCATGAAATACGTTCAAAATCTATTTCAATATTGTATGACTACTAAGTGACTTCTTCCTCAAGAAGTACTTTTCTTTGAACGGGATGTACACAGTGCGTAGTTTTAAACTTTTAATTTGAGTGTAGCAGTCACTAGTTTAGCAAATTATTTGTCAATTAAACAACGATTTTTAAAACCAAAATACCCCTTTTTTGAGTATAGCATTTAAAGAAGGCGTAATTTTCTATCAAACAAGTAGAAGAAATAATTTTATCATTCATGTTTTCTATAAAATATATTTGAATTTATAAAGCCAATCAAAATAAATGATCAAAAGGCATACTACAGAAACAGCCAGATTTTACAGTACATACGCTTTGCTAGTGATCAGAACGGGAGTCGGTATAAAAGCCCGCAGCCTATCATGCCTGAAATGACTGCAGAATAGACTACACGTTAATCAGTATCATAACTTGCGTCAATGTCGCTTAGCAAAAGAGTATCAATCTTTCACATATATCAAAATTTCGCATGAGCGTTGGCGTCTGCGTTAGTGCAGCGGAACTTCAGATAATCCATTCTGGCGTCGAGTTCATCGTGTGAAGCTCTCATCTTATGAAACCTAGCCAATCAAACTGCATCAGTTAACTGACTGGCTGCTGGCGACCTGGGACCCACGCTCCGGGGATGACTCAGCGGTGGACACAGGCACACACACAACTCGCTAACGGACCGAAGCCCGTCGGTTGAAACACATTTTCTGATAGAGGCTCGCTCGTTAGCTGAAATTCTCGTATATAGGGCGGCTCGTCACCCAAGGCTCAACTGTACATTGAAATTCTCTAGGGCTGACCTATCTGTGACTGCAAACGAAAGATGAGACAAGGGACTACCAACAATGCAAGCCCTTTTGCGTCAAATTTAAGGAAAATTAAGTCAAAGTTTTTAAAAGTCAGGTTTCGGGTTACTTTTAATCTTTTATTTAAGTTAATTACTAACTGTACCGTGAGGGTTAAGTGGTATGGTTTGAACTATGGTTGAGGCATATATAAGAGGGAGTTTTAAGGTGAGGACGGGACAATATTTATGCACACAAACACCACCATTACTTGGGCGGGACGTTTAACTTTCAGTGTTCCATTAGGGGGACGACATAAATTATCTTTACCTATAATTTAGACGTGAAACTCGGGTGTAACCCGGGTGGTTGTCCTACTTAATGTGGCCATAAACGCATAATATAGCTTTCTACCCGTCGTTGGATACTATTGAAAACGTAATGGTGCTTTCAAAAAAGGAGAACTGTTATGTCTGTTTGGTTTACCCAACTCGTTAATTAAATCCTCAACAAAAGCGGAACTCCTAATCATACCTTTAAATATGCGTATTTGAAAATGGACTTTGAGAGAGAAGACGATATATTATTTAGTTTTTATTTCACTCAGGTGGTTGCCCACGGATTTGGCGTTTAAAATGAAAACACAAAGAAGAAATTGTGCTGTAGTATATATCTTCCCCGCCCTCACTTATCCCGGAATCTAATGGATCTATCCTTAATTGATAGAGTTGGTACTGAGCTATAGGTGTATATGACGGCCTTTAATCGAGTTCAGTCGAGCAGATTTACGCAATGGGTATATCGTACTAGCTTGAGTTTTTGTGTAAGACCCTAGTCCCTGCGGCCTTTAGGCGCGCTTGCGTATGGGAAGGGAAGACGAAAGACGTCAGTTGGGTGACAGACCTCTTAACGTCAGATTAACAATTACTTTAATAGAAATTTAAGATTTTCCAATTCTGTGCTAACAATGGGATGTACCCTGTAAACCTGACATTTGAACATCAATTATGTGAGCCGGACTGTCCTTAATACAACATAGTTGGCAGAAAGAAGGTGTGGTTTATTGTAAAATTGCGCCTGGGTGTCACAGCACATCCCTGGCCAAGACCTGAAGACGCAGGATTTTACACAACAGTCGAGATGCATCAGATATTACTGAGTAGGAACGGGATTCAAGCCACATAAGAAGAGATACGTCCTCTCCCTGTCCCTGGAAGAGTACAGAGTCATTCCTGCACTTATCGGCTTTCCAAGCCACCGTTTTTAGCATACCATGATATCCTAAAATACGTTAAATTGTTTTATGCTGAAGTACAGTCTCTCTTTCCCACTCAATTGCACTTTCTTTCGCAAAGTTAATTTTTTAAGCATCCGGAAGTATCGTAGCATGGGTGAAATATCTCGGAATTAAGCTGCAAGAGATTTGCCAATAACAGTTCTACTAAGGTAACATTTTCGAGTCCTAAAGGAATTTAATGGGATAGCACAGCTCCTGAAGGTATCCGCAGACCCCGCCGTCGGGTTAATTGCGAGTGTTTGTAACCAAATTGAGGAGACTTGGAAATATATAGCCTGGCGTTTCAATTTCCGTCGTGGGTTCATCATCAGAGACATTAACATAAAACGGTTACAGAAACGGGTAATGCATGCACAGGGGTTTGAAATATTTATGAATACAGTCATCACTGCAAACATACAGCGCCACTTAACGTTAATTTCCTTCTTGTGCGTGAATGGTTTGTTGAACGCCATGCGGGCTCTGACCTGCCGAAATTTAATCACGCGCGGTGGACTCGGGCGTGATAATTTTTGGGCCATCTGGCCCTCCAGTGTTGGCGTAGGATGACGCGGTGGCCTGTCTGTTCCCGAAGTGGCGACTTGCTTTGACCAAATTGAGTCTCAGCACCGAATATGGATTGGGCAAATCGTTGTTCTTATGTATGGGTTGCGGGCCCGCAAATCGTGACTCAAGTAATTCTGGTCTCACCCGATTGTCACCTCATGTGAGAATTTCGGCCTCACAAAATTTGAATGTGTGCCCGGGTCTCGTCGAATGAGACTTGAGTCATGGTTCACGGACTCGCAATCCATAAACAAGTGCAGCGATTTGCCCAAACCATATTTGGTGCTAAGACTCAATTTGCCCAAAGCAAGTCGCCACTTGGGGAACGCACAGGCTACCGCTTGTATTGGTCAGTTGACAGTATGCCAAGCCACAACTTTTGGCTCGTCCTGCTAGATGCAAGCTTGCTGCAGGGTTTTATGCTAAAAATGCTGTGAAGTACTCTTTAAATGGATTATTTACTTCCTCTTCCCTCTCCTATGAACCAATCCGTTATTCTAACATTGAAAAACAAATGCAACTGACCGATGCCAGGTAAGGCCTTCGTTTTTACCGCATTCTGCACACGTGGCCTCTAAATAACGCTTGCACTACCACAGTACCCCACCCCTTCCCCTTTTGAGCCACGGAGACCACAGCGCATTGTAAGTTCCAGGTACGGCTATTAGTCACCGTATATTTGCTGCATAAACCAAGGTGGCTTTGCGCCGGTGCAATAGCAGATTGACGCAAATTGACGCCGTACTCTTCGCTGATTGGCTGCAGACGGGAAATGCTCGGCGCACGTCCGCACCCTCGCTCCGAGGCTGAAGACGCTTAAGTCGACGCCCAACCTTGCTGTGGTTCCGGCGTCCTAATTCAAGGTCCGTTTTTTTCCCATTCGCAGCTAGCGCTTTCAGAGTCGCTGACCTGCAGCAGACACTTGAGCGACTTTCAGGGTTCGGGAACCCCTATCCTTAGAGAGCCAACAAAGCAAAAACTTGAAAATATATTTCAGAAAGAGCAACCTAATATAATTTAAGATTAAATTAAATGTGAGTATAAAAAAGCTTCTGGATTTATTCTTTTAAATAATGTTGCTGTCATACTCACAGTTAACGCTACGTCTGCTGGTGCCTGGATTTGCTAAGGGGTTTGTAGTCTGCTTGGTAGTTGTTCAGGTTAAGCTTTATGCAAGCGTTGAGGCGTTTATCCGTAAGACGTGATCTAAGGGTGGATTTGGCGTATTTAAGATGTAAGAATGACTTCTCAGATGCATACATAAACCAAAACAAGGTCAGTACAGCAACATTCACAGCCCTTAGTGTGTGGTATGCAACAAGAAGTGCATTCAAAGGTTGGTTATCAGCTGGTCTTTGGATTGAAGTTTTTTTTAAATTTCTATCCACATATTTTTGCTCGCCAAAACCGCTTTATGTCGTCCGATAGTTTGCAAATCAACATCAGGTGACTTAGACTTATTCCCACACATGTTTGCGGCCTTCAGGTAAGCCGTTTCTTCTTCAAGATCTCAAATGGATCTACTTTAACCGCTACACTAAGAGTATTCCGTCTAGTGAAAAAAGGAAACAGATGATAGGAGCGACTTATTGTTGCAAAAGACAATTTTCCGTGAATAGACTGTTTGCTTGCGTGTGAGCCATGCGTCCAATGCGGGTTTGAATCCCGCTGAATGCCTCGAATTTTTTCACAATTGGGTCAACTTCATTAACCAAATCTGTCTACCTCCATCATAATTAAGAAGACCAAGTAGTCATTCTGGCGGATTCTAGATGGTTGCTTAGGAAATCCTGCTTGGGCAGACAACTTTCTGTCCCGTATTGGTGGATTCTATACGAGCGGCAAAGTTGGGCTTTTACTATCGATCCAAGTGTGATTAAACTCATGGTGTGAAGAATGGCATTTGTAACTCAAGTAGGTAGAGTGTTGGCTTGCGTAGAAGGTCTTCCCTCTTATGCGAGTTCGAATTCCGCCAAATGTCGCGAGATTTTTTTTTCACAATTGGGTCAACTGAAGTAAGCACAGGGGACTTTGGGTGTCAAGACAGTCTGGCCTATGCGCGGAAGATAGCGTTGACCCAGCTAAGGTCAAGTCTGGGGGCTGTCGTGCTGTAGTAGAGCATCTATTATTTAGTAATTCTTTGGGACGCAGGAGAAATGGGAACCAGCTGTTGTCGGCTTGCCAGAAAGCGAACACTGAAACAACTGCCCTGTCAAACCTAGAGGAGCCGGGACGCCAGAGCTTGGTCGATACTAAATTGATTATAATAAGCGTGTCGGCGGCAGCCTGTCAGTGGAGGAACCAAAATCACAAATCTGAAGTTTCTAATTCCAATTTTATCTGAGAGGAAGAGCCAGACGCAATCATCAAAAGAGCCAAACCTGGCTCGTGAAACATAGGTTGCCGACCACGGGTCCAGATGGTCACTTAAAAACGTTGACCCTCGGTCGATGCAGGACGGAGAAATGTACACAGCAGCCGCTTTGGATAAAGCAACACAGTTATTGGACACCACTTGTAATGGCCAAGCTGCAGTTATTGTACTCTTTCGCTCTCAGACAAGACTGGACGCAGTCAAGACTAGCCATTGCTGACTGAGACAGCAACCCAGAATCTGTGCAAAATAAATACTTTATTCTGTGGCCTTTTGTCTTCTCCCACAACGCAGGATTTGACCAGCTGATTGAACTATTTTGCGTACTTACACGGCTTAGACCAGAGGTCGGAAGCCTTTTTGACTCAGAGATCCAGGAATGCAAATGCTTGGAAAGATATTTTAGTGAGAGCCATACACAGTAGTCGCCGGTTATTAAGCCCAAATCAGCTTGGTACGGAATTTTACATAGCAAAATCCACCAGCTAATAAGCCCGGTCACCGGCTACAAAGCCCAGTTTGCCAACAGGATAGACTGAGATTGTCATCTCTCTGCGTGCGCAACGTGGTCTGCAGCAATCCGATTTTACGAAATTTGAGGATTTCCGGTGCTTGGAGAAGAGCACTTGCAAGTGCAGTTTTCTCCAAAACAACTGACACTAGACCGCTTTGTTAAACATGTCGCAAATTATTTTTTACGCAATATGCGGACAAACAGCATTTTTTTCTTGTACATAACCAAGCTCTACACATAATACAGTACTCATGTAATGTATAGTGCCTATACAGCGCTTGCTAATGAAGAATTAGGGCCTTACGGTTATTGCGCCCGCCGCTTATTAAGCCAAATTTGGTCTAGGCCCGAGGCGGGCTCAATAGCCGGCGACTACTGTAATATTCATTAACATTAAATCCAGTTAGATTCAACTAGATCGATTTTGAGTTCTTTGCTTACACATCTCGTCGATACGAATCATCGAGTCGATACTAACGAAACCTTTCAGGTTGTCTATTAGACACCAGTGAACTTTTCCAAGTCCTGTGCCAACGGGTGCTAACAACAGACATAGCGGTGGCTATACGGCTAGCGAATCCAGTGCTGTGTTATCAGAAGACGCTGACACAAGCCCTTGATATTCCGTGGCTGATGGACATCACCTTTCGCCCTCGCCCTCCAGTAAAAGTCGCTCGCTTCGTTCAAATAGCAGAAATTGTCACTCCTCTGATCAACACCTGCAAACTTACCCAAACACCCCCCTGCTCCACCAACAAAGAACCTCTAGGCGCCGACCTCGCCATGCAGGGGACGTGTAAACGATTAATTGTAATCAGACTACCCTTATAAACCCTGCCTAACTGTGCCGTTTTCAGTATCCCTGCAAATGTTTTGGTCCGACGAAGGTTTGTTAGAAACATGTTTGCCAACTTTACTTCTAAATTCAATTAAATATGAGTATAATAAGCACGTCATTAAAGGAACAAAAATCACAAGATCTGAAGTTTCTAATTCCATTTTTAACTGAGAGAGAGAGAGCCAGATGCAATCATCAAGGGGGCCACACCTGGCTCGCGAGCCATAAGTTCCTGACCCCTGACTTAGACGCTGCAACCTCAACGGCCGGCAGCACTTTATATGTAGTGCCGCAGACTGATGAAACGTTTGTGCGCTTCCCCGTTGCCCATTAAAATTGCGATATATAAGCAACAGTTACGCCTTTTGAGACATTTAATTGCCGCCGTCTTCCGTATCAGAAGTTTGCTCGGGAGATGGGCGTCTGTCCCGCGCGTGTAAAATGCAAGGCTGGACCGCTGCTACAAATTTAGAAAGGTAACCGCGTGTCCCGGTCGCGCATGAATATTTAATTAAATGGCGCAGAACTTGTTGCATGCCCGCTGGAATTCGTCCACAGGTAATTATTCAGGCAAAAAGGGAGCAACCGCGGAGCATTAACCATTTCAAAAGAAGAAAAAACACATTTTCTTTGCTTTGATATTTGCTTCAAGACAACAGTGGGAGCTTTGGAAACATTATCAAGCAAAACACCAAAGCCGCCCATTGAAAGTAATTAATTATAATCAGGGCATTGCAACAAGTATTCTTCTCACTATCAACGCTAGTCAGATTATGCAGTTTCAGTAATTCTCAGAGAAGTTTTGTTCAGCGTGGTGAGGTATTCGCATCCTGCATGCATTATGGAGGTTAAGTATTTTCATTTGCTTCCAAATATAAATATCATCGAAAACTTATTTGCGATGATGCAACTGACATAGAAATCTATCAGAAAATAATAATTCTCGAATGAAAGAAACTTTTTGCGTTTCAGATATTTCTATCGGTACAAAAGACATATGATCGAGCATCCGAACAAATTTCATGGAAAAACATCAACAAATGGGGTGGCTACTTGAGACGTGTGTACAAGAACTAAAATTTTAACGTGTGGAATATCTATATTTGTGTATTTTTTGTTTTTTTCATCGCTGATGAGGAACTAATGCAAGAGCCCAAAAGCTCAGAATAAAATACAATTCGTCTCGGTGCTCGATCATATGGCTTCTTTTCTAATAGCTATTCCAATTTGTGCACGCTTTGATGGAAGTTTTTAAGCATTTGTTCCCCGGTACAAATTTAAGGCAGGTCTATACAGCAGGATTTATTGACGTCAATAATTTCGTGATAGTTCTCAGTTGCGTCTTGCCGCTACATGAGTTTGAAATTTCACAGAATGAATGGCATAACAACAAGGATCATATTTCGATTTAAATAACGATCGGGTAAAAGAAACTGCATCAAATCAACGTATAGAAAGGAAGGGGGTTTGGGGGAAGTTGATAAAAATTACTTTGGGATTAAAACTCAGGGACCAATTACCAGGCTGATTAGAAGTTGACCACATGGTCGAGCTGCTTGCATAGGTCGGGTTTTTCCCGCCGTATGTAGACAGCTTCCGAATAGCGCAGGGTTCGATTTGTTCGGGCCCGAACAAGTACTCGAAACACTATTTTGACAGAATGACCGCTGTCTAGGAGATAATTGGTAAAGGAGGACCGTGGTACTCTGTCTTCTTGCTTGAAAAGCCAATTGGGCGAATGCCCAGCTCCCTTGGCTAGCAGTTGTCCAATGTTATTGCACCCTCAATATGAGGTGACGTACAATGGTCAGGCATTCTTGGCCAGTTTTACTGGAATTTTTGTAGTGAGAATTAAGAAGACGATTTTTTTCTGCGCTGTAGGCCCTTTCTAAAGTACAGCGCAACCATCACTTGATTGAATTTGAAATGTCATCATTCTTAAAGGGTACAGATATAATGAAGGGCTTTTTTTGAATTGACTGTTCCATCAATTTTGGCCGTAGAAAATTGCTGTTGGTTCTTTAACGCGAGCATCCCATTGTTTCCCATTTTCAGAGCCAGGCACTTCCAATTTCGAAAACATGAACTGCTAGATCAGACCAAAGTTTCAACAAACGAGTTTAAAGAATTTCTTCTAGGAGCTTAACAGAAATTAAATAAATGGTACTTCACCACTATATTTACTTTTGAAAGGAATTTGCATTTAGACGTCATTTTACTTATTTAATTCAACCTAATCTAAATTACACGTAAATAAAATAAAATAATTAAAGCAACTTTACATCCAGTGCACTAGGCATTTACAGTTTAGGCGAACACAGCTGTTTTGTTTCACTTTGATGCAGAATGATATTTTCTTGCTCATATTCATACAGGCTGCGCTTATCTGCAGTTACCACCTCCCCGTAACGAATGGCAGCAGAGCTGATATAGAAAACAAGACATAAGAAGACATTTACTGTGTTTTGAAGAAATTATGGGAATTAAATTTTGACAGTAATCGTCAACACATGCATGTCCAAACTCATAAGTAGTTGTTGTTGTTGACTAAAACGTGAAGTATTTAGGACAACGACCATTTGGACGCACTTATCAACATTCAACGTTAACCACACAATCAGCTTCAAACACAGTAGCTTTAACGCATTACACTGACCTGTCAGGACTCATTGCAAAACGATTTCTTAAACAAAATATATTTGATGAATACGTAGAACGAATGATTACACATGCAATTTCCCCAGTGGCGACGATAGAAAAACTTTTATCGACCCAAATTGTGATAAGCGCTAAGAAGGTCTGCTAAGTTGGAGTTAGCGTTGCACACAGATCTGATGCAACCATCCAGCGCCAGGGCATGAGGCGGAAAAGATTCATTTCCGCGACATGAAACGTTTTTAAGTGGTTTACTGGACTCGGTCTGGTTGTGAGCAAAGCAACTAATGTACACATGTTAGTCTATGAGTCACAACGCAAACAGACAAGCATGCAGAAGCAGTAAAGAGAACGAGGCGGAGGAATAAATCTAATCACCGGAGTGTGTCTCATTCAGCGGGGTATGCCATACCGCCAAGGTTGTCAAGATCGACATTCGTACAAGAGATCACAACCAGGTGAGCCGTTCAAGCCCTGATTTTCCGCTCAAAATTCAACTAGCAAGCGCAAGTTACCTTCTGCTGCATATCAGATGCTGCACTTTTGTCTGTAAAAACTTTCTAGCCGCGCGGGCAGGGTGTGGTTAAGAAGCGGTCCCAGCGACATTTAGTCAAACTGTTGAGTAATTTTCACATCAAAAGTCAACAATGATGATTAAATCACAGATATTAGCGATTCGACTGTGAACCAAAACGCAAGCATTGTACTATCTACGAACACAGCCATAAACAATATTATTGTAAAACAAAGTGGTTGCCTGGGAACCAGGCCTGATAAATGCGGCACCCTTCCGGGTCTCTTTACACTTTTTTGGAATGGACCTGATTGAGATTTCAAAACATCAGGTTAATAAAGTTGTCGTAACAGTAATCATGTTCCCTTTTAATAATATTATAATGGCATGTATAAATTGTCCACTAAAATCTTATTTTAATAATTCCCATTGTTAAAGGTAATTTATCTGCCAATTTTAATAAGGTTTCTTCAATGCGTTAGAACAACTTAAACAAATTGAATTAAATAAGTGCTTGGAGCACATTCTTATTTCAAACGCTAAGTCAACCTTACTTGCAGTGTAATAAAACACAGACTACCAAGTTTATTCCAGCTGTTGAATTGTTCCCCTTTCAAATTTTAGCGAAAACATTTTGAGGGAAAGGATTTGTTTGTACGACACTTCCTAGTGCTTACTTTTTTAACAGCGAGAGCTTTGCGGTGAGTGCTGTTGGTGTTTGCATGTTAAAATTGTACTTTTTTGTCAGCTGAAGTTAAACGCTAAACCCAGCGTACCGACAACAGAAAGTGAAATTTCGGGGAGTGAGCAAAAATCTATGATCATTGGGGAAGAGATGCTTAATCCCTCAGCCGCATCTTTAGCTAGTTATCAACGTCCTAGAGTAAAATCGAAAAAAACGCAAGTTAATACTAAAATTAATCAATTAGATTTAAACCGAAGACCATCGGTTAAAAGGCTGCAATATTAAAAATCCATGCCAAATGTCTCTTCACGCCAAAAACAGAAAATTAAAGATCAATAGCGTATAAGCGTTCACAAATTGGCAATTTTGCCGGTTATAATTTAAAAACTTCCAAAAATACGAGGAAATGTTCTTCATAATTAGTTTTACAAAATTTAAGTGTACATTTCAAAATCATTTTGCCTGCACTTTGCGGTTTTAAACGTTTTTCTGGACTTTATTTGTAGGTATTTCGCAAAACATGAAATAATTTCTGAAGCTCACGCGAATAAGGACAAATAGAGTATTTTAGTAAATCTTTTAGGTACAACCCTAGGCATACCATTTGTTTTATTTCCTTTTCTTTAGGTGGGCTTCCTTTAAATTTAAATCACTGATTTTTAACAAATATTTTTGTCTCCTTAAACCTTCAGGTTTATACAAAATATTGACTGTGATAATGGGTATTATGTTATAGCCGTTCATGCCGCTGTTCGTGCAAATTATATTTGTAGGTTCTCATTTATACATAAACTCATGCCTGACGAATCTATATGTTATCCAAGAACGCTTTTTATTAATGTAAAATATATTCTGTAAATAATCCTTGAAAAAAGCATGCTGATGGAGTATTTTGCCGAAGATTTGGCAGGTATTTTATCATTTACCTAATGGGACCGCTTACCTAACCAAATACTGATTAGTCTTCTCATGGAAAGGCATCATTTTGGAAATTAGTAATTTTATTGAGTAAATTTTCGACACTTGATCCCCAGTTCGTCGTCAGACTTGAGAGAACCTAGAAAACTATTTTTCATTCGATCATCAGTATTATCAACAACTAAAAGGAGTTCCAATGGGGTCACCCATACCTGGACGACACTTTTTTGGCATTAAAAAGGACCATCTTGAAGCACTCCCCAAAACCATCAACTCAACCATTCCGGGCATTCAATTCACGCTCGGGAAGGAGATTAACAACAAACGTCCGTTTCTGGATGTTTATGCGCGGCGAAATGCTGACGGAACATTACAAACGTCCGTTTACCGCAAAGACACATATGCAGAAGTTATTCTTAACAATGAGAGCAACAACCCCATCTCTCACAAAAGAAGTCCCGTCATCAGTCTGCTATGCCAAGCAAAGACACACTGTTCTGACAAAGAAACCTATCGAAGCGAGCTGAATTATCTGCTTGAATTGTTTTTCCGCAATGGTTACCCCAGAGACTTTGTGCGCCGATGCATGAGACAATGACAATCCAAGAAAAAGGAACCACATAGTACCACTCAGGTGCCCAAAACAAACACATAGTTAGTCTTTCCTTATATAAGAAATATGTCTGAAGTCATTGAAAGACACTTGCGGAAACACCAAATAAAAGTGGCGCACAAACGGATGGTGACTTTACGCACACAGTTAGTACACCCTAATGATAGGGTTGGCTACCTCGATAAGAAAAAAGCAATCTACAAAATCCCATATCAAGCTTGTGATACGGTTTATTGTGGCCAAACAGGTGAACCTGTCTTCACACGCATCCGCGAGCACCAACCGACAGCGAAGAGACATGATCGTTATTCCGAAGGGGCTATGCATTGCCTTGACACAGGACATACTTTTGCATGGGACAAAACAAGCATCGTCATTCTTTGTTCTTACAGAAAAGGCCGAGAATTTTTTGAGGCCATGCACTCCGATGATCCATGAATTAACCGGCGTATTGAGTTAGCTGGAGTGTACACACATCTCAAAGAAAGGTGGAAAAGTATGCAGCCACCAAACGTGGTCCAACATGAACTTCAATTAGTGTCTACACCGGATAACGTGGGCTGACTTAAATTACAGTTGCTAATTAGTCATTACGCCAATTAGAATGATAATCATGTCCATCACGATGTGACGCAAATTGTAATCCCCAATTTACGCCCACACCAGATGACTTTATAACTGTATCAGTATTTTGAAATTTTAACTGTTGTTTTCAAATTTCTCTCAAGTCTGACGACGAACTGGGGTTCCAGTTTCGAAAATTTACTCAATAAAATTACTCATTTCCCAAAGGATGCCTTTCCATGAAATTACATTTCTTAGGTTGCCTGCCTTTCAGTTTATACGATAAGTCTTCTGTAACAGAAGAAGGAATTTCAGTTTGTGGTTGGAAGCACAGAACAGAATAGTTAGGTTAAGCGTTACGTTTCGTTTTATCCGCCAGTTGGCGTGGCATTTATTTTTCACCGAACGTATCATCGAAAACTGGATGATATAAAAATATGGTTACCCGCAAAAAATTTCGGATAGCTCTTGAGGCTGAGCTTTTTCTTGATTTTAAGAAACAGCGAATGAGCTGTAGGCGTTATTACTACACCGTATAGGATAACGTCAAACAGTTTTTCAAGTGCATATTTTTCAATTGAAAGAATTGCCCTAAAAGAACTTATCTTTTCGCTTCACCGTAATAGTTTTAGTAAAATTTACTTTTCCTTGGATGCCAGGTAGCTCACTAAAAGCTAATGGTTCAAATTAATTTCTTTTAGCACAAAATCAAACGCGAATGTGCAAAACGTCAGCTAGAACAGTCATTTACACAGGAAAAGTTCAGAATGAAAAATAACCCAGATTTCCGCTAAACCATATAGAGAGTTCCGCTTATAAAGTTGCCTTTAAAAAAATCGCTGAGTAAGCAAATGATAATTTCCGGAAGCAGTTAGCTGAGCCAGCATACCACCTCATATTTAGGGCGTATAAAATGATAATCAAGATTTCTGTCATTAAGTTTGCCAAACTACGCTATATACAGCAAGTTCCAAGGTACTTGTGTGTTTTTTTTATTGGGGTGGCCGTTATAGCATTCACTTTCGCCTGCATTTTGAGCTCTCGAAGTTTGTTTGCGAAAGAAAAATGTTGTTATTTAGAAGTAGAGAAATGTGGCCAAATGGGATGCAACCAATGACTAGCCAACCACCTACTTAAGAATTCTGTACGGCTGTTGTACGCAGAAATCGGTCTCTGGAAAAATTTTTGCTTACTTGACAAAGTGTTCTCTGTGTTTTACAGTGGTGAAAACTGTTCAGCGTATCACGAGACATCCCTTTTGTGCACTTTAATCACCACGTAAATTGCAAAATGCATCAGGTGTTCCATTCGGACTTTTAAAAGTGACATTAATTGTCTCGTTGTATATTATTAAACCTCAGGTAATGCTCTTCCACAAAAGAAGGCAGCTATTGTGCCGCACGAGCTATTTCATTGAATTATATTTTTCCAGCATCTTAAAAATTCATTCAATAACAATTCAGTTAAAATTAACAATAAATTACTAAAACGATGGCAAAAAGTATCCAAATGTCAGCAAAGGCATTTCCTTAATATGAACATCACTCAAAGAAAAGCTGAAAATGTAATGAACAATTTGAGTAAAATTGGAGGAGCTCGAAGGGCCTCAGAAAAGAGTTGTTTGACTCAAATACCCTTTCATTTCAGCAAGCCCTCAGTTTATCTCAAATACATAATTTTTTGCGAAAAAGTGTACAAATTCAACTTTGGACTTAAGTTCAGAATTTTATGGGCGCCCCTTATTATTCTGTGTATTGCCAAGAGCATTAGTGATGACATGTGCAGTCATGCATTAAAAAAATCAAATTTGATTAATTCAAAAAGTCTTATAGCCTTTCAGCCATCAGCAGGATAAAAGCATTGTTTATTTTAAGGTGTATTCTGCCGCAGATAATTGTCTGCTGGAAATTTCGTCAATATGTAATCACTTTGTGGTAATTTACAAAGTAATTCCTCAAGGTAGAGCAGACGGTCTACAAAGCATTTGTCTTTTTTTACTAATAATAAAGCAGAAACGATCATGCAACATCAATAATGTGTTAGCATGAGCAATTAAGAATCCAAAAATGGCTCATATGTGCTTTGCTATGAGCAAGAAGTGTGATGTTTTGAGTAAATGTTCGAAGGAAGATGGTAATACCTTCCGTTTTTGATAAAACGTTAACCAAATAAATATTACGAAAATGCAATTTTGTCTTAACAGCAGAAACCTATGCCCGGCCATAATCTTTCTGCCATTTACCAAGTGCACTATTGATATCAGATAGGTCTTCTAGCGTCACAATTACTGTGCACTTCTTAGTAGTCTGCCGACCTTCAGGAAGGTTGGTTGGCACTTATTGCACGTATTAAATGACAATTACTTATCATGGTGTTGCCCGAAATGATTTTTAAGTAATTGCAGTACAGTAAAGAAGGTACAGAAATGAAAAAGTATGTCATTTTTCTAGTGAAATGCAAACGAAGGTGTGTGATATGAAGACTAACGGTATCGTATCAGTTGGTTTCTTCTTAAAGCGGCCAGTAAGCTGAAATGATGCGGAATTTTTTAAACACATAGCGTTCTCTTAACACCTCGAGTTAAATTAATTTTGTCCTAGGCATCCTTTTCATCAATTTATCCTAAATTTTTATCTGTTTAAACAAGCAACATGTTATTCTCAGCTGTTACTATCAGCGCAGCTATTTTTGAAGTCGACCATTTGATACGATCAAAATTCGCAGTGGGCAAGGCGTTTGCTCTTACATCACCTATGTCGGGCTAGAGGCTTTCAGAAGCTATTTTAGAGTGATTCATTAAAAAATGGGTAAACTATTGAACTTTTTTGTCGCCAGTTCCATTAAGCTCACAAAAAAGATAAGAAAAGTCTTTCTATTGCCAAATAAGTTAAAAAATGTGTTGCAGAAAGATAGAAGAGGACAGCGCCCGAGTTCGGTCAGCTTTAAGTTCAAACAGCATTGTCTTCAACAAACAACCTCGCCGAAAAGTACTTTATTCGGAAAAATCTGAAAATTGTGTGCTTTTACTGTTTCATAGCATACATTACAATACATTAGGACAGCACAGTTATTACAGGTGACCAATTTATCTCAAAAACAGATTAGAACAGAATTTTGAAAAATCGTGTTTTTTACAAACAACATGGTCAGAGTAATTGCAAACGCCTTGTATCAATAAGCGACGCATACAGATATCTATGAAACAGCCTTCATTTTCTTCATTTTGTAGCTCATACAGCCTGAGCCGTCTGCAGAATTAGATCCTTCGATATTCGGAGAGGATATTTTCAATGTGTACAAACTCACATACTCCTTTTTTTACAAAAACACAGACGAAGCACGTACAGAAGACGCGTAATCCACTAGGTATGAACAAATAGGTTAAGATAGGTGCGTAGATACTAGACATTTTATTTTAAAAATGCTTGTGATTATAAAAAGCAAGCAACATAATCATTTCTAAAATCATGAAATAATACAAAACATAACATGAACAAAGAAAAAAATGGGTCACATGTTATCAAATAGGGTTAGCTTTGCTGGCCTAAGAATCGTGATAGGTCCTGTAGGTAGTCATTTCAAATAATTGTTTATTTCCAGAAATAGCTGATTCAACTTAATACATCGTACAAGCCGGGCACGTTTGCCCAAGCTCACAGGGGAATTCGGTGACCTTTTTTTGTTGTTGTTTATTCTATAAAGTTTTTGAAAAGGGTGTTTGGGCTAAATAGATTTTAAAAACAGATTAAAATCTTCTGAATACAATAACCCTCCATTAACTTCTCTTTAGCGTGCTTTTTGCGGAAACAAATGAAGAGCATTCTTTCTTCGGATACAGTTGACGGGTTATTTAGGTTGGTGGTCTTCAGAATTCAAATGTAAAGGTACACAACGTGCTTGAACAGAATAACAGTTTCTCTTTGTTTGAATAATTAATGAGATTTTGTTTACTGCGTACGTTGTTTTTACACCGTGGATAGAAATTTATTAAATCAGAAGATGCTCTTTGTTCACATACGCCATTTCAAGAACTAATTTGCTACCAGTGGAATACAAAAATATGTTTTATTCGTGTTTTTTATAGAGTGGATTTAAATTTATTAGAGTATGGAAAGAAAGGGATAAATTGCATACAGCTAATTTAATAATCTTGTTTGTCGTAGAGGGTCAGAAATTAACTGGTTCAAAACTGGTTTCAGATTAACATTACAATAACTGGACGTTATGCTACGTGGTAAGGACTAATACAACCCTTATTGGATCATGAGGTTGTCTTTCTACTGTGGTTTTGCGGTGAACAGAAGTGCTCATATCTAATGAACTTGCAGTTAATCAGGTAAAGCTCAAGTTTTCAACGAAACCGGAACCGGGCAGTGGTGCAATCCTTTATACTCATAAACAATGAAGCTGTGGATAGATTAAACCTGCAGAGATTATTGTCTGACAATTTGTTTGGAGCACAATCTTCTGTAAATATTCCTATGGTTTATTTGAAAAGTCACTTTCTGGCAAACGTATGTTTTCAGGAACTCTTCCCTAGGCCAAACATTTGGCAGGGATAATGAAATCTGTGCAAAACAATCAAAGTTTGAACGTGTAAAAAAACTGATCACTGCCTAACGTTGGGCCGACTGGCCACTACAGACTACGTCCACCTGCTCAAGTAGGCGATATCGGCGTGCTGGGTTAGCGACTGTCACTAGCGCGTGGGGGAGAAATAAGATTGTCACCTGGCGTCAGATTCGGCCACGGAAGTGCAAGGGCTTGTGTCAGCGTCTTCTGACAACACAACTATGGATTCTCCAGCCGCATAGCCACTGCTTCGGCTGTTACGAGCACCCGTTGGCGTAGGCTATTGGAAATGTTAGCTGGTGTCCGGTAGACAACCTGAAAGGCTTCAGTAGTATCGCTTCGACGATTCATATCGAAAATGTGTGCGAGAATAGAGCTCGAGATCGATTTAGTTTCAGCTGTACTTAACCAGGCCGGTACGTGTTAATGTACTCTCTTTTCCTGGCGCCTAGTTGTTCGGCCAACGTATCCTGCTTCACCGAAGCACGTGAAGGAGTATATGCACATGGATATGGCCTTCAACGGAAGTCGGTCTTCACCTCTCAATCGAAGGTGAAGAGAGTTCATTAAGAACCCGTGTAACTTTACTGCGGGAAAGCCTTTGTGATCGCAGTGTAAGGGCGTTGTCTTTCCAGCTCGCTTGTTGCATCTCCTAAGAAATGCGGTCTTGTGAATAAGTCTTTTTTTGCGGTTAAGGTAGCAGGCTTCTTGGTTTGTACGCCAATATTCGTGATGATGAAACTTTCTGGGTATCCTTTTATAGCATTTTATTGTTCAGCTGTTAGAGTTCTGCTTTGACAGCTTCAGGAAAGCAAATCTGTCGTACTCTAGCTGCTTATCCCTGGACGAGATTTCGTTTGATATTTAGGGGAACAAAACTGTGAAATATGCTGCATTGTCCTGTCCAGGTTTTCTTTCGGAATACCCTATGCAGGATCGATCCCTCATTTTGCCTTCGCAGAAGGACATCAAGGAATGCAAATTCATTATCAACCTCAGTGTTTGCAGATAACTTGAGCGATTGATGCACGCTGGTAAACATGCTGGCCATGTCATCAGTTTCAGTGTTGTAGTCTCTCAGACAGAAGATATAGTTCACACATGCAAGGTCATTGATGGTATATCTTGGAATCGTTCTTTGGATCTTGCCCATAAATATATTTGCGAGGGAAACACCTAGTGATGAGCTTATCACCATGCCATCTATCTGTCTGTAGAAGCTGCCATTGCAGAGAAATCGCACAGTTTGTGTACACCGTGTAAGTAGTTTTTTGAGGGTTTTCACAGGTATACCCATCTGGTATTTCGTTTCACAAGTAACGTCACAAAGGAAGTTTAGGGTTTTTACCAAGGGTACTTTGGTAAAACGTGATGATACATCCAATGTGAGCATCTTACTTCCACTAACGTTCATGTTCTTTATAGCCTCAAAAAACTCAAATGTGTCTTTCAAGCTTCGAGGATATAGGTTACTTTCAAGGGGCTTTAGGTTTTCTACCAGCCAGTTGGCAATGGTATGATAAGGAGAGTTTCTCATAGCCAAGATAGAAAGCAAGCGTAGCCTTGTTTGTGAATTTTTGGAAGGCCATACATTCTCGGTAATGTCGTCCCTACAGATCTCAGTCTTGCAAGCTCTTTGTCAGTATAAAAGACTTCCCTTATTGAGGTCTTTGAGAATTGTGGTCAACTGACCCTCGAGGGCAGTTTGTCAGGAGCCTAGTCTGCACCAGATCAGTGTATGTTTAACATGGTACTGAAGAGCACCAAGCACACATACCATACTACTGAAACGACTCAGCTGCAAAAAGGTAATTTCATTAGCCCAATAGGACTGATAAAATCAGTTACTACGGTGCGGACTCAAACCTATGCAAAACCCAGTGCCTCTTAGGCCAATCTGTCTTTAAAGGCAGATGCAACTACAATCTACCCAGCTGGACGACCACAAAACTTAACTTAGTCCGAGAGGATTGAATTACCTTCATCAAATTTGATCCCAGGTTCTCGGCCGATATCAGAAAGGTAACTGTTTAATCTGTTCGAATAGTGATACCATTCAACGTGTGCTTAATTATTCACCTTTATCCCATTGGACTTGGCAAGCTACGGTGAACGCAGACGGCTCAAAGCAAACTACGACGAAGTGAGGGACCTCAGTAAACCAGGAACTTGGTGTTGCTGTTTGCTCTCTGCCGAATTAGCTGTTTAACTTTCAATGGAAGAACATTTGGGCTTATCAACCGAATGCCAGTGGGTTATTCAATTTACAGCCTTGTTGCAGAACAACTGTTGGAAAATGTCGCATTCAACTTCTTTGGACCCGTGCTTTAACGCTTCTATGTGGATGACACGTTTGTTGCAATCGAAAAGAGCAAACTTTCAGCGGTTGAATAGCTTCCTAATGACAACTGCCTCGACATTCATTTCAACTGGGAATAAGGGAATGCCGAAACGCTTCCTTACTTTAACGTCTTCGTCACACACAGACTCCATGGGGAACTTAGCACCAAACGAAGGCCGGCTTGCTCCTACCACAGAAGCCATCCAATGGTGCGTGAAGGTAGCTAGAGGTACAAACAAATTGTTTTGAAGGGGAGTGACATTTAGGAGCCCTGTGGCAAGAAAAAGATACCAATACAGCTTACTTAGATACTGTCTGCGTACATGCCCATCTGGAATAAATGAATGAAAGATGCCAATCTTCTGGCAACCTTAAGCCTGCGTAATATATGCGTCAGAAGCAACGGAACTTATTTCTGCAGAGATGGGTGTGGATTGTGTCCATCAGCCGACAGCTGTCTCGCATATCAGAATCCGGCAAGTGAAGCACTGACTGGAATCAGTTCAACAGTTTGGTATAGAGAATAAGAAGATGCGATCGCTGTTAGTGAGGATGCGTGCGCGACAGAATCCGAAACTTCAGGCACAAAGAGTGCTTAGCTCAGCGATCGCATCTGCTTCTTCTGATTTACCTCCTGGGACACTCATTGAATTGGCAGTCAAGTGTATTTTGCCAAATGCCATGCCATGACGGTCCTCGTCATTATATGGACCAGAGCAGACGGTAACATGGTTCGAGAGTAATGGGACAGAAGCGGAAAAGATGGTTTTTTGAGATTTGCACGAATGACACCAAATTTCATCAACAAGCACGTCAATCTGCTCACGCCTCCCTCCTGCTTTAAAGCGCTAAGCTCACACGCGAAAAAGATTGACCCAGTTCCCAGCTTAGAATGTATTCACTCACTACATTGTGAAACACAGTACAGCGTAGAGTACCATTTCTCCACCCCTACTTCACCTTTATCCTCTCTTGCTCTCGGCTTCCCTATAGAAACCGCCCATTCGATGTTGCATTCTCACAGTCCCTGATGATGGCCTTCTGTATAAGACCAGATGTTTGGACTTATACAGATTATGTCGCAAGATTGTGCGAAAATCTCCTGTGCAAGAATAACCTGCAAATCATGTATCCTATTCATTTCGCAAGTAACTTTTTGATTTAAATAGACACATAATCGAGTCACAGTATCAACTTAATGATTAAATGGAGGATGCGTTTATAAAAATCAAATAAGAGATTGACACCAAGAATTGGCTTAAACAAACGTTTTCCTAGGGAAGAGTGAATGCAAATTTGAGAGGTAAGTGTAATTCAAAGGTAATGGCCGTACAGAAAACGCATTCGAGGGACGAGAGACTTGTGCTCGATCGCTGATAGACGTGAAAAATAAACTCACCTTTCCACTATCTTAAGCTTAGGTATTTTTGACAGCTTTCACTTGCTACGCGATATTTCAGGTTATTTAAAATACCCTTCTATATCAAGATCGGCTGCGTTTTGTCTCTTATGATGTAGATATAGAAAAGTTTGAACACGGAAATGCGTGAAGGTGACTTAGCTTTACTTAGTCACACATGCAACAGACTCCAGACGGCGTTCTGCATGTAAAAAATTAGTTTCCGCGCTCATGGTGCATGATGACTTCCGCCTGTGATTGTTTGTTGTAATCTCGTGTGCATGCTGCTCATTGAGTCCTTAGCTGTACGAGATTATGCAAAAATAGGAGTTTTTGTGATAAATTTCTTGAATATGGGTCTCCGAAATCGTTGAGCCGATGGTACCATGGACCATTTCTAGTCGGTCCTTTAATAGACCTTATATTTTTCGTCTAAATATTATATTTAGTCCCTTAATATGATCAATGTGTCATCATAAGACACGTTCATTGACGTTTTGGTGACTGACTGAAAAAACGGGAATAAGTGGCATTTCGAGTTTTTTCTTGTATTTTCCTTTCTTTAACGAGCTACTTAAATTTTCATTGGAACAAGAAGTTGCAATCCTTCTCCCCCTTCATTTAATCTGCAGACGTCCAGAATCGGGGCAACATATCAAGTTTACAGTAAAGTAACATTTCCAAAATTGCGCACATGACTCGTTTACTGCGGTGATATGAACAACGCTTCCTTACTAGGTGCCGCTTTTCAGATTATATTGCCCATTTAAGTCATTTTTGAAAGCCAGGCGGCTGCGGTTGCACTATAACCCTAGATACCAAGCATTGTCTTGCTGTTGTGGAGTCTAATCACTTTGGGCCAACCGAGTGTTCCACGTCTGCGTCAAATGAAATACTTTTAAATAACTAGGTAGCTACTCGTTGCCTGGATTAGGGGACTTGCTTGTTTGAACAATATTGCACATAAATTTACAGAGTGAAGCGTGCGTTTGTAGCTTATCGGTAGAGAATTAGCCTCCAGCATCGGCTTTCTCTGCTGCGCAAGTTAAATTCCCGCCAAACGCCTAGAGATTTTTTCACTTGGTTCAACTCAAATTAAGCAAATCTGCCAAACCAACTAAATAATTTACTCAGCCTCGTAGTCATTCTGGTGGATTCTAAATGATTGCTTAGGAAATCCTGCTTCGACAGTCAACTTACTCCCGTATTTGTGTATTCCATATGAACGCAAAAGTTGAGCGGGCAACATCGAGCCAAGTGTGATTAAACTCAGTAGTCTTTCAAACCAGTAGTTGCCTTTTTGTGTGGATTATGACTTCCAGTAATACGTGTTAATAACCGCAAATATCGCCATCAAAAAGAATCAAATAGGATACCTTCTGAAGTTTACTAACCGTTCTGACGTTAGTTTACTATTGTATGATATGTTGCCACTTATCTGCATATTATGCTTGCATTTAATAGTGCTTTAACTTCAATATTCAGATGGCGAGGACTTCTTGTTAGCCCCTGGTTGCGTAAATTGCTTGCAGGTGCGCGCGTAAAGGGGATCAAATCGTGTTGTGGCGCGCGCGGACGGGCTTGCCAGCCTTGTCAGCCCGATCTCGACTCCGGTCTTCTTGCCTCAGGTGGGTGAGGGAGAAGAGAGAGAGCGTTAGATTCGGTGCAAGTGTAGTATTGTAAAAGCCTGCCCCCCCAGCACTGCCAGTCAATCGATTTTTGGCGCATCGCTGAATAATAGTCAACACTGGACTTGCCTCGCCACTTGTGATGACTAATCTACGAAGCGTGAATTGGCAGTCAAGTCACTTAATCAATTAATCGATTTTGCATACAGCTGATTACTGATATGCGCCGGATTTGTGGTCAGCGCTGGCAGAAACATACTTCACACTGAGCCCATTCAACAGGCAAGGCGGAACTCACTCGGCCTTTCGCCCCGGTGCGCGGCGGACGCGTGGCTGCGGCGCTCTCTCTCTCTCTCACTTTTCATGGTCGAAATTCACCCCAGACCATAACAACCCTTCTGTTAATTCTTCTCCAACTTATTCTGTACAGAATACAATCTCCTTCTACCTTGACTTCCACGAATTCTATCTTCTTCTAAGGAACCGGGCCTAGAATATCGCAGTAGTAAGGGTTCAACCGGCTTAGTCCTTACTCCTTTGACATAGTATAACTTAAAACTAATTCACGCGGAAGTCATCGTTCATGCACCACCTTTCTGTGGACCATATTATGGGCATAATTTAAATTGATGGTAAACTGTCACTTCAGTATTCGGAGAACAATTTCAATCCCACCAAATGGATCAGCCGTAAAGTAATTTTCCCCAGAGATTTTTAGAAACCTCTGTAAGTTCGCTCACCAGGCTTTGCGCTAACATTCATGGAAAATATTTTCCAACTTGACCAAAGCATAGTACATTGCTTTGACTATTCACATCCAGTCCACCAGAGTTGGCACGCTGTGGTCCTCAAAAATGGCTTGATGAGAAGTATAAAGTGGCTTCTTAAATTGAGCACTTACTGCAGTTCTATGCATTGCGCGGAAAATCTTTTTTTCAAGTCCAAGAAACACGGATGATTTATCCAAAATGCAGTTTTCTTCCAGAACTGGTCTTACAAGACCTGGAAAGAGTAGTTCCCAGACCACATGAACCGCCGCAGTTGGTCCACCACTGGTGTCTATCAGATGGGTCACAAGCACTACATCGAACCGCAGTTCATCAGCGCCTCGCCACCTGCCATTTGCTGTCAATGCTGATCGGGTATATATTCACTGAGAAATGTGCGAACACCGATCGAATAGGCTTCCGAACTAAACAAAGTTCATGTGGTGGTCAGAGGTCCCCAACAGGTGACCGCCTGCCAGGCCGATTCCGGCCAAGTCACAAGTGGTGGACCAACTGCGCCGTCTTTGAGTGCGTTTGTTTGTGTTGTCCGACCAGCTGGTGTTCAGGGTTATGCTTGGCTGATGAAGGCTAATAAGCCCGAAACAGTTCTGTATCAAGTTACCCCCAGATGCTGTCATACCCCGCTTACTGCTATTATGACTTGGCCGGAATCGGCCTGGCAGACGGTCACACGTTGGGGACCTCTGACTACTACATGAACTTTGTTTAGTTCGGAAGCCTATTCGATCGGTGTTCGCACATTCCTGAGTGGATATATATATATATATATATATATTAGTGAATAGTCTCACAAAGATCAGTTGCAGGACGCTTACGTCCCTCCTGGAGCCTAAGGCTCACACTGGAGCCACGCCGCCAGTTAACTAATGATATAGGCCGAAGGATATTACTGACAAAGACAAGGGAGACTACGATGGCCATTTCTGGCTTGAAAAGTAGAAGACAAGTCGATCGCTGATATACTATAGTTATTTGCCTGACGTTTCGAAATCCGCCGTGGATTCACATTTGGAGACATACTCACAGAACGGTAACAGAAACAGTTTGTGTGGGCACAGGGTTCCGCCGTAAAATTTAAACCTACAGAAAAAATCGATAAATGTGCTAAGTGTGTTCTGATTCGTCGCGTCAGCCATGACCATCTGGCCTTGCGGTCTTGGCATAAGATGATGTAATGGCCCGTCTGTTCTCCGTACGGTGCTTTGCTTTAGCCAAATTTAGTTTCAATACCGAATATGGATTGGGTAAATCGTTGCACTTGTTGATGGATTGGGGGCACGTGAACCATGACTCAAGTTATTCTCGGCTTACTCGATTTTCACCTCTTGCGAGAATTTCAGCCTCATCCAATTTGAATGCATGGCCGGGTCTCGTCGAATGAGCCGCATAATTATATTTCTTGAGGTGCAAATTTTCCAGTTCATACGTATGTTTCTGCTACTGTTCTGTGAGTATGTCTCTGAAAATGAATCCGCGATG
This sequence comes from Ligula intestinalis, assembly GCA_036362985.1. Lineage (NCBI taxonomy): Eukaryota > Metazoa > Platyhelminthes > Cestoda > Diphyllobothriidea > Diphyllobothriidae > Ligula > Ligula intestinalis. Next base: position 8,012,140 of record JAYGXS010000006.1, on the reverse strand, counting down.
GATTTCGAAACGTCAGGTGAATAAACATACTGTTCCAGCAATCGAGTCGTCTTCTACTTCTAAATTACTTCCTGGGACTGGCATGTTAAATTTTTTTGGCAATTTCTGGCTTATAAGCCATCGTCAGCTAGTCATAACCAGCCTACTCATTCCCGATAACTTTGATTAGGTCGCACACTGACAAACCCCTTAACAAACTTGCGTTAAATACGTTCAAATGATTTCATGTATAATTCATCATACTTAAATTTACTGCTTATTTTAGATCTTCATGCTGAGTTGGCAAAAACGACTTTTTGAACACCGACATAACCAATGTTCTATATTTTCTTTAAGTCATATCACTGCTGCACAGAGCATTCTGCAGCCTTTTGGATCCATTGTGTCCTGTGGGACCTAGAAGGGGCTTCACACGGCTGAACCCGGCATTTTTGCTCCAGTTTGTTATGCAGTTAAACATTCACTCATAAAAACCTATAATTTACCTTAAAAAAAACATTTGGGATGCTGGGGAGACCGCCGATGTACTAAACGCACCTCAGTCTCGATGTATGACAGCTTAAACTAGGCAAAACATTGCGAAGATTTTCTGCTAGTACCTGTGTTAGGAGCCTTATGCTATAATAGGTGAGATACTTCATACAAAGTTATGTTGGCAACTAGAATTGATAATTTTGCGCGCACAAAACTGGCTTCCGCAACTGGATCGCAATTTTTTCTGCTGCTGCTAGCAAACGCCGAACCAGGGACATTCGGTAGTTTTGCAGAACCTTATAAATTACCTTAAATTCTTCGCTTGGGTACACACGATATCCGGAGTCAACCACGGGGGAAATGATGGTGCTGTTGAGGCTTCTGACTTAACCTTTGGCCAGCCATGCTGGGAGGCCCTCCAGTATTATTTGAATAAGCGCGAACTCGCGAGACCGATATAACCTGCTCCACAGGAGCAAGAAATATAGATATGTAATGGCCCCAGGGAAAATTTATCCAAAGCTAAGTATACGCACCGAATGTTCTCTGAATTCTCTGATGAATATTTTTAGAACTTTAAAACAGTCCAAGGTCGCTTAACTATATGTACCCCTCCTCACCCTCTTTCCCTTCTTCGCCACCTCCCCCTTTAGAATATCTTTACTAAATATAAACTCCCTAACCAGCTGTTTTATTTTCCCCTAACCCTATCCCTGGGACTCACGTGTACCCAGGCGAACAGTATTGACGTCATATTTTAATGTGAACCCCATTCGCATATATGTGTGCTGCGCCAACAAGAATTTATCGAAAACACGCGTGTGCTCGTCAAGCAGTCTTTTGTCATTTAGCCAGTCGGATAGTTTTTTTCTCTTCTTCTTGTTCTTTTGGTAACTTCTGCTCAGTCAGCATATTGTGTCAAAAAGGCTGCCGAATGTAGCAGATGATCTTTATAAAAAAAGCGTCCTCTGCAGTTAATCCATTTTCAATGCCAATTGCCGAGGAGAAAAAAATCTCATGTTTACGTGAATCGCTCTGCCTGCGCTCAACCACAGCATTCGGCCAATCATAAAGGACTTAGAGAAAATTCGCTGAGCTCAATCACCTAATTTTCCCGTTCGGAAATATGCCAGTGTCCATTTACCGGAATGATTCACTTGCAACCAGCGGAATCCTCCAAGCAATTCCATCATAGTTAGATAGTGTCTCTTATACCCACTTTCAGGACACAGCACTCAGAGATATTGCCCTTATTGTTGACCACTAGGCCTGCAAGGTTTCTCAATGGCAAAATTATGAGCGAATGTGTCAAAGTGTTTACATTTCTTTGTTCGTCTATTCTGTCTGTACATATAAATCAGTCTAAATATTCGTTGGTCCATGCCCTCGTTCCTTCTTCTTCAGCATTTTGGGGGATAAGTTGGTGCGTAAAAAGACGAGAGAGACCGGAATGGCCATTCATGGGTTACTAGCCATCATCAGCCAGTTATCGCTTATTTCACGTGTAGATCACCTGAGGTGCGAACCCATTACGTTTAACATATTTCCATTAAGCCACTAGCCCTTTGTTTTCGGGAATATAATGATCACGTGGAGTTCAGAAGAGGGAGATGCAACTTCCGGAACAAGAATTTTATTGTCCTGACGTTTTTGAATCCATCGAGAATCCTTAATCATAGGTAATGGTACAACAGTCATAGTCATGCGCAGATAGGGTTGAAGCATACACAGGTTGCACCGAATTTATGTTTTGTAATGGTCATCTGCGTACGTACGATAATTATTCAGTTCAGTTGCCACCGCTTGGGTCTAAATTAATGCGGTACTGGCTTGAGCATTCGCATTCGACTCATTATTTGCTATGATTTCCTCGTCCGTGTAGCATGTGGGCTTAGTAATTGCGTGACAATTATGCTCATTGACGTCCGAGCTGCTGCAGTTGCTGAGCCTGGCTCTTCCCACGTGTGCCAATGACTTCATTATTGTGGTTCTAATAAACAAAACTGGATAAGAATCAGCAGTTAATGGGCAAAATAGGCCACCAAATGTACACTTCTTCAAGTCCTGCAACCAACGTTCATGACGAAAATTAACTTGGTAGTTTGACACACAGTTGGACAGGTTACTTTGATCAACTGAGTGGATTTTATAACAAGAAATGCTTTAGTTTGAAAAACTGCCATCTTAGTTAAAGTTATGAAGCGAAATTTGCACTAACTGTGAGTAAATTACGAATAAGTTTATATGGAACAAATTACCTATGCTATCAGGGATGACAGAACCAAAGTTTTTACTTATATGCTTTGTGCTGTGGAAGAATTCCAGAATAAGAAAAAAGTGTAAGAATACTCCCTTTCAGAACTGAAAAAGTTTGTACGAAGTTGATAAAATTGAGGTAAAGCCAACTTTAAGAAAGCTTATTTATTTTCATAATAAAGTAATAATTTAAGTTTTAAAAATTAAATTTTGCTATTTTGCTAAGTTTTGTGTCATTAAATTCAGTAATAAGTTTGCATGACAAAATTTTTTTACTCCACCGATATATATGAGCGCATTAGCAAACTTTGCCATAGATGTCACCGTGAAGATGATGTAAAGGAAACCTTATTAAATGTAAGTTAGGTAGAAATAAACATTTTTTAAACCACACGTTCGACTTATGCGTTATTAAGAAACCGAACAGACACAAAAACAATAAATATTTCAAAAATGGTCATATATGCGGCCTGTTTTTTGCATTCGCAAGCTTTTAACGGATATTTGAATTAATCCCCATATGCGGAAAATAAATCGTTAAAAAGAGAAAAATATGTTCTTTCATTTCCAGTCAAATTGAATCGTTTATTTTCAGGTAAACCAAAGAAATTATCAATAATCTCCAATTTCATTGAGGCGTGACCTTGGAAAAAGTTAATATACACAGTAGCTCGTTAGCTAAATATCCAATAAAGGACCTTTTTAAAGAGGTAAACTATTATAAAATCTGTTTTCATTTATTTTAGAAATAAAAATATGCATAGTATCAAGCAAAAATTTTGTATATTCGACAATGCGGTTTGCTGTTTTGAAGCATTTTTCATATGACCTACATGGCCACCTTAATATGACCTTATATCTAAATGCTTGTTTTTTTGGTAAATGTTATTCAGTTATATATTATTTTGAGGGTTTTGATGTAGACGTCGAACAGAAGCGCAATTTATCAACTAAAAAATGAAGACATTGAAAACAAGCGAAATGATGAGAGACTTTTTTTCACGATACACGATAAATAGGAATCCACTAATAACCATGTGAAAAAAAATATTTTGCCCTTAAGACAAATTCTTTTTATATAAAAATGGTTGCTTTATGTTTTATAAACAACAAAATATTTCGATTTATTTTGTCTTATTTACAGCTATTTTTACGTCCACAGAATCTGGGGATTATCGAGAAAATTTATATTTATTAACAAACGCTTAGTAATTCTTATAGTTTTTTAAGTTCTTAATATGCCTCATGCTGCATATTATTATTTATAAGTTTTCTTAAATTCGTGCTGGTTGATATAAGAGAAATAATCACGCATTTTTGAATCAGGCAAGTTGCATGCACGACTTGAAAAACTGTATTTATACGAAAATCACATGCAAAGGGAGAGCAAAAAAATTGTGGCTGAATTTCAAAAACCCACTAGTTTGAAAATGAGCTGCGATATTACCAACCTAGCGATAGGCCAACTCGATTCACATTAAAACACGCTGTTGGACGTTCACCAATCCGGTAAAGCAACATAAATGTTCCGGTTCTGCCACAAAGTTTACTTAAAAGCCCACTCACAAAGTCACCCGGTGAATCATGACTGGTTAATTAAGGCTATTAAGCCAGAAATAGCCATCTGGGTCTAGCTTGTCTTCGTAAGTTTCTCTTTATCGCATTTTTTAAGTCGCCAAGCGGCTGCTCGAGAGAGCATAAAATGAGCTCAAAGGCAGAAACATAACGTACACGTTCTTTTATTAGAAGGTGAACCCATACTATCATATGTAAAGGGAACTGGGCTGTTCATCCGATCAATCTGGTAAGGGCACATATAAAGAATGGATTAACGAAGCGACAAGAAACCGGAATAACCGTTTCTCGCTTGTTAGCCATCATCGGGCAGCCATACCCAATCTCAAGGTTGGAAACCCCCGAGATTCAAACCAAGAAAATTTGCTATTTGAGTTTGCCGTTCTACGATTGCACCACAAGCTCGTTGCTTTGTCGGTTAAGTTCGGAAGTATGATAAAAGTAGGGTGCTCATCCAATTTATTTGACTATGGAACGTTATTGTCCCGTTGTGACTCGAGGCTCATGCAAGAGTGATCGCAGGCAGTCGCTTAAAGGCTTCAAATATATGATGGAGTGGAACCGCCAAAGACTAGAAAGACTGGAATGGCCATTTTTGCCCTGGTTGACATCATTAGCCAGTCATACCAAATCCTAAGCATGGATCACCCACGACGTTTAAAATATACACTTCCAAAACCGAAAAAACGATTCTCGAGTTGACTTAAATCAAGTGAAACTAAATTTAAGGAATTGAGTTTTCCTATATCAGAAACAATGAAAATTTTCAGGTTTATAAAGTAGGTTTATTCAAGGTTTTAAGTTTTCGTCATAAAAAGCAATTAAAACAATTTTTACTGCGTATGGCTTTATCGCGTTGACTATTTGTGATGGCAACCAAAAATTCTGTTACAACAGCATAAGCGGTGGGCCACGAAAATGACCTTCAGGTCCGTAGGGGTTGACTATATAATACGCTGTAAGGGGTTTGCAGTTGAACAGTGGGATAGAAGCAACGGTCTGAAGGCAAGCGTTCCCGCCACAGAATCCAATGATCATCCTCCTGCTGGCATCAAACCTGAAGGTGTGATAAGTTCGAACAGAATATACTATATCAAAAGTTATTTGACGGTTGCTGTCAACGAAGCAGCGGCAACAACAGCTCGTAAGTACTGATGCTCCTAACACAGCTGATAACAGCTGATAACAGCTGATAAGACCTGACACGTGTTTTACCAAATCCACATCACTGTGTATGCCGCATCTGCGGTGTGTGTGGTTCGGCGTTCCAGACGTACTCTTTGGCATATAATCCACTTGTCTATGATAAGAGTTGTACTTGGGCTATAAGTCAATTAACGAACTCCGGGGGAATTTTGACTGACATGGCCGCGTCTAGTAACTTTTATCTCCGTAAAGGCAATATGTGGCAATAGGCTGGAAAAAAATTATCCTTTAGTCATAGATAAGACTCCAGAACAAGTATGTCTTAAAAGATATTTCAACGTTTGACGGTCCATTTCATCTTCAGAGATGAAGATGAACTCCTGTAAGAGTTCGAAAGCTCAGGAAAATAAACAAATTGATCCGGTGCTTGACAAGTCTTCTGCCTTAACCATTGACAACTTGGTTCTTTGCATGCCCTCCCGACTTACGGCTGTTTTGAACGCAAAAGGACAATCCACGAAATATGAGTATGTTACAAATTTTAAAAATTTTCCTTATGTTGTACCTCAATCTTTTTTTCCTGCACTAGCGTTACATAAACAAGGACTTAAATAATTGAACTGAAGTACATTTCATTTTATTCGATTTCACAGTTTTTGATAAAACGAATTAGTTTTCACTTAATAAATTATAATTTATAAATTCAAATATGCTTTCCTTTTGAGATGTATTGTTCCTCTGAAGTAATATGAGTTGTGCATCCGTGGGGTAAACGCCCTGCGAGCTACAAGAGTTTTCGAATGACGTTGACGGTGTTGATTGCAGCACTCGCTGTGCTGTATGTAATCATTACATAAAATACAATTGATTATACATCAACACATTTCATTATATTTAATGGACTAGGTATGAAATTTCACGCAAAGTCATGACCAAAATTGGACATGTTAGTTTGGCATACATTTGATCACCTTTTTGATTTAATCAGTGGATTTCATCCTGATAAACATTTTAGTATGGATAGTAGACAGCATTTTTAAGGAAATCAGAGGCACATTTTATATGCTATTTATTACGATACACCCAAGCCTTTTTTATGGGCTGTGCTATGGGAGGACCCAATATAAGCACAAACATTTTAAAATATATCCTTCTAGAACCGGAAAATCTAGTCTTCAGTTGATAAAATTCAAGTCTATGGAGGTGCATTGTGTTTTTGAAACAAAAAATGACTTTAGTTTTACAAATTATTTGTCGAAAACGCACTTAAAGGTTTTGATCGCATTTTGTTTTACCGTGTCAACAATTTGGGACGGTAATCATAAATTAATATATGTTTAACCGTGAAAGTGAAAGTAAATAACAATATTACATCATATAAAGTATACGAAAAGATATTTTTTTGTACGATATAATTTAAGCTTACGTATAATTTAGAAACGAAACAGACAGACGATTAGAAATTTCCGCAAGAGCTAAGTGTGTATATGGTTAGTCTTTTTGCATGTTCCATCTCAGAATGGGGACAAAACGTGATCAACTATAGTTCATAGTCCATCATAACGAGAAAAGTGTGTTTTCCTACTTTCAGCCGATATTGTATAATGTATCTCTAGGTAAATTCGAAAACTGGTGAAAATTTTCGATTTTCAGTTTGACGTTTTCGTGAAAAAAGTTATAATGCACAAACATTCGTCGGCTCAACATCTTATTAAAGTGCCTTTTAGTAGGTAACCAATTCTAGAAATTTATTTTTATCGAGCTTAAGCATAGTATTATCAGGCTTCTGTTGTGCACATCTTTTATGCTCGACAATGAATTTTTGTGTTTGTATAGCTTAGAAATAGGGCACACATGCCTATGTGCATAAGAACTAATAGAAAAGGTTCGAGTTTCCGGTAAATACTCCTAAAAATCTTGTTTCAATATTTAAATATAAAAGTCGAGCAAAGTCCACATTTATGGAAAAAGCTCGAAGAAACTGAATTTATTCCAAAAATGTGCCAGAATTAACAGGGTGACGTGAAAATAATTGTAAGCCAATACCTGAAGTTTGTGCAAATAAAATGGGCCAGGAAAGTGTATTCAAGTATAAAGAAAGTTTTATGGCTATTATCTCACAGGACGATTATATTTACATGTATTGGTTTATTTTACACGTTTTTAAGCTCTGCGGAATTTGAGAATTTTAAGGGTAATTTGATTTTTCTTAACAAACAATAAATAGTTTTTATATTTTTTTAGTTACAAATTTGCCTTAGGTTGCACCACTTTGCGAGCAATTGACAAATGTTTCGCAACTTTTCGCATTTTACATAAATTTCTGCCCAGGTCTACTCAGGTGCAAATAAACATGAGCTGATTGGGTAAAATTTGAATTTGTAAACAATAAGAACAAGTATATATCGGCACGACTGATTTCTGAGTAAAATGGGATCAAATAGCGAAAAACGCGCGTAATAAAAATATTGCTCATACAGTGACAACCGACCACTGCAAGACAAACATTTTGGCATTCCGTGCGATTCCACGCTCTCCTACTCTCTTTCAGGCGCTTCTTAAACTGAACTTGTGACTGACTATGAGCCTCAGCAGACCGTCTATGAAACTGTGTGACAATTCAGCAGGACCTCCCCTGCTGACTTCCTGATTAAAAACCACTTCCGGCGTATCTGCACAAGCATGGGACGTTTCTGTGTTTGCGGCCTCCAAATGACGCGCGCGAGGCATGACTTCCGTGGGACCTTTTTTTCTCCCTCCGGCTATACGCTTCAGGCCAGTGTGTGTTTCCTTGTCCTGTGACCTCTGCTACTAACTAGCAGGCTGCCCAACATCGTAATTAATCTTATCCTTATAGGGCCACAGATAGCACGCGTGCGAGAGAGAGCAAGAGAGAGAGAGAGAGGTGTAATGACACTCCATGGTCTTTCTCTACGTCTGACCTCATTACCTGTCCGTTGCTATTTTTGGCTGGCAGGTGGGCGGGGCTTTTCTGCCGAAACTTTACGGCAACAGCACGCAGGCCGGTAGCAGGATAAGTTCAGTCCCCAATTTATGCACTTCTGCTGTCGTCCCGGTGTAGGTTAGCATGTTGGCTATTCTAATGCTGAAGACGCTCGTAAAAGTGTCCATGGTAGCCTAATTTTAATGTCTACTAAACAGGCAGTTATGGGACTAAGCTTGAATTACCAAAAAACAACTCGAGGATGATAAATCAACTGCGGACTAACTTTTTTTTCACAGATTAACCACTTCCTGTCAGTTGGGCTGTGTTTGATCAAATGGATGATGAGAAATGGCAAACACTAGTTGAGCCCATTTGCTGAGCCGATTTGCTCAGCTTGTCGAAGGGGTGTGTGGGGAGTTGTGGGCATAATTTAGGCCGATTAGTTGGAAAGTGGCATCCAAAAATGTGCAGTTTGCTTCGCTTCAGTCTGTAGACTTGTGCATCTTTGTTGTTCCGCAACAGTGTCCAAAATATGTTTACTTAATTGTAAATTAATCAACTTAGAGCGGTTCTCTCGATGCGACAAAAGGACATGCTTATTACCTTAGGGATACCATCTGTATTTATAGACAATGCCTTTAGTAATTTTTGGCTTTTTAGCCTTCCCCAAAATTAGTGCACGAAAGCCGCGAGAGGTTCGACTCGTCAATAAATCTTTCAGCATCCCTCATAGGCTTTCTGATAGATAATCTACGTAAATCCGCAGTTAAAGGATCTTACCCATATCTTGTTTTACTCTAAAGAGGAGTTCAGACCTTATGCAAAAAGGCACACAAATTATCGTGTACATGGACATAGAGAACAATCTTTTTAAAGCTTAAGTTTGTGGCAATATACGTTTTGTAAAATGTAGTTTCCGCTTATGCTTAATTTAGAAAAGGAAGAGACAGAAAATTAACCGTTTTTGCATTCTGTCCATTCTGTCCTTCTTTTATAAATTCGTAATCATAGCATGAGAATAAGAAGATTCAGTTATAGTGGAAAATACTCCCGCATAAAGTCAACAGTAAGTCCTTTCGTTTTTAGACAAACCTGGAGCATACATTTTTAGGTAACTACAAACATATAAAAGTATCTATTATTCTTTGGACGTTCCTTCAAAAAGGTATCATACATAAACATTCGTCAGCTGAATCTGTAATTAAAGTGCTATTTCAAGAGGCAATCTACTCTGGAGAGTTCTTAATTAATTTTACGCATAACAATATTAGACTTCTGTTGTGGACGTCCTGTTTGCTCAAAAATGTTGTAGTGTTTTGAGCCATCTTCATAAGAACTCATGTCGAGAAAATCCCGTTATTGGAAAATGCTTTTAAGAAATATCTTATTTTAAGTGTTTTAATATTCACCCCGAACGTAAAATAAAGTGATGCTAGAAAGTTCGCAAACACTGACAATCGTTACATATTCGCCAGAAGTTTAACGATGCTGTTAAGCTAGTTGCAATCCAATACCTGAAATACCAATAAAGCCATTTGACGAAGGAAGGTTATTATAACATAAATGATTTGGCTACGATTTGACTTGCTGATTCTTTTTCCATTCATTGATCAAATATATAAGTATTTGTTGGCATAATTTAGTTTGTTAGTTGGACACTAGCATCCAAATGGATGCACATTGTTTCGGTTCTGTCTGGACTCCTGTGTTTCGTCTGTTGTTCTACAAAAATGTCCATAATTCGTTTACTTCGGTATAAAGTAATATACTTAGAGCAGTTCTGTCGGTGCAACAAAAGGACATGTTGTTTATCACAGCGAAATCATCTGTATTTATGGACAAACTATTCAGTAATTTTCTGTTTTTACTTTTCTTACTAATACAGTCGCGAGAGTTTTGACTATACGCCAAGTCTTCCAGCGTCTCCCATGGGCCTGCTGGAAGACATTTCTTGTTCCTTTTTTCACCTAAAAATGGGTTCAGTAACTTTGAAAAGGCTATTGAAAACAAGCAGCTATAGGCTCCGGCCAAAGGTTGGTATAAATATTTGAATTGAAATCAAAGGGGCTTAGGAAAAAAAGTCAAGTTATTTTTACAGTTTGCTAACAGACAGTCAATAACCCATAAGAAGGCTAGGCAACACATCCTACTCGTGACACAGTTATCAGTTAAATGTATCGGCATGTGTTTCGCGGATACTCTGCCACTGCTACGAGTGGTTCAATCCAGGTTTAAAATTTCGGTAACAGTCTATTATAGGTACGACAACAGAAGCTAAAGACACTACGACACCAGTGAGAGCAGTAACTTTTTTTATTTTGTAATTAATATGCACTCTTTTATTGCTAGGTATTCACCTTTTTATACTCTCTTTATCTTCTTTTTCCTGTTTTCGTTCCTATTTATCTTTTATTTCCTTTCCTGCTCCCCGCCACCATTACGATCGGTGTAGTATTGTAGACTTTTCGGATTATGGTTTCCGTGATGGTATCTATCGTAAACTGTTATCAAAATTTTTCCTTTATTACCTCCCCAGACATTAATCACCAACTCGGAGCTACTCAAATGGAATATGAGATTTAGGCTCAGTCCGAGGGCTTACATGAATATTGCGTGCGAAATTTTCCATCTACAGCAAAATGATCTCGTTATGTTCGTAAACAGATAGCCACCATTTTGCCTATTTTGCTTCATTCTGACTAGTTTGCATAACAGAGCAAAACCGCTTTTAGATTCCGCTCGAAACGGAACTTTAGCAGCTGATACAGCAAAACCGCGCAGTATTCACTAGCTAACGACGGCCGATTAGTTGTATAAGAAGGCGTGATTACAGTATATTGCATACCTGATTAAATGTGGAAATACAAAAAACAGACTAGGGGATTTAACACACATTTGGGGTTGTTTATTTTGCTCCTGATATTGACTTGAGGTGCAAAATGCGGTTTATTCGAAAGGAGTTACGTTCAGATACCCAACGTTTCTGATACCCAAGCAATGTTTTACGCTCTTAAACGCTGTGAAAAAAAATTTCTTGTCTGTGCGTGTTGTACTCTAAATGAACATCGATAAAACCCAAACACTTTGAATTATATCTGTTCATACATCAGAAAACTTGGTTTTGCATTCGCGAAAGTGCAGTACTTGTTCATATGAGATCACGCATTATTGTCGGGAAAAGAAGACTGAAGTCAGTTTATAAAATTTTGGCTTGTAACCTAACGTTTCATTTAAGTTGTAAATTCGCTCAAGGATGTCCACTAATATTTAAAATTTTCGTACACTCATCAATGCCAATTTGTGGGTGATAATCAATCGGTCGTAAATTTTGCACCCGAACTGTGTCTGTGTGTTTATAAATGCTCCTTACGGAGAACATGACATAATCCTGATTTTCGCAGTAACTCTATATTAGTTTCGTTATGTTATACATAAATATAATTTTCCCCAAAATGAAAAGCCTAAAACCTGTAGACGGAAAGTCATGAATGCATAGGTGACGACAGTATTGACTTTAAAGTATTCGTGGATTTAAAAGATTACTTAATAAAACCTAAATTTTTATCCAAAGGAAGTACAGTGTGCAGGAGTAAGTGCTTTGTTAAAAATGTGAAAAAATAATCTGTTTATTCTGAAATGTTTTCGATAAAATATACTTGAAGTTAGAAGGCCATTAAAATCAGCTGCACACTTCTTAAGTAGTCATTTTTTGTCCAAAATGTGGTTCATACAGGCGGCTAACAAACTGCGCGTTCAAAAGGCGGCATGTCGGGGTATGTGACATATCTTTGGGATGATGTTGCAACTTAATCACCATTAAATCCCCACTTCATAACTGCTTGCTTATCAAAAAAACATTTTGCGAAATCAATCACTGACTGATCTTGGCTGTCATCGTGCTGACCCATTCAAGCCATGTCTATATCCCAAGCTAAATGTTCGAATCATCCATCCAGAGGGCAGTTAGAAAAACCGACTCTTCTAACGCGGGCTTAATTTTTCCGCCAAAAGGAAGCTTGCAGCAAATGTTGCACTTTATTTTCGATTTAAGACTTTCGTGTTTACTTTTCTTGCAGACAGACAGATAGACAGACTAAGGCCCTACCAACACAAGTTGAAACTCTGTTGCTTTCCTAGATGCACCCATTCAGCATACCATATGTGTGTGAGTGTGTGTAAGTGTACGACACCACTGCGGGTACCCGAAAAGCTAGGCGGTCACTATGCGGTGGGGAAGAGAGTGAGGTCGACCTCGGCGTTTTTCTTCCCACACTATAATAAATCTGAATGCGTCTGAATCTATCACGGTGTGCTAATAGCCGTGGCTTGGAGGGTCTGCCAACTGACGGGAAAACTCGGGCTCCCTCCGTTGCTGCTCTTCCTGTACGCGTGTGTCTGTTTGTGCGTACGGGAGGAGAGGGAGGACTGAGAGTCAGGCTGCAATGGCTCCCTCTTAATGTGGCCTTTATGGCGCTCCTGCGCAGTCGGGAGCATACCTAGCGAGATGGCTGTGTCAAGTGTTCCCGTGCTGAGTGTTTATCGCGCCAGTCATCTACATCCTCCCTCATCCCTGTTCTTATTGACATTGTCTTTACACCGGAAACGGAGGTGGGAGTGTCGAGCGAGTGGGTAGATTCTGTGCGAGTCTGCCAAAACTCCTTTTGTCTCTCGCAAGAGTTCTCTGTGTTGCTCCTGCTTGCTGTTGCTTTCGTGTTGCTTGCTCAGCTTACCTCTGTGTATGCTGCGGCTTGCTTCAGCATTTGCTGCGGCTTGTTAGAGCGCGTGGTGCCCATCGTCGAAATCGACGGGGGAACTGTCGTGTGTGAGTGTGTGTGTGAGTGTGTTGTGAGTGACCGGGGGGGTATGGGGTGTCCAGCTGGGGGTTGAACATCAAGGTCGTGGCAGATCGCATCATCTTCCTCGCGTAGGTGGTGGCTAC
>JAYGXS010000006.1:7962125-7998403 GCA_036362985.1 Ligula intestinalis | reverse complement strand
CTTTGCCTGGCGGCCACCCCCCGGCTCCCCGCCTCGATCAGCGGGCTAAACCAAGTGAGGGTCTCCGGTGTGTGTGTCCCCACGCCCGGTATGTCCCCGAGTTGCAGTGGTAAGCGTCCTAGTAGACGTAGTTGATGAAAGAGTGCTACTTACTGTAAACGGTACCATTGTCTGTTTGAACTTACTGTTTACTTTCCTCGCTTGTTTACAGTCTCGCTACACTTGTTACATCTAGTTTATCGTATTACTTTTATGTTTGCTATTTGTTATATGTTACATTTGCCTGATTTTTCTAGTGTTGACTCTAAAACCATACCTATACCATTCCATTACCGTGCTCTTAAAGTGAGCCTATTCCATCGTAGCGATTCCTACTCAAATAGTAGTCCTACCGGCATGACTAGCACTCTTATCCTCACAGAGTTTGCCTCCACAGTAGCATCAATAACACCTAACTCGTAGCAGCAGCTCTACCCACAGTCAGATGCCGTAGAACTAGAACGCCTTTCATTTATGTGTAAGACACAGCCCCTTTCACCGCTACTGCTACTTAGATAATTACTGCTGCTCCCACCCCCTAATTCCCAAATGCTCCCCCCCCCCCTAAAAGTCCTCAGCTAAGCTGAAGGCAGGCTCACAGCCAAGTGGTCGTTCGGCACCAAAACACTCGCGGCCCATTATGCAGTTCGGCAGCAGTTGTGGGTGACCGGCAGTCCCTTTGTGGAGTAGCGCTGCTGCCCCTCGCGAGAGGGTTGATGGTCCTATAAAAGAGGTTTCCAAACACGCTGGGTTGCGACATCTGCCAGTTGACCGTGGCTGACAGAATGCAAACACGCGGTCGAAATACTACAAACGCAAATCAAACCTACTCTCTTCCCCACCCTCCCTCTAACCCGTTTCCTTCCCGCAGGACAGCTCCCAGAGCTCACAGGACGACAGCTCAGGGAGCTCAGGTAAGTCCTATCACCTTCGGCGCTTGGAATGTTCGTTCCCTTTTAGATAACCCGAGGAGCATTCGACCGGAATGGAGAACAGCGCTCATCGCCCGGGAACTGGCGCGCTTCAAGGTGGACATCGCCGCACTCAGTGATACCCGCTTCTCCGGTGAAGGTTCCATAGAAGAGGTGGGTGCTGGCTACACCTTCTTCTATGTGGGCCGTCCGACGGCAGAGCGACGCGAGGCCGGCGTCGCCTTTGCCATCCGGAAGGACATCGTGGGACGACTACCCTGTACGCCGCAGGGTATCAACGAACGCCTAATGAGTCTCCGCCTGCCTCTCTGGGGTGGGAAATTCGCCACCATCGTTAGTGTCTACGCTCCTCCGATGACCAGCTCTGACGAGACAAGGAACAAGTTCTACGAGGATCTGCACGCCCTCCTGGCCTCTGTGCCGAATGCGGACAAATTGATAGTCCTTGGTGACTTCAATGCCCGCGTCGGCACAGACCACGCCGCCTGGAGAGGAGTGCTCGGACCCCACGGCCTCCGAGGACTCAACGACAATGGCCTACTCCTCCTTCGCACCTGCGCGGTGCACCGTCTCATACTGCCCAACACCTACTTCAGCCAATCACTACAGCACAAGGCGACCTGGATGCACCCCAGGTCTCGTCAGTGGCATCTTCTGGATTATGTCCTCGTGCGGCGACGCGACCAGCAGGACGTGTTGGTGACAAAGGCAATGCCGGGTGCCGATGGTGATACCGATCATCATCTCATCATCTCCAAGATGCGGATCCGTCTTCAACCACGCAGGAGACCTCAAGGTAAGCGACCCCCAAGTAAGTTGAATACTGATTTGTTAAACTTGCCTGCCAACCGCTTCCGATTCAGCAACGAGCTGACTCACCAGCTCGATAACCTCCAAATCGCAGAATAGAACACCTCCGTGAAGACCCAATGGCGTCAACTACGGGATGCTGTTCAATCCACTGCAAAACGCATCCTTGGGCCCGCGCCCCGCCCACACCAAGACTGGTTCGATGAAAACGATGTAGCCATCATTTCTCATATCTCTGAGAAGAATCGCCTCCGCAACGAATATGTCGCTCACCCTACCGACGCCACGAAAGCAGCCTACTTCCAAAGTCGCCGTCTTGTACAACAGCGGCTGCGGGAAATGCAGGACGCTTGGATGGCTCGTAAGGGTGAGGAAATCCAAGGCTTCGCGGATCGCAATGAATGGAAGAACTTCTTCGCAGCGCTCAAAGCAGTCTACGGCCCCGTAGTGAGGGGCACAGCCCCACTTCTCAGCGCGGACGTTACCACCATCATCACTGAGAAGACGCAACTTCTAAGCCGCTGGGCCGAGCACTTTCAAAGTATACTCAACCGGCCCTCTACCACCTCTGAGGCTGCCATTGAGCGGTTGCCGCAAGTCGAAATTAATGCTGATCTCGACCTCCCACCAACCCCTGAGGAGACCATGAAGGCTGTGCAGCAGCTTTCCAGCGGGAAGGCACCCGGGTCCGACGGGATCCCGGCGGAGATTTACAAATATGGTGGTCACCAACTCATATCTCACCTAACCACCCTGTTCCAAAAGATGTGGCGACAGGGCCAAGTTCCCCAGGATTTCAAGGACGCCACCATCGTCCACCTCTACAAGCGTAAGGGGAATCGCCAGGTAAGTGACAACCACCGCGGCATCTCACTGCTGAATATTGCCGGAAAAATCTTCGCACGCATTCTCCTCAATCGTCTGAATAGCCACCTGGAACAAGGGCTTCTGCCTGAAAGTCAGTGTGGTTTTCGACGTCACCGCGGCACCAATGACATGATATTTGCCGCGCGTCAGCTACAGGAGAAATGTCCAGAGATGCGGACCCACCTCTACACTACGTTCGTAGATCTGACAAAAGCCTTCGACACCGTGAACCGGCCCGGACTTTGGAAGGTTATACGAAGTTTGGCTGTCCGGAGCACTTCACCCACATGGTTCGACAACTTCATGATGGGATGATGGCGCGCGTCACGGACTACGGAACGCTGTCTGAAGCCTTCGCAGTGACCAATGGGGTGAAGCAGGGCTGTGTCCTCGCACCCACCCTCTTCAGTATCATGTTCTCTGCCATGCTGATGGACGCCTACCGTGACGAGCGTCCCGGAATTCCCTTCAACTACAGAACGGACGGAAACCTCCTCAACATTCGTCGGATGCAGGCCCCAACGCGCATCTCCACAACCACAGTTCATGATCTGCTGTTTGCGGACGACTGCGCTCTCAACACCACCACCGAAGGAGACATGCAAAGGAGCATGGACCTCTTTGCAGCAGGTTGCGCCAACTTTGGCCTCACAATCAACACGGACAAGACGGTGGTTATGCATCAACCGCCACCAGGTGCTGACCTCAACTCCGCACACATCAACGTCAACGGAGCCGTACTGCAGAACGTGGACAACTTCACCTACCTCGGCAGTACGCTTTCCCGCAATACTAAAATAGACGCAGAGATTGCCCGCAGAATCTCCAAAGCCATTCAAGCCTTCGGTCGGCTCCAAGCCTCCGTATGGAATCGTCATGGTCTTCAACTGTCAACGAAATTGAAGATGTACAAGGCTGTTGTGCTGTCAACACTCTTGTACGGAGCGGAGACTTGGACTGTCTATGCTAGTCAAGCCCGGAAACTGAATCATTTTCACATCAGCTGCCTACGCCGCATATTGAAGGTGAAGTGGCAGGAGAAGATTCCGGACACGGAAATCCTGAAGAGAACGGGAGTTCTCAGCATCCAGGCCATGCTCAGGCAGATACAACTGCGCTGGAGCGGACACGTGGTACGTATGAATGATGAACGGCTACCCAAGCGACTGTTCTATGGCGATGTCGCCGTAGGTACTCGTCGCAAAGGAGGACAGAAAAGACGTTACAAGGACACCCTGAAGAACTCCCTGAAGCGTCTCCAAATCAACACGCTGAACTGGGAGGAGCTTGCCCTGGACCGAACCGCGTGGCGAAGAGCGGTCAAAACGGGCGCCGCAATCTACGAAACTAGTCGGATCGCCGCCACCAAGGCAAAACGGACGGCACGCAAGTCTCACAATCCACGGACGCATGCTGCCACCACCTAAGCCCTTCCAACGTGTCCGCGTTGTCAACGCACCTTCCGTGCACGCATTGGCCTGGTCGGTCACCTCCGGAAGCCGTGCAACCCTCCTCCGACAGCATCCACGTCGACTGCACCAAACACTCCGCCATACCCTACTCCACCCTCCACCTTGATGGCAATCACCGACGTGAGAGATGCCTCATTGCCCTCGTCCACCGACTCCAACTCACCCACAACTTCTTCCACTCCCTCCGACACATTACCGCCCGCAACAACTTCCACAACTGAACCTCCCACCAGCTCTGAGGGCCTGATATGCCCTCACTGCAATCGCACATTCACCTCACGCATCGGTCTAATCAGTCACTTGCGAATCCATCGAACAGAGACTGGTGAACTAGTGCCTGGAGCACCAACACATAGACGAGACCGCCGCCTTCACTGCCCACACTGCCCCCGATCATTCGCTCATCGCATGGGCCTACTAGGTCACATGCGCATTCACGACAGCGGCACTGACCGTGATTTCGGCACACCCAGCACCTCACACATCCCCACCACCAGCCTCAGCCACACTCACTAGTCGCCTCGCGTCACGATTGCGTCGTCAAGTTTGTCGGGAGCACAGGTGAGTGCCTCCTCCCTCAGGTAAGTGGAGGCCGCTCTTGCTGAATTTGTCGAATACTGTATTGCCTTACTGCCCCATAATAGCTCCTGTAGTCATATCACTCGCTCCATTACCGCTATCGTACTCACAATATCGGCACCTACAGTTCTGTCTTTAGCACAAACGACAGCCTTAGTAGCTACTGAAGATTTTCTGCTGCAAGGTAAGTTGAGATTTTGCTCACATTGTTTCGTTCTATACTTGATTTCCTCCCCTCTCTCTCGGCCCGTCTGCGTTCCCCCCTCGCCGTCTCTCCCTATTTCCCTCCTTCAATTTATTTTTCTTTCGATCCCTTTTCCTATTTTTTCCCCTTCGTTCTTTCCCCTCCTCCTCCTTTTCCTTTGTCTTCTTTTTTCTTCTACTTCATCTTCCTTCAACTCTTCATCTTCTGCACATCCACAATTGCAAAGTTAACCAATTGTCTCTTGCTCTCCTTTCAGCCTCGCCCACGGACGCCGACCGGCAACGGAGCATGGGTAGTGCCTTTCAGTCGTTGACTGACTGGTTACCCCTCTCAGGAGGGTGTTGGCCTAGGCTTCATGCAGGGCTGCTCTCACCCTTCTAAGATCCAATGGTCTGTATGCACATGCAATGCCAGTCTTCAGCCAACCACGGTCCCTGCGGCCTGGAAGGCGCTGGCGCTTTCTCTCACTTCTGATTCCCTGTTGGTGACTGTGCTCGCGCTTCCACTGGGTTTCAGGCCCCACTGCAGGTGCCCGAAAAGCTAGGCGGTCACTATGCGGTGGGGGAGAGAGTGAGGTCGACCTCGGCGCGATTCTTCCCTCACTATAATAAATGTGAATGCGTCTGAATCTATCACGGTGCGCTAAAAGCCGTGGCTGGGAGGGTCTGCCAACTGACGGGAAAACTCGGGCCCCCACGTAGCTGCTCCTACTGTACGCGTGTGTCTATGTGTGCGTACGGGAGGAGAGGGAGGACTAAGAGTCAAGCTGCAATGGCTCCCTCTTAATGTGGCCTTTATGGCGCTCCCGCGCAGCCGGGAGCATACCTAGCGAGATGGCTGTGTCAAGTGTGCGCGTGCTGAGTGTTTATCGCGCCAGCCATCTACACCCTCCCTCATCCCCGGTCTTATTGACTTTGTCTTTACACCGGATACGGAGGTGGGAGTGGTGAGCGAGTGGTTTGATACTGCGCGAGTCTGCCTACACTCCTGCTTTTCTCTCGTGCCAGTTCTCTGCGTTGCTCCCGCTTGCTGTCGCTTTCCTGTTGCTTGCCCAGCTTGCCTTTGTGTATGCTGCGGCTTGCTTCATCGTTTGCTGCGGCTTGTTAGAGCACGTGGTGCTCATCGTCGAAATCGACGGGGGAGCTGTCGTGTGTGTGTGTGAGTGTGTGCGCTTTTCAAATGAGCGTCTGCGTCAAAATTGTTCTATTAAAAGCTGGAAGAGAACTTACCTGGAAGACCATTAGTCACTCTCATGCGTTCCGTATGTGCCTGTGCTGAAAATAGCAGCTTTAGTCGCACAGAAGATAAAACAACTATGCCGCTTATGATCACAGGAGGAGGCAACCCAGTGCACGCTCAGAAGTTCGCCTTTATATACCCACACCCTTGAAGACACTGAATGTCGGCTTACCTGTGCGCTCAGATAAAGGAGTCAGGGCGAGATAAAAATATACTTTATCATGCAGGTAAATATCAATTTATTTGAGAAAATATCGCTCCACTCACGGAGAGTGAGGGAGAAGGTTAGGTAAGAGTTCATAGAATATTCAAAGTTAAAAGGTTTACACGATATCCAGATCTGTGATACAGACACGTAGGCTTTTTACTTCTGAATCTCCTTGTCTTCACACGTTAGCTAGCGTGCCAGGAATGGAATTCGGGAGTGCTGAAATGCCGATGTACGGCAAAACATATGATGGAAGCTTTGGCGCATAGTATGAGTAGACTTTGCTGCCATTAGTTCAAAGTAGGGAGGGTGATTGATCTTACTAAGGATGCGATCAGCAAATTACTTGACCGTTTTAAAATACCGCTGTATTATAATGCCAGATAAAAAACGATCGGAAAAACTGGCAGCTGAAGAGAGCAATTGGAGAATACGTCTAAAAATTATCAGGGCTTTTTTAAGTCAAGCTATAAAAATAACTGGAGCGTAGTGACGGATGAGAAAGGGGGGAATGCTGGCATCTATAAATTGCCCGATTAGGGCCTGTGGTGTGTGATAGGAACGCAAAGAGCGGATATAATAAGTAAGTTTGTGAATTTTAATAAAGAGGTCTTCAATTTGAAAAGTAAATGAGAGATTGGATGCCAGACTAATACGATCACAGAAGGAGCAGCTGGGTTGGCGCTTAGAAGGTCGCCTTTATATATACAGCAGAAAACATTGAATGTCGGCTTGCCTGTGTGCTCAAACAAGGGGTTCTGCTGATAGGTTCAGAACCTTTTAAGCACTGGAGATTTTAATATGAGCCTCTCCTTTAAAGACGCCTCAGGGCATCAAAAAACTGTCAGGGCATCGTACATCACGCTTAAAACTACACTGTGTGTAAACCTGGAATTAAGTTTTGGAATATTGAGCAGCATCTGGCCCGAGACCACTGTTAGGGTAACTTGCAAATGAGCAAGTATTTTGGATTCTGCAGTTATTTCGACGAAACATCTCAAAACGAACGACCTGTGGTTCAGGGAAAGTGTTTTTCTATATCATAACTTTGCTTCCTCGATGCCACCTCAAATATACAATCAGTAGATTTACTATCTAATTAAAAGTCAGAAGAAATTCTGAAATGCGTTTTGATATAAATGAAAAAAAGTTAAGTCGTGTTGCAAAATTAGCTATAATGCAACGTAATTCCAAGTTATTTCAGTAACTTCAGCCTGGCGGCTTTTCTAATGAGCTTCCTTTTCACCAATCCGCCAATATTTTTTCTGTGTGAGCAAGCCTTGAAGGTGATTGCACAAACCGGGGCAGGCAGGCAGGCGCTAGTGTTCGCGAATTTGCTAGCAGCCGCGAGTTCAGGTGCACTCAGAATAGGGATCCTTTGGGTGAAAACGGCGCTAAGCAAGTCCTTGCTACAAGCCAACTCACTAGGTAAAGGACAGCTGAAGTGCATCTATTCCAGACTTTGTCCGGCTGCGGCCAATCGGTGAAAAGACAAATATAGATTAGCATCACGTGATAGTGAAAACTGTCGTTCGCGCGTACGCAAGCAAAGGCACCTTGGACCAGTGGCGGTGATGTCAACCATGAACGCGGGCAGCTATGGGGGGGGGACGAGCACATATTTCTGGCACGGCGTGAGTCGGCGCCTAGGCGCATCCCTTATCCGACTGCGTGTCAATCCAGTGAATTTGCAGTGGTCACTGCTGCCCAACACCCACCTAACTCTTGAAGTCACAGACAAGGTCACCCAGAGCAGGCCCTGGCCCGAATCTAATTTTTTGCCTGCCTCCGACCGGACGCAAACTGGCGCATGAGTCACTCACCACCCATGCCAGTGTCTACCTTCGTGCGGTCCAACCAATCACCATAGAGGCCACGAGACTGAGCGAGGATTTGGCAGCCGCCCCGATGACTGACTCTAGACTAACTTGGCATTCTGCAGACGCGCCGCCGCTCCTCTCTCACACGGCTCTCACGGTCGAATGCATGCCAGATCGAGTCAACCCTTCTGCTAACTATTCTCCTATTTATTCTGTACAGAATACAAACTCTGATCCTACTCCTCTGGCTTTCCAAGTCTTTTCTTATTTCCTAAGGAACCGGGCCTGAAAGATCGCAGTCGTTAGGGTTAAACCTTAGTAGCCTTAACACATTTCTGATAAACTATCTTAGCCTTAACTCCTATAACCGCGCCACTTGGCGTTGGGTATGACGGGGTGACGGCGGCTAATATGCCTGAAATGGCCATTTCAGTCTCCCTGGTTTTGTCGACGATGTTCATCTGCCTGCACTTCTAGCTCCCGCGCAGTTGCTGGCGGGGTTCGAGAATGAGCTTCAAGGCAGAGTGGGACGAGTGAGTTCCGTCAGCGATTGGCGAACGTTCGTCAGCGAGCCTCAACTCATTAAAGGATTACTGAAACGATTTGAGTAGTCATTAATATGATAGTTTGCATTCTCTTGGAGGGTTACTGATAGGGATTGGGGCGCTGTGAAGTTTAGAATGAGTATATGGGGTAAAGTTTAGGGGTGTTGGGCTAGAAGCCGGTGGGGGGGGGTTAGCTTATGGGTGGCGGTATGGAAGTTTGAAATTTGGTTTCCAACTGGACTTGAGGGTTTTGAGTTTCAGTTGTTAAGGCCAACAGCAGACCGTCTAACACATACACTGTTGAGACTTAAAATAAACTGGGTAATCTGGCGCAATCTCTGCGTGCATCACACCAAACTGCGCATGTTTCTCACCATTCTACGTCAACCTACGACCAACGAGCCAGAGAACTGAGATCCACACGAGATAGGGAGCTGATGGATAAATTTCGCAAACTAGGCTCCTTCGCAGAAGAAGACAACGAACAACTGGTCCATAATCTGTCCTCCAATGAACTGAACCCAGAACAGATCAGAGTGCTTCAACACGGTGCCGGTTTCAACACCTCGGATGCGGACCTGGTTGACCTGGTGGCCGCCATCGAATCGGTCCTTAAACACACCCATGAGACCACAGAGACACAAAACCTGATTCGGCAACAGATCACCTCCCTTCTTATGACGCACAAACGCCGCCCGGTTATCCCGAGAACGGAACAGGATGCCCTGAAGACGCTGAAGGCTGACAAGACAATAATAATACTACCAGCAGATAAAGGGCGTTCTACGGTTGTACTTGACAAGGCTGAATACCTGCAGAAGGCCAACACACTGCTTGAGGACCGCCAAGCATACCAAAAGTGTGAAGGTGACCCAATGAAAACGTTGGTAACGCAAATCAACTCAACACTCAATGTGCTGCAGAACAATGGTGCGATGACCAGATTCGAACGATTGGCCATCAAACCAAACGATGCAGCGATGGTAAGACTCTACGGGCTACCCAAAGTTCACAAAGAGGGTACTCCACTTCGTCCGATCGTGTCATTGCAAGGCACACCCACATTTAACCTAGCAAAATGGATGTTTCGCCGCTTGAATCCCCTTACCTCGGGCTCTGATACGACAGTCCGATCAGCCACGGATTTCTTGGAGAGACTCACCGGGTTACACCTCGAGGCAGATGAAATCATGATATCTTTCGACGTCATCTCACTGTTCACCACGATCCCACAAAGCCTGGCCATTGAAACGGTAAGCAACCTACTTGACACACGCTATAAAGAGGCAGCCAAAACACCTCAACGCGGACATCTCATGCAGTTGGTAAAGTACTGCCTCAAAACCTACTTTACCTTCGAAGGGACGGTGTACGAGCAAACCAAAGGTACACCGATGGGATCACCACTATCCGGTTTCATCGCCGAAGCGGTCCTCCAGAGGTTAGAAGCACTAGTGTTCGCCACCCACAAGCCAAAGTTTTGGGCACGTTATGTAGACGACACTTTCGTCATCCTAAAACGGGAAAGAGTCACGGACTTCCATGCCCTCCTCAACTCAATTTTTCCGGATATTCAATTTACAATGGAGGCGGAGAACGATGGGCAGATGGCATTCCTGGACGTGTTGGTTCATCGCAAGTCTGACGGGAACCTAAAGACGACGGTTTACAGGAAAGCCACCAACACGCGTCAGATACTGAACTACCAAAGCAACCACCCATTGTCTCACAAACGCAGCTGTGTACGAAGTCTGTACAAAAGAGCTGAAACTCACTGCTGCGAAAGAGCCGACAAAGTGGCCGAACTCCGCTATCTACAGCAGATGTTCACTACCAACGGATACCCCCGGAGCTTCATAGAGCGCAGTAGACGGGTCAAGCCAATAAGAAAGCCAACGGAAAACCAACCAAAAGTCTGGCGGGCGCTACCGTATATTGCAAACGTGTCCGAAGCAGCCGCTCGACTCCTGCAACCATTAGGTATCGGCATCGCCCATAGACCCGAAGCAACGATCCGTCGATTGATAATGAAACCAAAGGCTCCCCTGTCCCGAGGTGAAACGGCCAACGTCGTGTATCGGATCAAATGTAGTTCCTGTGAAGTGAACTATGTCGGGGAAACGGGCAAGCGATTGCAGACCCGCATGTACGAACACGAAGGAGCGGTGCGCAGACAGGAAGAACGCTCTCTAGTGGCAGAACATTGTGCAGCTACAGATCATACGTTCGCTTTTCAAGACGCTGAAGTCCTGGGACGAGGATGCGACCAAACAGCTAGAGAGACACTCGAAGCCTGGCATACCACATCAAATTCTATCAACCGCTGTGTGACGCTGCCGGCAGCCTACCAAGCTTTACGGCTTAAGTATAAGCAACACGACCACGGAAGGGAACGCCGGCCAGACGCGCCAACCACACACGAGCGTAAACGACCGCCAGATGCAGTTGCAAACGGAAGGCAAGCCGTGTCGTCTACAGGCCCGCGGGATCAGCAACATGATGTGAACGCAGACGAACGCGAGCACGCGCTGAGACCAGACCACAGCGAGGATGATCGCCAGCCCGGCAGCAACCGAGACGGGAGCATGGACCTGGCAACAGGCGTTCGCACTTTTGCAGGAGGCAGTCAACACAGCAGGACGACGGGTGAACCCAACCAACGGGCCATGGTAACCCGATCAATGACCATTATCACCCCGACGCCACCACCACCACCTCCCACGGAGACGAGCCCACGGCCGCATGACAAGAAGAACAATGCAGACAAACACAAACACACGCTGGGACCAGACAGCGATGATCACCAGCCCGGCAGCAGCCGACACGTGAACACGGACATGGCAACCACCGTTCACACGCTGGCGGAAAGTTGTCAACACAGCAGGAGGACGGGAGAACCCTACCAACGGACCATGACAACCCGATCAATGACCGTCATCACCCCGACGCCCCCCACTCCCTCCCCCCCCTCCTACCGAGACGAGCCCACGGACGCATGACAACAACAGTCATTGGCCTGCCTAGCTGATGTTACCCTTAAATACTGTGACAATTCGTGTGACTATTACCTTTGACAATGGAAGCTTGTATGATTCCGAAACGTCAGGACGATAAACCTTTGGTTCCCGTGATCGCCTTACCTTCTCATATATATATATATATTGAAAAAAAGATTGCTTCTCAACTCGCTACACAAATGGTTCGGATGGTCTATCTAAAAGACAACCATGAGCGAAGTGAATTTTTGCATCGGTTTAAAGCCCAGTTTTTCCATATTTTTAGGGGTCACAGATTAACAAAATTTAGGCTACTCTAGAAAGGCTACATTTAATTCATTTTCACAGTCAACATAAAAAGGGGTTATTGCAGGGGGTTAAGTTAATTCAACCCAGCAGCTGCGAACTTCAGAACATGGGTACTTAGTGCAGAAGAGAAGTCGGTAAAGGCAAGTGTAGAGGGAAGAGTATATTGTGCACACAAAGGAAAGGAGAATGAATTAAGGAAGTTTGACTTGGGAGACACGACCATTCGGGAGATTGACCAGGTCCCAAGTGAGGTCTTAGCAGCAATCAGGCCAA
Organism: Ligula intestinalis; assembly: GCA_036362985.1. Lineage (NCBI taxonomy): Eukaryota > Metazoa > Platyhelminthes > Cestoda > Diphyllobothriidea > Diphyllobothriidae > Ligula > Ligula intestinalis. The sequence continues at coordinate 7,986,109 of JAYGXS010000006.1, read as the reverse complement.
AAGACAGAGAGTGAGGGCACGTCCATTGACTAGGTCGGCCTGGATTTCTTGGGCAAAGAAGCAGCTTGCGTCGGGAACGCGTGCAAGCTTGCTATTCGTCGCTTGGCCCAAACCGCGTAGATGCGGGAACTGTGATTGGCTGATCGAGACGTCGAAAAACCGATTCGGCGAGCCTTTAGGAAAGTGCACTTCGACGCGAGCTAGTCGGCTAGGCACGACCCACTTCAGGCTTATTAAATTACTGCATAAATAATGCATAGACATCGAATGAGTGTGAAGAATTTTCCGGCCTAAAATGGTTCGGCAGGATTTAAAGTGAAACTCTGCTAGAGTTGACGATATCAAATTAAGTTTCTGTTCCATTGTAGGGCAATTTCCTAGCTCCTGACAATCAGCAAAACTCCACCAGAAATGGGTTGTGATCATACGGAGAGTTATTGTGTAAAGACGGTGTAGCTTAAATTAGCGAAAATTGCTATCATAATGATTTATGTACGAGGAGAGGCTACCTTTAGCAGAACTTTCATTTTTTCCAGGCGATCTTAACCATATGCGACTGGATGAATAAATACCCACCCCAGCTGGGAACAGATGTGTATTTGAGGTTGATAAAGGCACTCAATCTCTCAGCTAATTAGCGTGTTTATCAAGTGTGTGCTCTCACAGATTAGGGAGAAAATAATAATTGAAGGCCCTGCTGTTTCCCAGCGCGTTTTACCCTGTCTCGAAACGGCATCACGCAGCCTGATCCTCAACACGCAATGTCTGATAGGCAAACAGTAAATCCACATGTCAACGATGGTGCGGTGTGCTTTATCAGATTCCATGCCGCAATTGGTCTTGCAATTACGCAGATCGCGAATTCGCGGAGGGCGAACCATTGAGCTGCGGGGGACGAAAACCGATTGCCTTATCATTGCCCACATCCTGCAATTGAATCCTGACGTTTATTTTCTGTGCAAAAAAGATTGCAAAATCACAAAACCAGTCCCGCGAAAAGTCTAGGGGCCGGTGAACATACTTCTTATCTGCTCATTATGTTGAATGCGGTCAACGCCCGCAGCCGAGACCTAACACAGGATTAGTAAATCGTGAAACGCTGGAAATGCGTAAATTTTATTTCCTATCCTAAAACTATGGACCCATTTACGGCGCCAGAGGCCGAATCCAACGCATCGATAGTCCCAGGGGTGGACTCGTCGCCTTCATACTTTATTACACACACTTTTATATGCAGGAGTAAATTATTATATCTGTGGCACATTCATCCTTCGCGCTACTGATGTCAGGAGCCGATTCGAAGCAGAAAGGCAAACATTGGTGTGCACATACTATTCTGCAACCAGTGCGTAGGCAACCGCTGCAGGCGTAGCCGCTTACCCATGCTGCCACGGCACTCACAGCTCCTACTCGCATGGCCGACATATGTGGTGTATTCGCCTATCATGAGTCTGTCCAGAGGCGTCTGGACACTCGTCTGTCAGAGGCTAAGTAGACCTCCCAAACCTTATCTAGTGAATTCCTCTGATGATGCTACTACCTTGATGTCAATAGACTGTTTTATTTGCAGTCGGATTGACCTGATTAAAGTTTACCAGTGTGAATGCAGTGAATAAAATATCCGCCATTATTTCGCACGTGCCACACCTTTTGGCTTTTCCTGTAGACCGGTAGAGCTTTAATTGAGTTTTCAAAGGCTTCTGTTGCTTGATAAAAATGCTCTAACGGGCACATTGACCATACCTGCAGCAAAAATGTATACATGCGTATACAGTAGACGCCAAAGATCATGCAATATTTCGACACATGCGAAAGTCTCATACACTTTCGCCAATCGGCATTGACTCAGTTTGTGATACTGATTATCATGTAGTCTATTCTGAATTCATTTCATTCATGGCAAAATACGGGCATTATAACGAGCTTCGTTCAGACCACTAACATAACGTATCTATTGTAAAAAGTGGCTACTTAAGCAGTATACCTTTTTATCATCTATTTTGACTGCCTTTACAACTTCAAATATATTTTATGGAAAACGTGCACGAAAAAAATATTTCTTGTACTTGTTTGATAGAAAATCATACCTTCTTTAAAGATTATACTCAAAAAAGGGTAGCGTTCGGTTAAAAAGCTGTTCAATTGCCGACTAATTTTCTAAACTACTGACTGCTACACTCAAATTCAAGGTTTATAAACTACGCACTTTGTTTATCCTGTTTCAGGAAATGTACATTTTCGCCTACAGTTTGAGAAACAAGTCACATAGATGTCATAAAATATTGAAATAGATTTTGAACATATTTTATGCAGTATAGGCAGCACTAATAAATTGGCGGATACGATGTATGATAAATTAATCCCCACAATCGTAAAAAGCTCATGATTATCAACTTTTTTAAAACCGAAAACTGCCCTCTGAGTATTCAATTTAAAGACGGCAAAATTTTCTATCGAACATGTACAAGAAATAATTTTTCCGTGCATGTTTCCCATAAAATATATTTGAATTTATAAAGGCGGTCAAAATCAATGATCAAAGGCATACTACTTAAGTAGCCAGTTGTTACAATCGATGCGATTTTCTCGTTAAAAAGCCCGCATACAATCCTGACTGAATTTACTTTACAACAGACTTCACGATAATCAGTATCACAACTTGAGTCAATGCCGATTAGCGACAGAGTATCAGACTTTCGCACATGTCGAAATATTGCATGATCTTTAACGTCTACTGTATGTTACTCACTATTTTATAGAAACATATTTTATATTGGATATTTTGTGCATACGGTTTTCAATAGGGTCTTCAAAGGCATTGTGTAATACCTTCAATATACTGAACTAAATATACGGATGATTGACACTGACTGGCCTAACCTCTGGCTCGCTGACACGGCGACGCCAACCGATATCGGTCACAGACAAAAAAACTCACGTCAATTCCCTTTTTTTCCAGCACCATCGCACTCCGGCAACTTCAACGCATACTGTTCAAAGGAAACACACCGTATACGCGTAGAATGACAGATGACGGGAAATATGGCAAATTGTATCTCTCATACTATTTGCTGTTAGTGCGTCTCGATCATTCATTTCCCAGTGCTACGCGGACGGTGGAACTGAGGCAAGACTAACTTATCTGCGTTCCGGTTTGAAGTTATTTTGGATAGCTGCTTCTATGCCACCCAACTTTTACTCCACAAGGACACAAAACAAAAGTGCAAGGGCTCAGCCCTAAGTTCTATTGTGAAATTTCACATTGCACAGTTGTCATTATTATGCAGACAAGAACCTTAGCATATAATTTCACTTAATATAGATGTTAATCACTGCATTTGTGTACTAGGCCCTGGCAGGCATCCGCGAAGCCTTGTGATAAAAGGTACACGATTTTGTGTCGCAAGCAAGCGCACCCAGTCGGTTTAGCAACAAAATCGCGTAATTAACTGATTAACTACTTTGTAACCACCGTGCACATAAATAGTGTAAACGTAATTGAGTATTATTTCCTAATATAAGGACACTAACAGCGTCCAAGAGGTTCTAAAATGAACCTTTTTTTACTAAAGGCAAATCAATTCTTTGAGAAAAGTAATAAACCATATCAAGTAAATGTTCTATACTGGCTGCGCAGGTCGTCGTCAGAGTTGACTAAATGTGCAATAAAACAATCGGCATTCCAAGCGTGCTTAACAATTCTATAGCCATTTGGTGTGTTCGCCAATTAGCTACCACTATTCACTTTAGTCGCTATTGATCAGTTATTTTCACTTGAATTCTTCCGTTGTTCTTGTAGACGGCATCTGACTCAATATGCCGATAGAGGCATGAGTCTTTAGAGTGCATGACCTCAAGAAGTCCAGCCCTTTTTGGAGTAGACTCCGATCCGTCCGTGGTGATAGTGCACAAGCTACTGGTGGGATTAATGCCCCGTCCAATCACTCCTACGAGCAAGAAAGCCAGTCGAGGCGCTAACCCCTCAAGGATTAGTGCGATTGCAGTCCACACCTGTAAACACTCGTAAGTCTCCCTTTGTCCTTAAAATACACTCTCAGCATACGGCAATACACCCCTATTCGTTCGCACTTGCTGTTAAGGTCACTCGAGGGAATTTGGCCGCGGCATCGATGGACGGCCATCATCGATGTTTGTGGTAATTTTATTACAAAATGGCGGTCTATTGCGAGTGATGCTAGTTTTTATCAGGATGTGTTCCCATACCTCATAAGTATGCTAGAGACTAAAAACCCCACAACGATGCATTTAACAGACAATATTTCCGCAGTATGTTGAAGGTTGTCGGACTGTACGCAAGTGGCACGTTGAGTTTGTGATCAGTGTGATAAGATAATACTTACCTCTGTATGTGGCCTCGCACCAGCTTTCAGTGGATGCTGGATTTTAACGCAAGGGGGTACCTGACACCGAATCCAACAAGGTCCTCCACTAGGCACAGGGTTCGACTACAATAAGTCCCTCCCAATTTCCTACGTCATGGTGACTTTCTTCACTGAGACTCGCGGACTATCTGCACAGTCCGGGGACAGAGGGGATAGTAGATGGTAGAAGTAGACGCGTAAATTAACCTTGAACGTTTCCGCGCTCACGAGTGCGCAAACGGACCATGACAGGTATGGAAGGAGTGGTAAACGCTTCCATATCACGAACAGTCTGTAAGCCTATTGTCCTGACAACTGAGGGTCACATCCGTCACGATAAATGAACACAACTACTATCGCCAGGGCACAGTGGTCACTTCAGCACAGGTTCTTTTGAGGTGAGGCAGAATGTACCCCTCCTCTTCCCCTCCCAAGATTAGATTTGAGCGTCAGATCAGAGGACAAACGATCAAAAGAGATCCTGGGCCTGCTGTGCAAGATCGGATGTCTGACTCCACACCAACAAATGTTCACAAAGTCTGCCATTTCTCTCACGGCAGACGGTTTTCACAAAGGATTCAATGAGATGAAACATTGCTTTGCGAGCAGTTAGGCCCTAGATGTTAGCTTGTAGTACTTTATCGTTATTAATTAGCAGACTAGACACTTGAGCCCACTCTTCCAGTGGTCCGTTCGAGTTAGGACTGAATACTTAGGTATAGAAGAGCAACCGATGGATCAAGAATTTTATTTGCTTGACGTTTCGGATTCTGTCGAGAATCCTTTATCAGGCCAGAAGCAAACATCAGACGACGCAGCATGAGACCGAAACACCCACTGCCACGGTAGGAAACGTCTGTAGTCGTTTACGGGATCTAGGACAGTTGTGGGGGAAGCAACTATCTTGGAGAAACCAGGAGATTGGTCCGGACGCGAAAGGGCAAGTACACAACGGCGATGAGGAAGAAAGACGCTAACTCCCAGGTTGCAGCCCACTCGACGGGACCCGGCCATATGTTCAAGGTTAACGAGGCCAAAATCCTCGCAAGGGATGACAACCACGTGAGCCGCAAGCTGCTCGAATCATGGTTTCCAGACTCACAGTGCAAGTGCAACGATCTGCCGTTCCAACATTGTCTAACGGGGAGAATCAGTCACGGGTAAGGGCCGGGCAGAGCAAAAGCTCAAACGACAGAAAACATAATTGTCGAACAATTATAAAGCTCGCATACAACGCGGACAACAAAAGCACGGCAAATCATGGCTTGAACATGGAGTAACAAGCCATTGCAGCACCAATTACGACTCCCAGTGGTGGTTACAGGAGCTCATAATTCTAGAACGCATGCGGAAGGCCGCTGCAAACTATAAATAACGCGCAGCCTGTGCATATATCACCTAAATCTATGCATGTATCACACTATTGACGGTTACCTATGATTAAGAATTATCGAAGGAATCCGAAATATCAGACAAATAAAATTCTTGTTCCACCGACCGTACCATCTAATTCTCTAAAGATGCACTCCTATGCCGCATCGGCTTCCCTCTCATTTACCCCATGAAGTGTGAGCGACCTAGTCTAATCAGAAATGGTGACTGACGCAGCGATAGCCGCATGCATGCATGGAAATAATATAAAGAAGCATGTAGGCGCGCCGCAGGATGATCAGCACGTGTCATGAGTTACTGTAATTGGCGCTCAAGTCTAACATAGCAACGATGTAAGACGACATCCGACCGTTGGATAAGACTTTTTAGGTAGATCGTGTGTATAAAAAGACAAAAACATGATTTATTTGGGTGGAAGAAGATGGGTAGCCTCAGCGGTCAGGGGATAGAGCAAATAGGCAAGGGAGGTGCTGCGTTTGAGGAGATCAGATGGAGTATCGCCTCCACTGTTCCTTACATCGATGTTGATGTCCGGTTGTCCCAGCAAATAGCAAAGTGTCTCCACAGTCGTATTATTGGATACCGAGAGATGTAACAGGGACTGATTGCTCTGTGTTACTAGGAAAAGCACAAGCAGCAAATTGAACAGCCCGCAACAGCACAAGTGTGAATATTTCTAAAATAGTGCTACTGATATATATGAGTAGATATAGTGTATGTAATAAATACACGGTCAGGGAACTTACGGGCGTTGAAATCCGCGCCAGCTTCAAGCAACAGCTGAACGCAGGCCGTCTGATTCCAGAAGGCAGCACTATGCAGTGGCGTCCACCCATCAACGCTGCGCGTATCAACTCTGGCGCCCTCACTCAGGAGATACTAAAGAGATTACGGGAAGTTTGCTGCGTTATGTAATACAATATTCCCCGTCTCAGGGGGAGGAGGAGGGGTGAACAGGAGGAGGAAGTTGCGTTCTCAAGTATCTTCTTATACCCGTTGATGTACGTTTACCTGGACCCTAATGGAACTCATCTGTCCGCTCTGCCTTGAACCTCGACAGAGGTCGTGACAGCCGTAACGACAGATAGTATTGCTGGCAAAGACAAGGGAGACCGGAATAACCTTATTGTTGTGACGGTACTGCGTCGGAAAATTGTCGTAACGGTTGTCTAAGGCTGCAACATTCGCCTATGACGTCAGCTTTGCCGCCAGCTGAGTCAATTTGTTGTAACGGTGGCCAAGGCTGCAATATTCCCCGTCTGACTAACGCCTCATGTGAGCCCCAAGAGATAGAGAGGACATAACAAGAAGTGTGCAGAAAGCAGAAGTCTTAGAGCAAACCTAGTACAGCATACTTAAGAGCAAGCGAACGCGTATGTACAAAGTTGGGCCAATTAGATGGTAGTCACAAGAAAGGCACAACTTCATTGGCTGGGTGAGCCATGGGAGCTGACGTGCTAGTCTACCATTTAGAGGGAGCTGGGCACAGCTGAGCACGACGTCAAACAATGCACTTGTGTGGGTGTGTCCTGCGCCAGCCGCACCTGCGTGACGATATCAAGCGCATTGTGACTGAGCGAACAGGTCGGTTGCCGTGGCAACTCTTCTTAAGGGCTGTTTGCGCACGCCATTGAGTTGGCCCCTGACGCCTATGATGAGTGGGTTTGACTCTGATAAAAAAGGTCGCGAGTTCGAGCCCTGGATGGTGCATAACTTGGGTCTGGGTATGGCTGGCTATCGACGGTTAATAAGCCAAAAATGGTCATTCCAGTCTCCCTGGTCTTTGTCGGCAATACTACCCGCCTACCTTCTTATAGTCCAGACTCTTGAAAAGCACATAAGTTTATATGCCGGCGATAGCACGATACTGCACCTGACAATAATCATGATTTTCATTGAAAATGGAGAAGCATCGCTTATTCTAAACCTAAATCGCAGCACAGAGGGACGGCAGTGAGAAACGAGTTTTTCCATCGCAACTACTGCCAGGACTGTGCTACAGTTATGGTAGGATTGGATGGACTCGCGAAGAGTAAACCGTTCTCAAAAACCAACAATGTTGCGATATAGTGGGTCATATCCTTGTCCAAACAATGAAGATATCTTGCCTAATCCAGCAAGCAAGCCAAAAGACCGGACAGCTTGATCTAGAGCGTCACAGTTTCACGCGGTTCCACGCAAGCAATAGATAAATGCGATCTGCTGACCGACTGAATAGAATTCAGAATAACTCAAGAAATTTTGTTTCGAGTCGAGGTTTTGATGCGGCAGCAGTGCACCTGGGGCGTGAACTTAAAGTAAAGCCAGGAGAATGTGAACAACAGCAGTCTCGATTTACCTTCTCACTTCGGTGAAGTGAGGCGCAAAACTATGCTAGGTCGGACATGAAGCTGTACGTAAAAAGGCATTTCACCATTTTCATTTCCGATACACAGATTTATATGACCACTCGGTCTATGCCAGTACATGTTCTTCATACGGCTGTGGTCATGCCCGATCTAGCTGACCTCAATGATTTCACCAAGGGTACCGCTCAACGCGTTACGATTAGCGGTAGCAGCAGTGGAAAGCTCCACCCATTCTCAGCTCCATCGACGGAGACCGAAGGTCAAAGAACCCTTTCCATGCCTTGATGAACGGTGTCGAGCTAGGGTTTGGGTACCTTTCTTCCGCGCCTCCAGGTAGCCTGCGGTGTTGGATCGAGAGTAGCATAGCAAAGCTCCTGAAGCGGACGACAAAGAACGTGCCGAAACCAGCTCAGTCATTTTTTTGGATGGCTTGAGATATCCTCGCGATACTGTGGGAGCACGTGCGGACTGCCTCATTTGAGATGAAGTCGGTATACTTCACTCAGGCAGCGGTGATCAAATACCTCTAGTCTTCGCTCATCTTCAACGCACAAAGCCCAACATTTACATCCATAGGGGAGGACTGACCGCACGGATGCACGGTAGACACGGATCTTCGTAGAGATTGAGATGTCGCGTTGGTTCCATAGGCACTTTCAGAGGATTGAGAAAATCCAGCGAACAGTATTGATTCGGGAGACAATATTGTCCTTCCTCTATCCATTCGATAACAGCCTTGCTTCGCGGTATCTAAAGGTGTCAAATCATTAATCCCTGGGGTGCCTTTTCATAGTTAGGGATGCAGTTCACGAATAATTTAATTTTTCAGGCATTTATGGACAAGCAAACGACATAGCGGCCTCATTAACCCGCGAGACTACAGATCTTAGATCACCAAGGCTTGAGGTTAGCAGGCCGATATCATCGGTGTAGTTAAGATCAATCAGCCGGCGGCCCGGTGCAAGCTCAATACTGCCCTCTTCGTGTAGACCTTTCCCCAGAATCCAGTCAATTACGTAGTTAATCAGAGTGGGCGACAGGACGGAGCCTTGTCGAAAACCACACGGGATATCGGACGGTTAGGAGATATTGTTTTGAGGACAGTAGGTCTTTATTACGACAGCTGTTTTTGACGGTACTCCGTCTACTTCCGTTATTCGCCACAGGAGCTCACGATGGACGGAATCGAATGCAACGGCGACGTCGGCAAAGTAGAAAGACGTCAGTTGCTGGTAGCCATGGCGGAATTCCAGAATGCGCCTCAGCATGAATACCTGGTCTACGCGTCCACATCCAACTCGGAATCCTGCTTTGTTGGACCTTGTCCTAGAGTCTTGTACAGAGTGAAATCTTCTGAGAAGGACAATAGTGAAGACGTTCGCAGCAATGTCAATGAAGCTTATGCCACGATAGTTCTCGCACTTTGTCTTATTTTTTTTTGCATACAGGCATAAGGATAGTCGAACGCCAATCATTCCAAACTACTTCGTCCCTCGATTAAAATATATGAGACATGGTTTTGATGTGATACACCAACGCGGAGTACCGGTAGGACAGGGAACCACCTGCAAGATCGAATCATATGAAAAATGAAGAAGTGGCAGGGGAAACTCAAAAAGAATGACCTTGAAGCACTCACTTCCACAGCATCGTAATGGCCGCCATAGGCAGCCCGATGAAGAGCCGTGTAGCCATCAGCATCATTAAAGAGAAGGAATTCCTCCTTCTCGGCCGGGGTGAGGTCAGCCAAGCTACTACGGAGGGCATCCATATCCCCGTGTTCCGCGGCCACCACAAACTGCTTCTTCGGATCCCCTATTAAGAGGGTGCAATCAAAAGCTTGAATTTCGCTAGAAAAATACAGCAGGCGGCAGGTGATCCGGCTTTAACTAATTTTGTGACAACGCCACGGGGCACAAAGAATAGGCGTCATGGCTAATGCAGGTTGGTGACACATAAATCAGCACGAGCGTATAAGAGCTGGTTGCAAGTGTGATTTTACGACCTAGTTGCAACAGCCTCCCCGGACAGTATATATGAAGAAGCTTAGGGGACAGCCTTAGAGGCTAATCCTAAATACTTCAGACACCATAAAATCGACCAAACTTGTGCAAAATCGACTCGCATTGTGATCTGCAATACAAAACTGTTACAGGCGAAGGCCTTATTATTGAGCTCATGTTAATAATAATTTAAAGGTAGGCACATTTTTAAACTTGGAATGCTTTCCACGTAAGTGAAAGCACTCGGTTTACCGGCTCAATAGGAAACAATTCCAAACGGATGACCCACATGATTTACATGCGTCCCAAGAGGGTGGTCGCTCCCTAGAAAGACCGTAAAATATGTTGTCGTCCACAATTCCCGGTTAATTAAAACACTTGAATTCTTAAGATTCATATATTTTACTTGTGGCAGGGCGGCAGAATAAAAAATTCGAACTACTGAATACCTGAGCTTGGTTTTCCACGCAAGACAAAAATGCCTGCTTTTTAACTCAATGCTTGATCTAAATGGCTAGCTAAATATGCATAAAGGTACTAGCAGAATGGGGCTCCCCTCAATGCCTTTTGCCAGCTACAATATAGGATTTTTTTACGAAAGATGAAAAATCTGTTGCATGTGAATAATTTACGGGTAGGTAAATTCATGTGTAACAGGCAAACGTTCTTACGCCTAAGTTGCTTCTTTGTCCACTTATCAATGTCCTCCTCATCAGCCTGCCAGGCACTCACAAACATGCCTGGGTTCCGTTCTTTCGCTCGCATTATCTGAAAATTAACAACATTTCAGCAAGTCACTATTTTTGTAGGAAAATCGGGGTAGGACGACACCATCTTTTTTGGGAGACATTCCGAGTACCTACATATTTCAAACTACTTAGCAGTAGTGAAATGTTTAAGGCGTGACACGATTTCTGCACAACTTCATAACCGAACCCCACTGACAAGTACACAACACAAGACGTCAGAAGCGTCATCTTTTTTAATGTTTCTTGCTAAACTGAAAACATGCTGACAGTAGCCATGCACGCAGTCAATAGAATGCGTATGCCTAGGTAGAAGCTTTGAACTATGCAGAAACTCGGCACAGACTGCTCCTCAGCTTTGAACGTCTAATGAATACCTTTGATTATTACGTGGCGGGGTTAAAATGACCGGATATCAATCGTAGATTAACTCTACGAAGACGTATAGGTCATGCCTAAGTTTTTACGGGCTAAAATAACCACAGGTAATCAAATTGACATTTCAGTTTAGCCGGCGGAAATGCATAGACACTAAAGGACAAAGGACATTTAATTTGGTATGTCTTAATATTAAATATAAGCTGGTATTCGAAAGAAAGCTAATAAGAAAAATACAAGATGACAAACGGGATTCAACCGTTTTGGGAATATGACAAATAACAGTTTCTTGAGATAGTTTTTGAAATCAGAATCACTAGCAGTGCTGTCCTGCCTAGACTAGGCTCGCCGAAAGGTCCTCTGACAGCATAAATGCGTTGCGCTTCATCTTACTCCGGTAACAATACGTATGGTTCAACCTGGCTACCATGATCAGGTCTACAAAGCAGTTTGAAGGGCTAACAAAGTGACACTCTGCACTAAACGACTTATGCACAATAGGCAGTACAGAGGGTGCTTTTACTCTTACGCATTAGGAAAATTTCTAGGGGATTGACTAAATTTACGTTTGCCAGTACCTTATAAATGTGATGGTACGACCAAATGCGTACACCTGCCACTATAGCTCGACGAGAAAACGTTTCTTTTTCTCTATAATTGGAAGCACAAGGAATGTATTTACCGATATGTACGAATCCCTTTCATTACCACAAGATGTGCACAAAAGAAAGTATATGGGTGTTGCATTCGCATTTCTGTAATTTTGCGTGACAAATTAAGGTGAAAGGAAGGCTCTAAGGAATAAAAATTGCAGGCTACTCGACTGTTTTACTTACTTCTTCGGGATTATGACGCAATTCCGGCGGCAGATCTTCCTCCTCCTCAGATTCCGAACTCATCTGCGATTTCATAGTCACTTATGGATCGTTAAAACTGAGCAATTTCAAGAGAAAACGATTTTATTTCAAAATATATTCTAAAATATACTAGGCGACTAAAACCGGCAACGGACCAGGCGGGTGGGGATGAATGGTAACAAGAATACTAGTCATATATATCATGTTTGTCACAAATATACTGAACAATGTCCAAAGGTGTGATAAACCTTTGAGCGTCTGAATCGGGGATTTCAAAGACGAATTCTTCCTCCATCGCCATTACGACTTCCACCATGTCCAGGCTGTCAAGACCAAACTCTCTCTTCAACTCCGACTTCAAGTTCAACTGCCGAGCGGGACAGTATACAAGTCATGGAAACTTACTTTCTCTGCGTCTATTTTGTCGTATAAGCGTAAGATGAGAAGGACTCTGTCCTCAATCATTGGTTTTGTTAGAGGTGGGCCATGACCGAAGCGGCGACACGGGTTCACAAGAAATTTAAAAAAAGGTCCCGTATTTATCTGCCGGAAACTGCGGTGGGTGATCAGAAGAGTCTGATTTAGTTTCTAAGAGGGTTAAAACATATTTGCTGCTTACGGACTGGGCTGGTCTTGCTAAGGACAACGATTTACAGAGGGAGGCTAGTCTCACAACAGAACGGTTCATCTTCGCGGCAGAACCACCACGAACGGTATTCGCAATTAAGTCTCGCTTTCAAAGCCCGCGTGTGCGGTCAGCATAACAAAACTAGTGGTGGCATAATTCGACCCTGGTTTAACATACAAAATGTACACTTCTATAAAGTTGTTCACAACCGTAAAGTAGAATTTCACCATGAAAGTACTGCAGAAACTGTCTCAGCATTTGGCAGTCTGTAGGTGGCTAGTGTCACCCGTAGAAGTCAGATTATTCCTGAAAACCGATGAGAAGGTCGGTTCTCATCACATGCAATTTTTCCTAAAAATACCCTCCGCTAATCTGACAAAGATTTCACTGAAGATCGGGTTATCCGTATAGTAACAAAGTGACATTCAGTAAAGCATAAATGTCGGAATAATCGAATTTGGTCAAAACATAATTCCACTGGGTCTCCCAAAATTACGTATACACATCTGACATAATTCTAAAATTGGTGTTTATAACAATTTTATTATTTCAATAGTGCTAAGATATCAACAAGTACAATTTTATTGTTTTTTACTGAATGTTCTCAAACTAACGTCCATTTCGATCATTACATTGCTTATAGCGCGAAGCAATGGAATAAGTCACTTTAAGCCACTTTATTACGAGAAAAAGGCTTTCACTTTGAGCTTCCTATTCATATTCCACAATTAAAAAAGATTTTAACCTTAACAGTAGTACATAGTACAAATGTAAGCTTAACATCAGCGATAGGTGTGAGCCAGTTTTAAACTGCTGCTACTGACACTAATTTCATTATATCTGTCACAGTTTCTTAGCAAACGTGAATCAATTTGGCGTTTAAAAAAGCAATGGTATCTTGAAGGACCAACTCGTCAGGGTGTCCGTTTCACGCTCCGATGACCCTCTGCAAGAAGGCGTGTCATCGAACGTCAATATGAGCCGGTGTCCTATGCAGTTTAAAGGGATAACACCGCAGATGATCCATCCAAGCCAATGCAAAAAATTCGTTAAATTCCAGGGCGCACTCACGGTCTCTGACAATATGGTAGGTTTTGGTGAGTTTCCCTGCGGAGTTGCCTGCAATTGAGAGGAAATAAATCAAGTTCAGTAAATCTGGCTTCATAAGGCAGATGACTGAGATTCTTGACCATTTTCATAGCCCTCACCTGCATTTGTTCAAGCTGCATATAATCCTTCTTGAAACATGGACGCCAGGCCTGGACGACATACTCTAAGTGGGTCGAACAAATGCTCTCTACGTTTCCCTCAAGAGCTCTTTTTCAATGTGGACGAATCCCCGTCTAATCGCCAACAGCACCTGCGTCGCGTGTTTAGCTGCCTTTAGACACTGTGAAGATGGTTAATGCGAGGGGTTTATATGAACGCCGTGGTATTTCTGTTCGCCTACATTTGAAAGGGGTTCCCCAACCAAGTAATTGTTGAAATGAATCATCCTCAACTTTGGTCCTTCTAGTACGGAGCCTTAAAACCACACACAAACTAACATTGAAGTTTAAAAGCCAGCAAATAGACCAGTTGTTAAGTTGATTGAGACTCCCTTGACATGCTTGCCTATTTGCGTTAGTCTTGAAAGCTCTCCAAAGTTTGACTTCGGCAGCAAGCATGATGGCGCTGCAACAAAGGTCGTCGACACAGCCGTTAATATAGATTGGGAAGAGCATTTGCTCTAAGACAGAGCCTTGCACGCACCATGAAACAATTCCCTTGTTATTTGGGTGCATTCACATTCAATGGCTTCTCTCAATTCAGCTACTGTTGCAATGGTCAAAATGCAGTGAAAAACAATAAAATGTAAAAACAATGTTAATATTTTTACACTTTTTAAATAATAAAATTATCATAAACATCAAGTTTACAATTAGTTTGAATGCGCATGCATTTTTGGGACACCTTGTTAAATATACCGAGGCATGAATGGCAGAAGAGTTATCAAAGTGATTTTTCTTTGAGGATGATTTACCTTTAAAAGTTTTGTAAGTGGGATCTTTCGAAGAAATCCCTTTACAAATCAGTCCTCTTAATGTATCTAAATTCTTCCTGTTGAGGCCTTGACAGCACATGTCCTAATATTTTTGGACGCCTAATCAAGGAGTTACTTGTTAGGTGATACCTCATTTGACGCAAGTGTGCAAAACTCGTGGCCTCGGTGGAAATCAAAGACACACAACAGGAAAGGCTTTTGTGCAGCCACCGCTCCACCACTGAACTACAAGGTTCACCATGAGCTGTGAATTTAAACACTCTTTGGTCGATACTACCCGCCCATGTTACGGCTCGTAAAAAAATCTGCCGTTACAAATACACTAAGCTGACGGCCCAGGCAGGATTTCCTAAGCATTCGTCTAAAATCCACCATAATGACTATGCGGCTAACTTTCTTATTCGAAGGTTTCGGCAGATTTTAAGGGCTTATCGCAGAGGGTTAAGTAATTTAAACCATAGCAACTGCGGTTTTCAGACAATGGTTACTTAGTGGAGAGGAAGTCGGTGGAGGCTAGAATAGAAGGTATAGTTTATTGTGTACACAACGGAACGAAGAATAGGCAGGAAGAATTTGGACTTCGGAGCACACGTCATTCCGCTGGAGTGCCATGGTCCTAAGTTACGTCTGGCGGCTGAGTGGTGGGTAATAAGGGACATGATTGAGTGGTGCCTGGGCAGCCGCGAGGACCTAGACGCACGTGTGTGTGTCCGAGTAGAAGTGGGTCAAGTCGCTGCAGGTCAGCGTAACTGCAAGCACTACCTGAGGTATTGGCTGACTTTGAGGCAGCTGGCCTCGAACAATGACGCCGGACAAAGCAATGGAAGGCATCGGACGGCCGAGACCACTACAGGCTCAGTTGACCCAATTTTGAAAACTTCGCAGTTTTGGTGAGAGTCGAAACCGCAGAACTAAGTTATTCAAACTTACCGAATCCTCTTAATAATTTGAACAGCATTAAACCCTTTATATTATTTTACTCCGGAATAAGGCAGATGTCTTATATGTTAACGAGGGATACAGGTAGGGATTTTGAACAACCTTCTTGCAGCTGAGTTCTGGCGAATGATACACATGCTTCAGAGCAATATTTATATCTTATATCAAGCGTTGATGTCTTCCAAATATATCACCATCGAGTGGTTTAATTAATTTTTATTTTAAATGTCTCAACGCTTTCAACAAGAACTGTTGAAGAAGGTAGTTTTTGCCAGTTTTCAATGACCCGGGGGCATGGTGTTTCTTCAGGTTGTATTGTGTGGGCTCTTGGTTCAACTTTCGCGTTGTTGAAATTTATAAATAAGTTATTTTGTTGAAACTCGAATATAACACACATGCACACAAACGTGCCAGCAAAGGTCTTGCTAAACACTCTCAACAGCTTAATTCTCTGCTCACCTACCGCTGTTTATTTTTCCCTTCAACGACACCTTTCTGGTGATCATTCTCGGGCTCAGGAAAATCCAGCAACAATTTGCAAACGATATTTCTCTCAATTTTCACAATCGCGGCCCAACCAACTTGGATCCCGGTCTTCACGGAGTCATCCTTTGGCAAGTCGACTGCTTTACTACTGCCGGCTAGGACCGTGAAGGATCTTAGTGAGTTGCATCATTTCTTATCTTCATCGTCATCCTCATATACCCGTTTTTACAATTTTCCCACTAGAATGGTCTAATAAATCACTTACTGGGAGTTAGACTACCTAAGAAAGTTTTCTATTGCGCATTTTGCAAGACGTTTTTTAAATATTTGTAGTGATATAGCCTCTAAAAATTTAGTGACCTCGTTTCTAAGGTCATTCACGTCTTATTATTTATTCCATTCACCTGTTTTTCCCGTTTGACTCTGCCCTTCATCCGTTTTTCAACATGGGCGATGAATACCGTCCCTTTCAAAATTGCGACGAAGATGATGCTGGTTCTAACAACTCGCGAACACCACCTGATCAGGAAGAGCCTCAGGTTTTTCAGATATCCATTAAGCTTCCCCCGTACGAAGTGCGCGACCCGACGGTGTGGTTCAAAGAGATCGAGGCTGTTTTTGCCTCACTTCAAATTACTGGCGAGAGTACGCGTTACGCGTACGTCGTGCAGTACTTAGCGTTCGACATCGCTTTCGCCGATCAGGATCTCCTTGATCCTATCCCCAAAGTTAAGCCCTACTCTAGCTTAAAAAAGGCTATTCTCGAGCCTACGGCACAATCTGCCTACAGCAAGCTTCACCATCTCCTCAACAAAGTCGAGCTGGGCGCCCAAACCCCCTCTGCTCTAATGCACCACATACGTCACCTGCTTGCTGGTCACACCTTAGATGATTCTATTTTCCGTCGCATTTGGATGGATAAATTACCCATCCAATGCAACAGGAAGTCACCCTGCTTGACACTGATGTTCCACTGATCAAACTCGCGGATCACACAGACCGCATCCAACAATGTTATCTTGGTACTAGTTCGTACGCTGTAAGCCAAGCCTCGACCTCAGTACCTCCGCATGCCGTCTTCCAGGTTTCAGCCTCACGATCCGACCAAAAACTTGAAGCCTTACACAGCAAAAGTCCACTAAACCGCTTGATACCTCATTCCCGTGGTCTACTTCACCCTCTCAACCAATTCGACACGTAACAGACAACTGAGATAGCAACCTGCAAGATCTTAAAGATACTGTCAGTTTATTGTGCTCTCAAGTGAGCACTATGTGTTCCACACTCAACTGGCTTCAAACCGGTCGTCCCGCTGCAAGCCGCAACCACTCTTACTCAAAAGAGCGGCAGACGGCAAAGTCTACTGGTACCACCGAACATTTGGCCCGGATGCTATTAATTTCGTCCCACCTTGGTCTTATGCTAAACGTTCACGTTTGGGAAACGGCGCCACCAGACAGTTATGGCGACGACTGGTGCTGGCCACTCGGTACACAGTCGCCTGTTTTACGTGACCGACAAGTCCACAGGGTTCCGTTTCTTGATCGACACAGGTGCCGCCCCCTTTACATCATCATCTCCAGAAATCGCAGTTTACACTGCAGGCTGCGAACAACACTTCTGTCACCGCGTTCAGTCAGCGGTCTCTTACCCTAGACCATGGAATTCGTCGCCGCTTCAAGTGGGTTTT
Organism: Ligula intestinalis; assembly: GCA_036362985.1. Classification (NCBI taxonomy): domain Eukaryota; kingdom Metazoa; phylum Platyhelminthes; class Cestoda; order Diphyllobothriidea; family Diphyllobothriidae; genus Ligula; species Ligula intestinalis. Next base: position 7,968,216 of record JAYGXS010000006.1, on the reverse strand, counting down.
CATTCAGGCTGACGTCCAGTCACCTATCATTGGAGCGGATTTCCTGTCACACTTCGGCCTCACACTTCGGCCTCACAGTTGACCTTAAACATCAGAAGTTGCAAGATCCTACCACTCAGCTCTTTACTGTCGGGGTAACTTCGCGTGAGCCTTCCGCTGGCATCCACATGGCCGTGCCAAGCCTGCCATTTTCTGACATCTTGAGGGATTATCCTTTCCTTTCTAAGCCCTGTCAACTCACGGAGCAGGTTCAACACGCCGTTCGCCACCATATCACTACCACCGGCAGACCGGTCCATGCTCATCCACGTAGGGTTCATCCTGAGAAGCTGCAAATCGCGAAGAATGAATTCGAGCACACGTTGAATTTGCGGATTATCCGTCCTTCGTCCAGTCCATGGGCTTCACCACTGCACATGGTTTCCAAAAAGTTATCCAATGATTGGCAGCCATGCGGTGATTATCGCACTCTCAATTGATCTACAGTCCCGGACCGGTACCCGATTCCCCATATTCATCAATTTTCCCACATGTTGGCTCGATAGACGGTTTTTTCCAAGATTGACCTCGTACGAGCATATCACCAAATACCGGTCGCGGAGGAGGACATCCCTAAAACCACCGTTACGACCCCATTCGGCCTGTTTGAATTACTTCGCATGCCTTTCGGTTTGCGGAACGCGGCCCAAACGTTTCAGCGTTTTGTCGATGACTTTTTACGCGGTCTTTCCTTCGACGACATCCTTGTCGCAAGCTCGTCACCCGAGGAACACCTTGAACACTAACGCCAAGTTTTCGATCGTTTTCAACAAAATGGTCTACAGCTAAACGTCGATAAGTATCTTTTTGGCATCACTTCTCTGGATTTTCTTGGCCATCATCTTGACCAACATGGGAACACACTCCTCTCAGAGAAGGTGCAAAGCGTGTTGTCTTTTCAGCTCCGAAATCCATAACTGAGGTCCGCCGTTTCATCGGCCTAATCAACTGCTACCGGCGTTTCAGACCAAGTTGCGCCGCCACCCTGGCACCTTTGACGGATCTTTTGAAGTCAAAGACCAAGTCGCTTCAACTTTCACCCAGTGCTCTTGAAGCATTCAAGGCAGCCAAAAAAGCACTCGCGGATGTCACCCTGCTTCATCATCTGAGCACCGATGCTGATACACAGCTTATTTGTTTTAGGTTTTTTCTGGTCTTCGAGGTGTTGGAAGGCGCCCCAGAGGTGCATTACCAACTCTTTACAATTGCCTGTAAACTGGCATAATAAACATATTATTATTATTCTGACCATTGATGCCTCAAACATAGGTGCAGTCCTGCAGCAGCAGTTCCACGGACAGTTGCAACCGCTAGCCTTATTCTCCCAGAAGCTTAAGCCGGCGCAGACTCGCTATAGTACTTTCTCGCGTGAACTTCTCGCCATTTACCTGGCCATCCTACATTTTTTCCACCTGCTCGAGGGGAGGGATTTCCAGGTCCACACGGATCACAAACCTCTCACTTACGCCCTCAAAGCTAAGCCAGATCGATATTTGCCGCGTGAAGTAGGTCACCTTGAAATCATTACTCAATTCACCTCAGACTTACGCTTTGTCCGCGATAATGAGAATGTCGTTGCTGATGCCTTGTCCCGTCCAGAGGTCAATGCTTTTATCACCACGTTAGACCTGGCGAAGCTTGCGGAAGCGCAGGCGCTTGATGACTCCATCATTGAAATGCTTGCGTCTTCTGTGCTTCAGCTGCGTGAGGCTCCCCTCCCCGCTGCACCAGGCTCTATCGTGTGTGATTTTTTTACAGGTACCCCTCGTCCTGTAGTACCCCAATCCTACCGGACGGTTGTTTTCGACCACTTCCATTCGCTATCCCACCCCGGTGTTCATGCCGTCCGCAAACTCATCGCAGCCCGCTTCATCCGGCCAAAGATGAACACCGACATTGCTACCTGGACCAGGCAGTGCTTAGCCTGTCAAAAGAACAAGATCCAACGACACACCGTTTCACCTCCCAGCACGTTCGCGGTTCCCGACCCCCATTTTCAACACGTCCACATGGATTTAGTCGGACCGTTACCCCCATCTCGCGGTTTCACGCACATTCTGACCGCTGTTGATCGTTTCACACGATGGCCCATCGCCGTTCCCATCTCGGATACCTCGGCAGTAATATCGCCATGGTTTTCCTTACGCACTGGATAGCCAACTTCGGTGTTCCAGCTACCCTCGCCACTGACCGCGGATGTCAGTTTACATCTGAACTCTTCCGTGAGTTCACTAAACTGCTCAGGTACTCGCATATCACCACCACTGCCTATCACCCAGCATCAAACGACCTCGTGGAACGCCTTCACCGTCAGTTGAATTCCGCGTTGATGTCTCAACCTGACCCGCACAACTGGAGCGACAACCTGCTGTTCGTCCTCCTCGGAATTCACTCGGCTGTTAAAGAAGACATTCAACGCACTGCCGCTGATCTCGTTTACGGCACATCCCTCCGTTTACCTGGTGAGCTCGTGCAGGCATATTCCGTCGCCCCTGACGCCACGAACAACTTCGTGCAACAGCTACAGTAACGCATGGCCACACTGCGCCCAACCCCCACACGCGCGACACCTCGACGCGTTTTCGTGCACGGCGACTTGCACACAACCCCATTCGTGTTTGTCTGGCTCGTTGCAGTTCGCACGCCCCTCTGCCCACCATACGATGGTCCCTTCAACGTGCTTGAACGGAAGAACAAATATTTCGTCCTTCAAAGGGCTGACGCTACTGATACGGTCTCCATCAACAGACTGAAGCCGGCCTACGTTGAATGCACGACACCATCACCTGGTCCGTCCACTTCCACGGCACATTCACCCTGCACTCCACCTGTTGCCCTCAGCTCACCTTCCACTCGTTCTAGTAAACATGTTTGTTTTCCTACCAAATTGCGAGACTTTGTTGTTGAATCTTTTTGCACAATTTCTTTTGTCAAGCGTTTGTAACCCACCAACGCTCTGGTGGCGGAGTAATGTGGGCTCTTGGTTCATCTTTTGCGTTGTTGAAATTTATCATTAACCAATTTCGTTTAAACTCGAATGTAACACACATGCACACTTTCGGTTTTCACGCGTGCCAGCAACTGCCTTGCTTAACACTCTCCATAGCTCAATTCTCTGCTCACCTACCGCTGTTTATTTTGCCCATCAACGACACCTCTCTGGTGATCATTCTCGGGCTCAGGAGAATCAAGCAACATTTTGCAAACGAGATTTCTCTCAATTTTCACAATCGCGGCCCAACCAACTTGGATCCCGGTCTTCACGGAGTCATCCTTTGGCAAGTCGACTGCTTGACTACTGCCGGCTAGGACCGTGAAGGATCTAAGTGAGTTGTATCATTTCTAATCTTCATCGTCATCCTCATATACCCGTTTTTACAATTTTCCCACTAGAATGGTCTAATAAATCACTTACTGGGAGTTAGACTACCTAATAAAGTTTTCCATTGCGTATTTTCAAAGACGTTTTTTTTATATTCGTAGTGATATAGCCTCTACAATTGATGACTTCAGATGTGTCGTTTTTTCTAATTCACAAATCAGTCATCAGAAGAGCACAGTCTACTCATCAGACGAAATTGAATGCCACGATCATATCTCCTCTGTATGGCCTATAAGAGAGAGGAACATTTTTGAGTCTTTCGAGTCGACCCTCATATGATAGGCCATCCAAGCCGCTGACCATTTGGGTCACCTTTCGTTGAACCTTTCCCGGCACTGCTTCATGCAGGGGAACCATGCCTGAAGGCAATATTCTGACGTTGGACAGACAAATGTTCTGAATACGTGGCTAAAAAACTCCTCGTCAACGCTGAGAGAGATGATCTTCCGATCAATCCTAGGATGGCCATAGACCTCTTTGCCATTTTGGCACATTGAGTCGGTAGTGGGTGTCGGTAGTGGGTGTCATACATATGCTCGAGTACTTAGTTTGTTTGCTTTCTCAAGTTGGTCACCTGCGATATAGTAACCATGCTCAAATCATATCACACACCTGTAAATATGCCGTAAACGAATGATATGGCATTTTTTTGAAATAAAGGTATAATAATAAGGTTTATTTGTTAAGCACATCTTCGTGCCACTCAAAACCCCGGAAGGCAGGAAAATACCTCATCCAAGCCCCTTTTTTGCATTTACTACAGTAAGCACTCATCACAGCACTTTAGCAAGCAGTCCAAGTTCTACGCATTCTCCAAATTTTCGATTGAATCCCATACATTTAGGTCGTCAGCAAACAGCTTTTTCTCACCGGTAAGGCAATCGAGGTAAACGTACACACATGGCACAAATAAATTGTGACCAAAAGCGCTCCCTTGCGAGTTCCCACCGGAAATGGATTTGCACTCCGATTTGGCCTCCCTAATACGAACAAATTAATGCACATTTGTTGCAGGTTTGATAGGCCGTCCGTGTGGAAGACTGTCAAATATCTTGCTAAAGTAGGTTGCAGCGACCAATGGACCCATTTTCAATATATTCGTCCAACTTTCCATGGAAGTTAGCGGGTTAGTGAGACAACATCGACCACTTCTAAATCCAGGTTACTGCGCACTTAGCAAGTTTTTCTCCTCAATATCTCTCCTTATTTCCGTTTTGACTATTTTCTTCATTTTTTAGCGATTAATACTTGCGAGATTGACTGGCATGATTCTATTAAGTGGCTTTCTCTCTCTCTCCTTTATTTATTTATTATCAGATTGCAGGCAGGGTTAAAGGAGGATGACATTAGAATTGTCTTTAAAATAATGTGAGATTCCACAATGCTATTCTTTAATAAGGTTTATTTGTAAAGCACATCTTTGGCACCGTCAAAAACCCCGGAAGGCAGGAAAAAACCTAATCCAAACCCCTTCTTTCGCAGTGACTATTGTATTTGTTTTGGTCTTTTGCTAGGTCAATAGTGTGCGAAATAAGCAGTTTGTTTTCAGTGAAAAAACCTGACTTCTAGGGTACAAATCTAGAAAAACATGAAATAAAAGAGATTTACATTGTACGTGTTACTGTTTTATAGTAAGAATACTTGGGGTCTGGAAAAACTGTCATGTCCTTTAACTGAGGTAGACTTAGCCGTGGTCAGTTTGAAGGCGAAAAAATCAGCTGAGGACATCGCATCTACCGTATGCATGGGTCTGCTCGATACGGAGATTACAATCTTTGTCCAGTGGCACAAATTTGCTAATTAGATGGGACGTTGCAGATGTCTGAGGTGGGTCGACGCAGCTGCGAAGCACCATCGTCGTTCAAGTGCATCGGCAGAAGACACTTGGCCTTTCCTTTGTTGAATATCTAAGTGAGATTAAGATTTACATCATTAGTAATTATACTTCTGATACATTATAAGAGGAAACAATACATATTTTAATATAGTTGAAGCGAAAAATATTTTCTTTCATGATAATTTTTTATAAACATTGAGATATTAGTCGAAGAATATTGGAATCGATAAATTGTTCTTAGTTTTTGTTTTTATTTTTAAGGATAGGAAAAGGAGGCAAGGCACAATTTTGCTTAAGCTTTGATTTGATCAGCGTTGGAAACCGTCGACTGGAAAGCCTCCAGCAGTGTGCAGGAACTCTCTTGGACCGTTAGATCCCTTTTGGTCCGAATTGGACGTCAAAGAACTGGTTAGCAAAGTGTCCTATTTTGTTCAAAAATATATGCGTCTTGTCATTTGAGAAGAACTGCTTGGTCTTTCTTGTAAATTCGGCTAAACTGCGGCCTTTGCGAATATCGTTGGGTAGGGCATTCCATATGATCGCATATCTTTTGGTGTAGAAATTTGATCACTGGGCCGTCCTAGCTTTAGCGTAATGAATTGTATGCTGGTTGTTTCTAGTGGGACGGGAACCACTTTGATTTGTTAACATATTATTGCTAAGGATGTTCTGATTATGTGTCACTTTCAATAGGAAAGTTAAACCATTTTGGAGTCGCCTTTCCCAGAGGGGTTTAAGACCATATCTATCGTACATTATTGAATAGGAGTCTCGGGCGTCATCGCGTTTACACAGAACTCTGGTAAACCAGCGCTGGATTTTTTCTAGTTTCT
>JAYGXS010000006.1:7903474-7929334 GCA_036362985.1 Ligula intestinalis | reverse complement strand
AAAATGCGGACGGAAGTAGGGATGAGTTTAAAGAGGCGACCGATAAGTCATCTTTGCCATGCTGGGGTCAGGACCTCGATCCTCTTTCATGCAACCAGCCACCACAACTTACCCCCTTGCACACCCATTCAGTAGACGATGACCAGTCATAGTAGTTTCTCGGCCAAAAGTGTGGACGTGTTCCTCAGTTTGTGACCAGAGGGCGGGGGTTAGACATAGGTTGACGAGGCCGACCAGTGCTTCACCATCAAGGGTTTCTATGTAGGCAATAGACTGTTGGAAGCGGTGTTGTGAGGAAAATTGTGGGCGGAAATAAGGATGAGTCGGAACCGTCGTGCCGCTTATAGCCAACATACTTTACCATGGAATGCAGACCGTAATTTTTTCTCGTGTGAATGCTAGGGTAATGACTTATGCTAGTATAAAACTGGGTCAATGTACAGAGAAATACTAGCGGTCGTTCAGAGCGGCTTCACACATAGGCCTAGAAGAGGTTGTTGATCATTTCTACGGCATGAGCATGCAATGGAGGTGATTCACGTTCATCACGTTCGGACACACCTCGTCATCCAATTTCGTAGAACCCGATACAATACCGGTCAAAGGGCGAATACATGCAGATACCACGTGGATATCGATGGGAAGTTCATGGAAGCTGCACAGTACCAATTAGATCGCCATTCTGATTATCGAACCTGCAAATTTATATGAAAGAATAGGATCAAGCTACCTTAACGGAGTGGTCATCCCATTTGCCGAAAGAATGTAAACACAGCGTTGACTCATCAGACACAACGATCAAGGTCTCAATCGGTCTTGACTTGCTTTTGGTTAATCAGCCAACCATTTCTTCGAAAAGCGGCAGTCCTCCAGTTTAAAGTACATTGGTCAGGCTGATATTTGACAGGATGGATCCGATGAGGAGGATAATCGTTCCTCAAACATGCACAAACATGACCAGCGACAGGGTCGTTCCTATAATAATTAGCTCTGATATCTGACATAAACCTTTTGTCAACGCCTAAGCAGCCCATTTTGCGAAAGTTAACGTGAATACAATAACCGCAGTTCAACGAAAAGGATGAATGAATGCAATGATCTGGCTGCTGAACACTAACAGTGTTGACTTTCGTTAAAACAACACGGCAGGTGGGAAGACGTACCATTTCCTTTCAGCTGCCCAAATAAAGCTGTTTTAATATCGGCAAGTAAAACGCAGTCAACGTCATTCCTTTTTACGATCCAGAGGATCGCAGTCGTGTCAAACAGCATCAAGGAGGAAAAATGAGACGATTTTTATAGTTTTGAAAACCAGAAATCACTGTGTGTTGAGAAGCCATCTCTGACTATATGGGAGGGCACACCCCTTTTTACAATTTGGGATGGCCAGACTCTCAACGATGGTATCTTGGCATGCTTTCTGACATGAGCATCCAGATGGTGAATGACTGAATACCGCAGTCTGCCGATCAATATAGTTTACCTAGAATAGCTTACCGCGTCCCCCTACCACACAGGATACCGCATGCCCTGCGGCTTGCAGATAACTATCCAAAAGGAAGGACAAACCGACGGAGGGGGGGCGTTCACGCATGCAAACTATGATGCCTCATAACAAACACGACCGGGTAGGTGGCACTGACATGTGCGTGCCAATTACCGTATGCTGCACAACAGGGGGGGGGGCGCAGGAACGGTGACCTGCGCTGGATCTACCTCACTCTCTCTCTATTCCTTCACCCATATGGGCCTGGTTTCAAAACATATCCAAGAAGATCGGAAGCGGGATCGGACGCAAATTCGTACTCTACCACAAACAACATAGTGTATATTGCACACATAGTGCAAGCCGTGACCTACTGAGCTTGCATCACACGTGAACATGATGATTGTTTGGCGCTCTAGTGCTTCAGCATTGGCGTAAGACGATGCGACGGTCTGCGCGTGTCCCAAGTGGTGACTTACTTTGGCCAACTTGAGCCTCAGCAACGAATATGGCTTTGGCAGGTCGTGCGCTTGTTTATAGTTGAAACTGAAGTTCAATTTTACCAAAGTCAGTCGGAACACTGGGAACGCAAAAGCCAATGCGCCATCCAAGGCCAACACCGGGGAACAAGATGGCCGAGCAATCATCACGTCGAGTTCAGCAGGTTACTGCTCGCATGCCGGCCTTAAGCGGACAACTATCATCCATAGGGGAGTCTTCAATTATCATAAGCGTGCAACTTTCTGTGCATGAATTACCCATTAATGCTACTGGTTATGCCTCTGATGAAGAACCTGCGATGGACTTTGAAACATCAGGCGAATAAAAATCTGGTCCCAGGGATCGCAGTTTCCCCTCAGCAGTATCTGTGTCGAAAATTTTTGGAAATACACCACTTTACGCTGAAAGCTCACGCACTATGTGTTTACTAAGTAGGCTAATGCATTTCACATCCTTATTTTTTCTTTACCTTGTATTTCACGGGATTAATGGATGGCTCTGGAATAAATGACTTGAGAATATGATTCTGTTCCTTCCAAATTTACCAAAATCACGCTGATAGAAGCCAATCTTGAGCCACAGGTTAAAATGAAAGTCCTATATTTACTTCCCTATAGCTTTCTGTTTTATAAATGCGAGCCTGGTTAAACAAACAAATAATGCCTGTCTACTCCATTTAGTTGAACTTTGACCCAAAAAAAAGATGTGGGGAGCGGCTTACACCGACCTCGGGTGCACCTTAAATGTGAATTAAATCCTGATTTTGATCGGTTCATCTCATCAAATCCGAAAATAGCCACACACAATTAAATGAGAGAGTTATTATCCAAACGCTCGGCCGAAGCCGCATGTAGCATATAGTGGCCAATTAAAATCCTTTGCCTCAGCCCGTATAATTAAACGCAAGTAATGACAGTATTGTGCTATTAAGACTTTATCATTGTGGATTTAGACATGCAGGTCACTGTGGTTCAAAACATAGGCTACTTTATACATTTTAAAATCTACCTTGACTGATGTCTTACGATGCAATGGCAGCCCTTCCTTCATCAGCTCAAGGTTCAAAGTTCAAGAGGAAAAAAGCTGATTCGGAGTGGTAATCGACAGGCCGCTCGCCTGCAGTCTCTGATTTCCATGCTCGTCACGTTTTTTTTTGTTTTTTAATATTGCGAAAAATAACTAAAAATTTGAATCCTGTCTTAAATTACTGCCTTTATTTGTCGATTAGTATAATAAACAACGCAAGGAATATTGCAGTTATAACTGAGTCCCCTACAATGAGTACTTTTTGCGTCGAAAACTATGCGCCAGTGCGGCATAATCAGTTCAAATCGGCGCCAAGCCGCACAGCGTTGCAGGATTAGCGTTGTTCGGTGGAAATAAAGCTGCCCCAAAACTTTGATGAGTCGGTTCAGTGCGATAGTTGCTTTCGAGAGCGGAGCAATTACATAATTGTGGGCTTACGCGCTGATGAGAGAGGAAATTTCCTGTTCCGCGGACTTAATTGACCATTCAGGGGATATGGCTGAATAACTGTCAGCTGGATTACACTGGGCGCTTGCTGCTAAGAGCACAGTTATCGCTGGCCGCCCGCTTCCTTCTGTAAACTAATTTATCGGAGCCTCCTCATTGGTGGAGTCAACATTTATCTGCTGCCGCTTGAACACTCCTCTCGATGGCTCTCACAAACGTTTGCTTGCCCTCTCCTCATTACTTCTTCTCGCCCTCGTCTTATTTTTCGTCTTATTTTGTTATTATTTTTTCGCAATCTCATTTAATTCTTCTCTTCATGCGTCCGTTCGCTCCTCTGATTTGTTCTTCCTTTTGCAGGCCATTTACATCATATTTATAACTTAACCGGTTCAGACCTTTGCCTCACTGTTAAGAGTAAACCTGTTTCGTCAATACTAATATGAGTTGCATTTCAAACGGTTTCTGAAGTGCCACGCGAGCATACAGTTCAGATCCTAAGATAATTGCACAGGGCTGACTTATACTGTCTTGGATTAACATTCTTTTCGTTTATTTATCCTAAATTAACCCTTAAAACACCTGCTACGTTAACATTAACCTCTTATAGGATAAAATTATGTCCTAAAGCAGAATTAACCTGGTCATGTGGGTTAAATATCCTCTTGAAGACTATGTAACCTGACAAAAAGGAAAAAGTCAACATTCGAAAACGCGTCTGCTATTAAACGAGAAAATCGATGTAACTTTTCGGAAACAAAGATTATTTTAACTTCTGTTTAGGCCTTTGTTTTCTGATATTTACTGATTGCCATAAAATCGTCGCAGCAAAAAGGATAGTTCCGGCACCACTTTGACTGTATATTTGACGAAGTCTGCCATGCGTTACCCAGTCGGCTGGGCAGAAGGATACTGAATTGCATGTGGGTTAGACAAGAGGTGAGTCTACCACAGGCTTTTTTCCCCTGCCGTTCCTACGCGCGGTGTCCGCATGAGTTAAGAAGACTGAGTGCGGTATCGCGCGCAGTTGCTGACATAACCAAACAATCTATTGACGTACTCCGAGTTAACCCCTAGTGGGCAAGCATTTCACACAAACCATTAGGGGAGGCCCTCCAGTAGGTACGTGTATCGACTATCCAATGAACGAATTGAATGAAATCAGTCACTGGTTTCTTATGTGCATATATTACGCATATCTGATGATGGGCTCGAGCATGAATCCAAAACGGCAGGCGTATAAAGCCCTTATATGAGCAGCCCTTTCCATCTCTTCCCAGTCGCTTTTTTCATAAGCAGTCTATCATATAGGTTAGCAAGCAGCGAAAATGTGATTGTGAAATCAGTAGGTTTCAAATGTGTACGGATACCACGACGATTCGAATATTGCTGCTGAATTAGGTTTGATGGGAAGTGCTCCCACTGTTGGATTATATGCCTTGATTGCTTGCTGTACATGTAACACCTCATCTGTATCCGGAAGACGCAAAGCCTTCACAAAATACAGTAACAAAAAGTGTCGGATAAGGTGGTAAGGGTTGCGTACATAGTAAAGTAGTACAATGTATAGTAGTACATAGTACAGAATAGTAAATGTTCCTTCCAATTTGTAAAGGAGACTCTGCACCTAATTCCGGGAAGGATCCATGTTCGTGTGTTCTACCTCTAACATAAATCAAAACCCAAGTCTTATTCTTAACCCTTGCCCTTACCTTACGGCTAACGGTAAAAAATATTTTTAAACCCAAAAAATCCCAAAATTGGGTAAACAACAACCTAACATACAACCTTAAACTGGCTTTTATTTCCTCTGGAAGTTGGGGACAATAAATCTAACCTGCAGACGGTTTCTGATCTCTTGCCGCGATTAGACCGCCATATACGTCATTGACAGAGATCAAGTTTACTTGTCAGAGCAGCAATCTAAAACTCCATCTTTCTGTAACACGAGACCGGGTCTAATCAGGATCAGTCAGTATCAGTAAATTTAAGAGCTACAAAGGTAGATTGCCTTTGAATTCCTTCTTTGTACATATGTGTCGTGGTATCAAAAATGATATCTCAGTTTGTTGGCGAGGCCAATTGTCCTTAGCCATGAGATGGTACATAGTTTTTTTGAGCAGACAGTGAAAAAAATCCTTGGGATATTTTAAGGGGACAAACTGTCACTCTTGCGGGGAGAGAAACTGATTGGATATAAGGTTAGGGACAAAAAAACATGCGCTCTTAATTAGAGGGTCCAATGGGGTGTGGGGCATTGCAGAGGTCACCGGAATCATCACCGAGTGCGGAAAATACGGATTAATACTTCCTTGCTGATTGGAGCGTTCACCAACAGGTAGGAAAAGAGTATAAAGTCCAAGCAGTAGAGAGCAAAGTGAATGTAAATAAATGACTAAAGTTTATGAAAATAGGAAAAACAGGATTAACGATTTAAGTCATTGAATGTTTGTCAATGAAAAAGCGCGCCGTAATTACCATGTGCAACTTCAATCAAATTATGAAATGAGTAAAAGCTACCTAATTGAAATTGAAGTTACTAATTAAATAACGTAGACTTAAGTGAACTTAACTAACTAAACTAAAATAAATCTCTTACTTAATCAAGAAGATAGAACGTAAAATGTTACAGAAATATAAATATGTTAGAGGAATCAAATAAAGTAAACTAAGGTCGAGCAAACCAGCAATGATTTAACCTCGAAAAGCAACCGCATGAGGCTGATTAACCTAAAAGTCAACTAAAAGGTTAAGTAAGACCTTAAAATCTAACTTCGCAGAGGTAATCTACAATATAAAAGAACTAAGTAAACTTAAAAGAAATTTAAACCTATAAACTATCAGCTGAAACTCGATAATAAACTAAAAACAATACAAAACTGAGCATAAAAATAAATTTAACTATCAGTTATAAAAAAAAGAAGAAGCAATTCAACTTTTCTGTTTATTCATTGTGCGCTTTTTGTTGCTTTTTGTTGTTGGGAGGTAAATTAGATCCCCACCAAGGGATTTTTTAATCTGGTGGTTATCGCTGTGGGCAAAACTACGTAATTGTCAAATTGCAGAATTCGTAGAACGTCAGCAATATCCTTTTTCCTTTCATAACAGACTGCAGTTGCTGATAATTGCAAAGATTTTATCAGTGCGCTAGCCTCAAACGCAGAAGAAGCGCGCCACTGGGCTGATGCACAAAAAATCATTTGTTGCCCGCTCCCCTCCTCAGGCATATCATTTCGCGTCAGTTGGTATTTTGATCATCTGTTGGGACTGGAGTGGCACATCAACGTATCTTGTGATCCGCCTGAGCGAGCGAAAAGGAGGCGAATGATCGCAAACAAAAATTCAGAGAACAAAAGGCAAATATAGGGTTTAGGGACAGGCAGCTCATGTGATCTGTCAGAAGGTTTGATGGTGTCGGTGCGTGATTTGCTTGTCCACACATGAAGTCAGTTTTCCAGGCACTACTAGGTTGGCAGTGGCGCATGATGTGTGAAAAGTCACATGCGTCTGCGCACAGCCGCGCGTAGCAGGACTTTGGGTAGCCTTAGTGTAGCTTCTTAGTGGACGCTGTGCAGGGGTAATTCCACAGTTAACGTAAATGGCAGCTGTTGTTTAAGAATTGGTTTTTGCGCAGTTCATATTTGAAATGAATTTGATTAGGGAAAGGTTTCGGTAACAATCTATCATATATGTATCACCAAGTAAAACAAAAACCGTATTGTTATATACGGTATGCGTCAGAATTCGCGCAACATGCCGACAGCTGCGTTAGATTGATACTCTTTTGCTGATTGGCATTGACTCAGGTTGTGATAATGATTATCGTATAGTCTATTTTGAAGTTATTTCAGTCATGATAAGATGTGGGCTTTATAAGGAACTTCGTTCTGAAGACAAACAAAATGTATGTACTGTAAATAGTAACTACTTAAATAGTGTTTTGCCTGGCTTTCTAGATTCGAATATATTTTATGGAACACATGCACGAAATAATACTTCTTATACTCATTTGGTGCTCTTTTTAAAATTTAATGCTTAATGACAGGGTATCTTTCGGTTTAAGAAGAATTTTAATTTGGAGTTTTATAGATTGTGAAATGCTCATTCATAATATATCGTATCCGTCAATGTATTAATGCTATCTATACTGTATTAAACATGATTTATATCTATCGCAACATTTAATGAGAACTTTGTGACTTCTTCCTTAAACTGAAGGCGAAAACGTACTTTATCTTAAATAGGGGGGGCACAGTGCCCAGGTTGAAAACCTTGAATTCGAGTGTAGCAGTCGGTAGTTTTCAAATCTTTTCGGCAATTTAATTTTTTTTCCAAAACCGACAGATACTCTTTTTTTAATTTTTTAGGATGTTTTCCATAAAATCTATTTGAATATATAAAGCCAGTCAAAATCAAGGATAAAAACGCATACTATTTAAGTAGTTTCTCTTTATATCATAAACGCTTTGTTAGTGATCAGGACGAAGCGCGTTATAACGTCCGCATCCTATAATGACTAAAATGACTTCAGAATAGACTACAAGATAATCAGTATCACAACCTGTGCCAACGCTGATTAGCGAGAGCGTATCAATCTATTGTATATGTCGGCATGTTGCACGAATTGTGATGTGTACTGTAGTCCGAGACCGAAGGTAATTAGGGTTTATACGGGTGGGGCATTACGGGGAGCAGGAGAGAAAATACAAGAAATATAGCAAAACCAAAACAAGGAAATGAAATAATTACAATTAACTTATATGGAAAATGAAAAAACACGCGATAATCGAAAAAAAAGCAGGAAGATTTTGCAAGAATTCGGGCTCGATTTGAATCCGAACTTAGCAGTCTCAGTCGCGCGCCAGAAGGATTTGAAAATTCTGATGTCGTGTTTTATCCGGAAAGCGGCTACCTTATTTTCAAAGAAACGTTTTATACGGTAGTAGTGAGTAAACGTTTGGAGGGCTGTTAAAAGTATTCATTATGTATTATGATTATGAAATATGATAAAAATCTTACTGTAGAATGAATGAAAAATATGTTTTGTTGCTCTATTCTGTCTTTCAGTCACTTAACATTTCCACTGAAGGTTGCAATGTAATAAGTGGATGCACTGTGTGCTACCTTTGTCATGAATTACACAACCTAGTCTACAAAAAGCAGTCGTATACTACTTAATATTCCCATGAATGGTACAGTGTAATATGTGGATGCACTAGGGGTGAGAGCATATTTCAAAATCCTGGAGTTTTTGCTTTCAGTGATGACCTATAAGGCAGATTTTTACCGAAGTTTCTACTTCACATTTTTCTGACGTGGAGGATCCTGCAGCTGTCGTGATAACCCTTAATGGGTTTCAACGTGTTCTTGCATTGTTACTATTTATACGATTTAGACCTGTTGATGAACGCCACTTGGAAAAAATCTGCGTAATATCACGCTGCTCTCTGGTCTTTTAAAATTTCCAAGCATTCCACCTTTCAAACTCATAAAAGCATATTGGAGTAAAAAAAAATAGGAGCGCAATAATTTCTCACAATCGGTACTTTAAGATCACAATTTTCGGGTTCTTCGTAGCTCTTCATAGACAGATAGCTGAGCTGAAAACTACTGAATAGATTCGAGATCGGTCTATGATGGCAGAGACAGAATGCTCCTGTTTGTGGTTTCATTCAGGTAAGGGTCTTTGTGTATGCATTTGGCGGTGTAGCGCATGAAATATGTCTAATTTATGCAAAATCGCTGTCCAATCAAAGACTGCCACGCGTCAAAGAGTGACCCTCAGCCAAATGGAAGCCAAGAAGACGTTATGCGGTTTGCTGGAAATAAATAGCTGAATTAAAACGAAACGGGAGGCCGAAAGCGAAAACATTGGGTTCAAATCGGATTGTAAATTTCTTCCTTACTAAAAACAAAGTAAACAAAACAGGAATGTCAATAAACACGTTTTAAATAATTTTTGGATCAATTATTTCCCTCAAAGTCCAGTTATTTCTCGTGGTTTAATGTTTTGTACAGTAGCGTCATAAGAATTGAATGCCATGTTAACGTTTTCACATAACATTTGCCGAAGGTGAATAGGTTGGAACTTAAAGAGCTCGGACAGGGATGCCATGAGAATACAACTGTTGTGAACTCACAGGTCTGGAGGTTGATCAGTGATCAAATAAGTAGAATTTAATTAAAATACTTTTATAATAAGACCATTTAAAATATAATTTGGTTTTTTTGGGCCAATGAACTTCACTGCGTTTCAAAGAGGGCTTTGATCGTTCAATAAAGATACTGTCATTTTTAACAGTGCCAATCAATGGCCTTAAATAGTGGCTTTTGTAAATTGCATTTTTAAAATTTTTTAAACATTAAATCACCCTCTGACGTCATTTTAATGAAAGTTGATATGTGTTTACCTCTGAGACTACAGAAAAGGCTGCTTCCCTCTTGACTAGAGTCTGAATGGAAAACCAGTTATAATTAAATGCATAAACATGAGTAATACCGTAAAAAGGCATCCGGAAAAAGACTGTTTTGTTCAGATAAAATGCAAAAATATAGTACAGAGAATGAATGAATCATCAAAATGCTTAATAAGAAGGTACCGTTGAAGCTCACAAATGCAGAATCTCGTACTAATACAACGACTTCAATGCATATTTCCAAGAAAATAAATACATTTTCCAGTAAAATGAACATATTTCCTAATAACTAAGTTCACCGATAACGAAAATATACGTTTTCGTTTGACTTACTTAATATTGTTTTTTTCTTCCACAGCATCGGGGATATTGTTTTGTTAAATTTTGCGACAGACGACTGAACAGACTGCAACTCGCACACAATCCTTGTGTTTACTTCTGCTCGAATCTTCTAGTGACGTAAGAAGAGATTGCGTCACACTGCCGTTATAGCTGTCCAAAGTTAAAGAAAGTCTGTCTAACGGATACTGTGGAAAAAGCATATAGGATCAGTTTCTAGTTAGGCAACCTGTGGAGTATTTTTACCGAGGTCCAAAGGCGAATCCGTTAGTCTTAATGAAATAAAAAGTAATTTCGGATGATGTTGTAATTTACCGCGCTGGGAGCATGGGTAGGAGCTTGAAGCACAGCTACGTGTTTCGCCAGTATTCTGCCCGTCTGACGCAGCTGCAAAAGGTCTGGCTCATTTGTAGGTCAGTTTTTTTAAAATTTACTCAGGAAATAATTGATGTTCTTGGTATAAATAAGCATATTCAGGGTCTAAAGACACAAGCGGAATTTAAGTGTTCATATATTTGGACTGCATTCCATTACTAATTGCGGACTTACCACGTAATATACACGAGCTTTTAACGGGCAGAGAGAAGTAGACCTTGATTCTGTAATATAAAAACAGAAACAGAAAAGGCACGGGGACCTACTGACCAGCCAAACACTTCGCAGCTGTGCCAAGCAGCGGCAAAATACCAGCCAAGCAAGAATATGAGCCTTTAAGCTACTACCTGTGTTGCCAGAGTGGTAAATTACAACATCATATAATACAACTATCTGCCCGTTGGCAGCATGTGTAGATTACGCGGTAAGCCAGCAGTGAGTGATAGAGTCTGGCTCAAATATATATAGTCAATCTATTTTTATTCCACTCAACAACCAGGATATAATTACCATAGAAAATGTCTTTGCAATTGTCAAAAGAAATTGATACAAAGCTCGCAAGGATCTTTTTACGCATAAAATTCGGAAATTGTTACGAAATATCCACAATGGAAGAAAACTGTAGTTTAGGTGACCAAATCCAATTCTGATGCATTTAATACAAGTTAAAATGTTATTGGAAAGAATTTAATTTGTAAAAACTTTGTATTTGTACTTATTCTGGATTAACTTCGCCATTCTTTTCCATTCCGATGCCTTCAACATATTTATATTTCACATTAAACCAGTGACTTTGAATATTGTCATTACCTAAGTTTGCAGAGTTTTGTGACAATTAATTTTTTTATGATAGTCAATAGTAATTTCTCAGCCAAACTCTGACTTTTTAAATTGTGGTTCTTACTATACTGGGGGCACGCTGCCTGTGCTGTCTTCCTGCAAAATGAGTTTTAGTACGTTATCAAACATATTTTAATTTTGTTTGATGTCCATAGACCCTGAATATACTAATCTATACCGATAACGTTAGTTAATTTCTAAGGCACTTTAAAAGCTGAATATGTCTGATTTTTGAATAATCAAAAACGTATTTCATTAAGCGACTATGTGGTTATTTTTAGTCTACCACATATTTTTGATAAAAGGCTGCTGCCTTAGAAGTGACTGGAACGGATCTTGGATTCTACCCTCTGCAGAGGTTGTCCAAAGGTATCAGTTAGAAAAAAAACAACAGTCGCCTTACAATTGCAATTTTATTTTCACGGCGTCTCTACGAAACTCAGGCAGCAAATACTAAGCAGGCGTTTTGCGAAATACTGACCGCTCGAAGCAATTCCGCAGAATACTGTTCCATCGGTTTTCTGTCCTGCAATGGACTGGGCGACGTCCAATCTTCGGACAGAAGTGCTAACGTTCGGAGCTTCCTGTGGTCAGGCAACGCCCCTTCCCCTCGACTGTCTTAGTCAGATGCCCACGTTTGTGCACACTTCAGGCTCTCGGCTTACTCATAATGAGGCCAGAGCCACACGGCAGCCGTCAGCCTCGCTTGTCGAGTCAAAAGGTTCAACTGTGCACCTTATCGTGAAAACTGCGCGAAATGAATTTTTTTATATCAGCAGGAGCTGCTTGACTTTTGTACAGTCAACGTTTCTCCCATGGCTGAAAGGTTTAATGTAGTTATCACAGTTCCGACTCCTAAAGGACAAGCAAAGACAAGGCTCACATCATTCCTGTCAACAAATTAAAAGAGTTTAAACAATAAGCATATGTTTTATATTGCTGAATTTCATCAAATGACAGTTCGACCGTCCTTTTAAACGCCAAACGCGATTTTTGACGTTGGCTTTAAGTAGACTTGCACAGAATCTACCCCATTCGCTTTCGACTCCGGCTCCTGTATCCGGTGTCGAAGCAAAACCGAAGGAGTGGAAATGGGGAAAGGCTACTAAAAGAAAAATAGACAGTCATAATACAGAACTAAGATAAGAAGATCCTTATTCCTATAGCATTAATTTGGGGCAGGTTTAGATTGAATGACTAGAGAGTAAGCCTTTTTGTAACTTTCAAGGTTAAAACATATATAACTGGTTATTCCATTGGGCTGCCAAGTACACAATATAGTCAGAAGTTTCTGATTGGTTGTCGAACACAATTAACTAAAATTTTATTTTAGTACGTAAATGGTCCACAGTACACTTATGTAGAAGGAAAACGTATCACCGGAGGGAAACGTACAAACAATTGCTTGCGACCTCGGGGATCTTAAGTTCCCAACTTTGGGCAGGTTATTATTCACCACAGCAAGTATAATATCGAATGGTGTTGCTAAACCTTTGTTTAAATGAGATCTCTTTTGCGGTAACCGAACCAGCATTTACTTAGTACAGTATCTATTATTACCATGCAAGTCCTGTTTTACGAAAATACGTGCATGGTTGGATAAGAGACCGTTGAGGAATCCAATATCTTCGACTGATTATCAGTTAATTAATACAGACTCTTTTCTTGCTTGTGGTAGACGGCAAAAGATAAACCTAGGTAAAAGAAAATTACAGTCCTTAAAGCATAACACTTAAACCATGAAAAATCATATGGCATGCTATCACAAAATTACTCGTGAACCTTTATCCAATTGCAAATCAGCGACCTAATGCGGCCCATTCAAACGCTTTTAACATTTTGTGAGACGTAGTTTACCATATTTAGCCAAAATATTGTTCGGTACAAACGTTTGACATGCAAATATTAGATAGCTTTGAAGTGTGGCCTGATGCCACTTCCATGAGAAGGTATATGCAGTGAAACATCGGTTAAAGAGTTCAATCCGCTCCAGCACTGAGATTTTCATGTAAAACGCTCGTCTGGCGAAACTAAGCCAATCAGACCACGTATGTTCACGGATTGGCTGAAGGCAACCGGGGGCAAGACTCTACGGTGGACACGGGTACACACACTGATAACTGCTCTTTGATGGAGCTGCTCGTCAAACGACGTCCCACCTTACTCAAATACCCTCGCAATATTTCATAAATTTCGATTTATGGCGTTGATTTGGGGCAGTATTTCTGTAACTTTGAGCATTCACTCACACATGGTTAGCATTCCAATTATTTGTCTGCCTGCTTAAAGTCTAAGCGGCAAATTCACGCGTGCATATTCCTTGCCAAGTCTGACGGCAGGCCAGTTCAACTAAGCGTGTGTCTATGTACTGTTACAAAAAGCCGGCATTTCAGCAGCGACAACCACAGCTTTGGCTGGGCGTGACCGTGGCCTGCAGGTCATCACGTGTTTAGGACACTACAAAGCCATTGGTGTGGTTACTAAAGTCTGTGGGTTGACTAACCTTGGCTTGTTTTTCTGCAGCCAATGCACCCGCCTGTTTGTATGCCCGCAAAAGTCCTACCTATCACAAATGTGTCCTTTTTTCATCACTGATCAAAAGTCAGCAACAAATTTGCTCGACTAGTTTTAGTACGGTTGTCAGGACAGAAGTAAAATCAATTGGAAATGTATGCAGTTTTCAGGTCACATGGACAATCCTGTCCGCATCGTCTGCGGGTTTTGAACTAGAACTTGTTTATAAGAGAACTTCAAGATAAATTGCAGGGCTTTCTATTTAATCTGCCAGACAAGCAAGTTCACAGATTTGATTTGAGCAAAGCATTACTTTCTAGGAAATATACAGTTTTTTTGGCACGTGCAGGCTCCAACGCAGGGAGCTGACGATAATCTACTAATCGATCTTTCAATGTGATGAGCAGCTATTCCAACTGGTTGATAGGGGTTCTAACGCTTGGGGAATTCGACGAGTTAATGCAAAGGGCAGGCATTGTCGAAGAACATTTTACAAAATAAATTATCTCCGCAATGACCTGGACAACGAAACTAAAAAAAGGACTGGTTAACTAGGCAGCAGATGCGAGCTCTCGTAATACGTAAGCTAAATAATCGTTAGGACAGACACACATTGCCAGCAAAGATAAGATAGAGTGGAATAGCAATTTCTGGGTCATAAGTCGTCATAGGCCAGTCATACCCAACTCTACTCGGTACACCATCAACGGGTCAAATCCAAAACCTTTTGGCTAGAAGTTCAACACACTTAGCACTGAGTAACGGGCTCTTTGTCCCGCTGGTGGAGATTAATGATGTTGACCGTCGTTAATGAGCGATCACCGACTGTTAACTGTACTCACTCGAACCGCTCTGCCTAAATTATAAGCAACTGTGCGGCTGATGAGGCGTCTCGAAAAAGAGCAATCAGTGAAGGTTCATTAGCAATTGTAAATAATCATTACTCAACATGCAATTTATTTATAATTTACTATTTCTGAGCATGAAAATGCTCAGTTTGGAGAACGATAAAGAGAAAAAGCATACTTCTGGGTTTGCCACAATTTATCTCTCTATAAATGGTTTACTATTGTAATCTTTATGCGTGTTGATCATAAATTATTCCCATTTTAATACATCTACGTCATTTATTTTGCCTGATAGAATGCGTGCACCTCAGCATTTGAATGTACCCGACATTTCTCCATAAATTAATCGTGAAAACTGATTTAACAGTCTACTTTAACGATCAAGCACCCGATTCGAAGAAATAAAGACGATTACGAGATATTTTATAATGAGATAATCAAGGGAATACTTGGCTAAGTTCAGTGTTGCTTAAAAATATTTTGCGATGCTTGGCTTAGACTTGTTGGTATGCTGAATTGTCTTTGAATTCAAAAATGCTTCCTTGAATATGTTTTGTAAATACCAACCGTCTGAAAATACATATGGACGGCTTATACTTTTTATTAGCCTTGTATAGCACAACAAGGCTGCAAATACCAGACAAAATAAAATTCTTGTTCCAGTGATCGCCTTTTCTTCTTCTTCTGACATACCAATCCAGTGCGATTCACACTTACCATACTTAAGTTACGCTTCTTCTGAAACCTAAAATATTTTGCAGCCCCGCCCCCCCTAAGGCCATAACGCATGCTCGACAATTCCGCACAAGATTTTCCCGTGCGTTCTACAGATGGCCACTTGATTGGATGCACTTAAACTTGCAAAGCCTCTTTGGTAAACAGGTATTTTCAGCAATTTATCATTAGGCCAGTAAAGTTGTGTGGATGATAAAAATCCTTCAGTTGGACGGAATTAGTATATATCTAATGAATACAACTCATAATTTTCATGCCACTTACATGGCGAGATCAGCGTGTAGATATAATTGCGCTGGGGGCAATTAGGATAGGCTGAGTATTGATCATAGATCGAGTGCGTAAAGTGAATGATTCCGTTTGTTGCACGACGTGAACTGCTGTCAACAGCGGGTAGGGACGGTATGCAATGGGCACCAGGCATCGGCCATAGAAGTGATATTGTGCGTATAAGCATCAGGTAACAATCCTCGATTACCTAGTCATCTAACCACTGCCTCGGCTATCGTAAGCATTCTTTGGCGTAGGCCCTTTGCGAATTTTCAGTTCACTTAATTTTTAAATAATTGAACAGTTTACTGAAGCGAAAAATCCTGACCAATTAAAGTTTTTTAAAAAAAATATCTACTTTGAAAAGCAAAATTTTTGTACTCGTTTTTCTAACCTGCTTCAACATATCTGCCAGATCAATTTATCTACTGCTTTGCCAAAGAGTTCAGTAGATAGGATAAAGCAACAAAGACACCAAACCTACCTAAACCCCTTGTGGGTGGGCTTAATTTGTCAGGACTGTTTCCATCCTATTTGTTCTTAATTTAAAAAAGACGTCGCATACTTTAAAAAAAACTGCCCAAATTGAAGCTCCTGAATAGCAATTGCTTATTAACTCTGAAGTGCAATTTAGTGCATTACCTTTATTTACAACCCAAGGGATTTTGATGGGCAAATGACAGCAAAATAAGGTGTTGAAAAGATCTTGTGGAAAAATGTGATACAGACTTAAAAAGGAATACTGCAATACAATAATAAAAAAATGGCCCCATTAACTTATGAAATGCATTGCTCAATTTCATCTTGTGTTTGAAGAATATGATCTACTTAACAGCACGAAATAACTTTAATTAGTATTTAAGGAGAAAACAGAAGTTCCCTGTAGTAATCATTCACACTATGCAGTTGCTTACCTAATGAAGGATCGATTCAGCATTTAAAATGTCAAGTAAAGGTATGATTCTATATGATACAGCGTAAGTAATAAGTCTTGTAAATCAGGTAAGTCAGAGAATCTTTCTTCCGTTTATTCGTTTGTAAAAGGTACAGCCGTAATTGAAGCTTTTACTTTTTCTGTCGCAGACGTTAGACATGGCCTCAGTCACATCAAACCAGACAAGTCTCCTGGACTGGATGGGATCCCTTGACTGATTCTAAAAGAACTGTTGACCGAGCTATCGGTGCCTCTTTCAATTCTGTTCGAGCTTTCCATGAGAACAGGGCAATCGCCTTTGCAGTGGACGACGGCCAAAATCGTACCGTTATATAAGGGAGGTAGCAAGATGTCTGCAAACAGCTTGCAGCCCATAAGCTTGACTTGACTTTCCTGAAAAATGATGGAGGTCCTTGTCAAGCAGACCAAACTAAGATTTTACGATGAAAGTGACATCATACAAAATTTCCAGCATGGCCTTCGGCGAGGGCGCTCCTGCCTTCAAAATTAACTGACTTCAATTGAGGCCTGGACAAGTGCTTTAGAAGAGGGCTTCGAAGTGTATTCAGTTTACATCGATTTCCGCAAAACCCTTGACAACGTGCCTCATCAACGCCTTTTACATAAACTGAGTGTTTGTAGCATCAAGGAGAAAATTTTGGACTGGATCTGGTCAATTTTAGTTGGTCGAAAACAACGCGTTCTCGGTCGTCTACTCTTCATTCTCTATGTAAATGACAGTCTTCAAGAACTGGACTTCAGTAAAATCATGTTCGCCGATGACGTTAAGCTCTGGCAGGTCATTAAGCACCCAAGCGACCAAGATGTTCTGCAAAATAATCTTTGCAAACTGCAAACGTCGTCCGAGAGATGGCTTCTAAATTTCAATGTGCAAAAGTGTGCCGTCCTCCACCTGCGCCCAACAAACTACCCTATCCCCCAGAGCAACAGGACATATCACCTGAAAAACATCCAAATTCCTGTAGCATTTACGCAAAAAGACCTCGGCATTTGGACACAGAGTAATCTGAAGGCCTCATTACAATATGTCAAAGCTGCAAATAAAGCCACGGGAGTGCTGCACGCTATCAAAACGGCGTTTCTAGCCTTCGATGAAGATCTCTTTGGCAGAGTGTACGGCACATTTGTTCGACCACACCTAGAGTATGGCATTAAGGCCATGCAGCCATGGCTAGCATAGGACACAGCATGTCTGAAGAAAGTGAAGCGTTGGGCAACAAAGCTAGTAAGAGGTCTAAAGAACCACACTTACATAGATACATTGGCATGCCAAAATTCATTCCCTCTGCATTACAGGCAACAAAGTAGGGATCTTACCTGGTTTAGAAGATAATAAACGGTCGTAAGAAAGGATTACGCTTTGAAGACATGTTTCAGTGGCACTTCTCGCCCCATCATCGTGGGCACACAATGAAACTGCGCACGAAAATGTCAAAGCTAAACCTCCGCTCTGAATTCTTCACGCAACGTGTCATACAACAGTGAAACAACCTTCCATAGTCAGTCGTGGAGGCACTTCCCTTCAGATCTAAAAACAACGCTTGGATAATAACATGCGCCCCTCTCCTCTCTCCAAGTCTGAACTCTAAAAACCAGAAATATATTGAATAAACAATGCTACTCACTGTTTGCCAATACTATGTTAGTAGTGGTACATTTTTATAGGTTGTTGTACACGTGCTAAATAGGATTTTAAAAGGCATTGCCTACTATCCTCACCAAATAAACTGAAATTAAAACATTGCATTCCCTAGGTTCACGCGAATCTAACATACCAAAAACAAAAAAGGCTGTCATTGAGATGGACTTTAAATACTGTATTTTAACTTCACAGATTCTACAAAAAATACAATTTCTGGCTTTTTGAACGGCCAAAGCCAGGTTTTAACCGCAAGTTTGATGACGAAGTTTCATAACCTACTCAAGCAAATTTTTTTAAGTTTGCCATTCCATTATCGATACCTACATCCATTTCCTTTTTCATATGCGGATAGCAAGCTAAAAAGTTTTGCAGATATCTTTCATAAGTCAGGTGTGATTTCCGGTTGGAATATCAGCTTAAAGTCCTGCTTCAGACCTACTGTTGTCGGGCCTCGTGGATGATCCTATAGCAAAGCGCGGTTTAGATAATTCAAAACAAGAAGAGGGAAGTCGTGCTGAGAATAACTCATACGAATAAGGCACCAGGTCTTAGATATATGACCCGAGAAAACGCTGAATGCAGAACTGATATGCGATCGTCGTAATGCTTTAATATCTGAATATTTTAGACAAATTTTAATTGCTGAAACAACTTACGCAGCGTTAACTGCAGAGTTATTTCCGTAGATTGCGGAGGTATACGCATTGTGCTTTTACATATTCATCCCTTTCGCCTTTTAGCACTTCAAGAAGATACCCGAATCCGTGCTGGCTCGGTCGTGTCTGGAGTCCTCCGAAAGGCTGTCACATCTTCAACCTACTCTGAGGTGAGCCTTAGTGCGACAAATTTCTCCCCCTTGTACATTCAATCCCATTTTTAATCCTGTAATCGATCAATGTGCAGAACCGAATGCATGTTAAAGAATTTAATGTAGACAAATAGGTAGGACGAGACCGGCGGTTGACCAGAAGAAAACTGTTTTTGGCAGCTTAACCTGTGGTTATTGACGTTGGTGATCCCCTTAGATGTAGGGCGGCCAGTTACCCAGCGTGGAAGTTAAATTTTTCGAGTTAAAGTAAAGAGCGGTATTCACACGTTTGGCCCTGATCACTATTTTCCCTGAACGTATGACAAGTTGTACGTTGTGTTCGACTCATCAGTGTACTTAAAATGCCTAACTTCGGGAAATACGCGGTTATGGTCATTTACATTCTACAATTTTTGATCTGCTAAGTATGACCTAAAGCATGTAGAATGGTGCCTTATCATGTCGACTCGATGCAATCCACGCTAATGCGCCTCATAATGCAGAAAGGTGTTACGATTGCTTCTAAACTCACCATGAATGCAAATAATGTATCTTCTAGCCAAAGCGCAAACGATGTGTGCATGAAGGAAGACCATGCCTTTGCTTAAATTTCGGCCTGGAAAGAATACCCACTTAAAATGCTCCATAAACATGACTTATCAGGTGGAAAAAAATTTACGTGTTTAGGAGCTAGAACAGCAGGCCAACAACTCGTGCAGTTTTAACTGCAATCAACTCATAGAGTTCGCTATATTAAAACGAAAAATCAATATTTGGAACATTTAATTGCAGTATGTTTACCCGTACCAGACACTGAGTTTGAGGACCTCAGTAAAAACGGTACAAACAATATTTACTTTGAAGTACTTATGTTAAAATTAAGTATTGGTAACATATTTGCAGGGTTTCATGCCGAGTCTTTGTCAGTGTAACCAAGTGCGCTGTTTTCCCAGTCAAGTGATTTGGCATCAAAGACAACTGATCATCTCTCATTTCATTGGTGGATGGGGCAGCAGCGAGAGGGGTCTACGACAGGCACACTTGATTTCGACAGTAATCGATGCACGTTCAGTGATCGCTAACGGATATAACTTGTCCCACTATGTTTTGGGTTTCATTTCTCGGGGCAGCTGCCCAGTGGTTTGTAGTGTAAGCAGATATTATTGTCAGCAAAGACAAGGGAGACTGAAATAGCCATTTTTGGCTTATTTACAGAAATAATCCAGTCATACCCGACGTCATGTGGTGCACCACACGAGCTTCGAATTCGCTACGTTTTGATCGAAGTCCAGCACCCCAGCATAGACCTGATCACGTTATCCTGCCGGTTTAGGACGGGAGGTATTGACAGTCGTTGACGAACGTTCACCGACCGCTAGCGGAACTCACTTTTCCAACTCTGCCTTTGGTCTCATTTCTCGGGCCGTGCCGGTAGCCACATAGCGGCTAATAAAACATAGGCAGATAATGTTGACGGCGATTGGTGAACGTTCATCAACGAGTGTCAATATCTCCCAATGTAGACCGGCAATACAACGAGCTCGTGGCCCTGCAGTTAGAGCGTTAGACTCTGAGCAAAGACGCTGCGAATTCGAGCCTTGGGTCGTGCACCATTTGGGGTGGAGGATGAGTGACTGATGACGACTTATAAGCCAGAGACGGCCATTTCATTCTCCTTTCTCTTCACCGGCAAAAACGTCTGCAAGTTATTTCGCAAAACTCGCGAACAGAGAGTATGCCCGAGGTAGCAATCACAAAGTGACACAGGGACCTCACACCGACGAAGATGAGCTACAAGAGTGAATTTGTAGCCACCATTGCTTCATTTCACTTCACCGCCTACCCCGAATCGCAGCTTGCTCGCATGCTTGGTTTTGAAGTCCACTTGGCGACAACGGCCCCTGTGAGGTCCTCCGGTTGATCTATCAGCGATTAGGTGAGCCTTTATGAGGTCATGCACTGATTCTGCCTTTACTTGATAGGGTGCACTATTCTTAAAACATATTCAGGGGCAATGTGTAAGACATTGCAAGACCCCTCAGGTCTATCCGCTACGTTGGTTTTGGGGAAACAATTTCTGAGTAATTGTTAGCGTAAACTTGGCTTAAATAAGGCCTTAAATCTCATCACCAATATATTCCGGGGAATAAAATATTCAACATAGATATCCACTAAGTTGTCTACAAACGCACGAGATGTTTAACTGCCATTGCACACGAAAGTCACTGTACTGTTTCGACAGATACCTAGCTAATGAAACTAAAACGATATCCAGTGAATCAACTGAATTTAGTTAAATTGTAAGCACTTTTACTGCAGCTCTTAGGCTTCGGTAAAAATACTATTAAGTACAGGCTTGCTCATGAAAATAGTCACCTGAATAACATGGAATTATTTAATAATACTAACACGTGCTTAAAAATACAGCTGGTATTGCTAACTGATGAGTGTTTTGAAACTTTACTTAAGATTTAAAGTCCCATTTGCCTCCCACATCAACATTGCACTCACCACGAACCAAAATGTTGAATTCTCCCGCATTGGACCTCATTTTTCTGGCTTTAATTAAGGGTAGCGTGGGGGTACACTATTGCGTCACGCAACCCTTCTCTAAAGTCTACGACTTCTTTGTGCAAATACAGGCAATAAAATAAGAAAAAACTCTGAACGAGACCCTGGAAATAAAGTCTCTAATGCGGGCTAAATTCATTCCTTGTTGTAAGTGTTTAATAAAATACACTTGGCACAAACTTCTATGTTCGTCGGTCAGCTATCGCACCTCGATCAAATCCCCCAAAAGCTGAATTTAAAAGCAAGGGTGGAAAAAGAGACGTGTATCGACCGCATTCTTAAAGCAAAAAGGCACAAATGAATGTGTACAAGATCGGACTGCAACACGACCAATCAGATAGTGTCCTTGAGTTATCAACTGGACTTATGACGTATCCGACTACCTGGGTAGAGCCTTAATCCTGCCCATACTTGACGCAACGTCAGTACGCATGTACGCGCCTTCAGAGCGGATTGCGTGCAGATCTGCTAGCACGGTTTCTCATAGCCTTTATGCTCACGGGAAGTTCCATGTCGTGTCTAAATATGAGATTCATTAAAAATAGGCTTTTTTTGCTGAATGACTTTAATCAATACCTAAAATCGATCAGTTTATTGTTTTCGGAATAAATTATAACAAGTATATTGTTTACACAATAACCCATTTAACAGTTCGATGGGTAAGGATGAATTTTAGTGCCATCTAAACAGGATACGGGGAAAGAAACGCCCTGCCCACTTAAAATACGTGGCTTTGCGATAAATTTCAGGACTGGAAAGCAAATCACCATGTAGTATCTTTAACACTTTACGTAATATAACATTAACTATTGCTATGGTGGTAGCCCTAGCCTAAACCCATAACTTAACCCTTAACACAGCTATGACCGTAAACCCAACTCTAAATTGAACCAAAATTATGAGAGACAATAGCAATATGCAAAGTTGGTGTTTCCTGTTATCATGCCATTTTTCGGTGGCCATAATTAGTATATATATGACAAACGTTACGATACAAAGGCATGGTATGACTTACACTGTAATTTAACAACGCTTTATTTAACCAATAAGTTAATCACTTTATCTCATACAGATTGGGAGTGCTTTTCAGTGCTGACTTCTTTAAACGTACACACAGGGCGTATAGTTTTACTGGCCTTCGTAGATATGATTGCTAGAATTTGCACTTTAGCATAGACACCTACTTCTAGCAGCTGTATCGTTGTTCGAATTTAGCAGAAACGGACACAACCTGATGAATAGAGTTGAGAGGATGAGAACCAGGGCAAGCTCTGTTGCGCTCAGGGCTCCAAATATTTACTTACTAGGAATAGTTTAAACCCAGATTCACAGTCATCGTTAAGATCAAGGGGTATGAGCCCCAGCGTTGGCTTTACTCATTGTCAACTCTGAAAAGTAGCAGCGTCAATGTTAGTATCAGTTCTACTCACGCGCAGCTGAATTGCTAGTTAGTAATAATAGGATTAGCCGTATCCATCTCCGCCTTATTGAACCTGTCTTTGAAAGTACTGAGGGTTAGTGAGGGTAGATAGTGCGGTAGTACTCGCGCAAAGTCTGCTGACACTCAACACACAGTTACGCATTGTTTCTGGCTTGCATTGGAGAAAGTGGTCAAAGCCAGGTCTTGCTTGGTATTCTTGACCCTAAAGCGAAGGTGAAGTGTGCGGTTGGTACCAACTACGTCCGCTATCACTATAATCTACCTCTTGAGCCTGTTAAGTTGTCCACTAACCTGTTGGTCCACTTGGTGGACTTAATCGAAATCGATGGTGAAGTACACACACCCCACGTGGCCATACACATCATCCTTACAATTTCTTACTCAAGACCAAAGTTCGTCACCACCATCCCCCATATGGGGGGGGGGGGGGGGTTGGCGCAGAGCTTCTTCTGAGCGACAGTTCTAGAATCCACAGTTTTCACCTTGAATGGGATTTCCAGTTCTTCATTCCTGCGAATCGGTTGCCGGTGGTATTTCGTATTCCTTCCATTGTTGCAGTCTGAAGGAGTAGACCGCGAGGTCTGCAAAACTGGATGCTTTTCCGCCTACCCAACACAAACTTCGGCATGCTGGATCGATCAAGGTCACACCTTCCCTCGCAGTAGTAGGCTCGACTGCGTTCATCCTCGCCCACTTGTGGGCGCGTGATCAGTAATCACGCGCTCGCCAGCTCGCTCGCAATTGCCTCCGCGCGAGAAAAAGCCCAGCTAGCTGACGGCGTGATGGTGGTGATGGCTGCCGTCGGCGACTCGCCCGACTCGCTTCCCACTAAAGCTAACCGGTTTTCGGTGGATCAACTGCCGCCATCAGCGCACACGCGCTGACGCGCGTCCGTAACCAGGAACGCACCCGGGAGGGGGGCAAGCCACTGCATTTTTTGCGTAAAAAGGCAGCCAGCTGCGGTCAGCGATGAGTATTACAAATGTTGGGTGCCTAAAACAGATGATAATGATGAGGATTATGGTGTAAAGTCCACCATGCATGCCTCAGTTTGTCATAAAAACCAACGGAATAGACAGTTGCATAAGCAGCGGTGGCAACGTCAGCAGCGGTAGCGGTAGCGCAGAAATACCGAAGGGTCAGCGTCTATAATTCACTTTTTACGCGACTGTTCATAAAACTGTTCTCTGCCAGTCTCGCTCGGTCCAACGTTTACGAAAATATAGGGTTGCGGACATGTAGAGTATAATAAAATTGGTATAGCTCTGATAAACCCATTTGCGTGCTCTTAATGTCGGCCGAATTCTGATATAGAGTTTCCAAAGTAAGCGAATAAATTCTCAAACAAAGATGCACCTTTACGTTAATGCTTTGGGACCTTAATTGACAGAACATCTTTTTTGGACTCTAAGTGACTGATTTACTGGATGTCAAACAAAAGAAGTAATTTCACGGTATTTAGATGCTGTTAATTAAGTAGACATTTTTTTGACAAACAGGTTCTTCCTGCTTGCAAAATGTCATTATTAGAACCATTTAAATGAGAGGCCCAAATGTTAAACTGGTATTGCTGTTATGTACTGTGGTAGGGTTGGTGTCTCCGGCATTCAATTGCTTAGAAATGCTTGCGTTCTACCAAATAGTATATTTTGAAGCGAGACCGTTCTACCATAAGCGTTTACCTGGCTATCTGCCAGCATCAGTGAGGAGGGATATGCGTGTGCATGGAATGAATTTATTATTTCTTAACTCTGCTCAAAACCAATTTTGCAGAGAATGCTGCTTGATAAACCTTGAGTAAAAGATATATTTCGTCGGAGTTGGTAGTCTCTATGACGAATATATTACTAGGAATACCTGCAGGCCAATACCAAGAAACATAGATAGGATCAACTCTTAATTTATTCAAAGACAAGAATAAGAAGATGTTCATAGATTTTGACATGCTAACACGGCAAAACATTATATCAAGCGCGAGCTAATCGCTATAACCGTTGTAGTGGGTTATAAGAAATAGTAGAAAAAGAGATAATGTTAAAAGAACGTGAACTTTTACTCTTAAAGGAATATGTCAAATGCATTTTACAATTTTAGAGGCTTAGAAGGCACCCGAGTACTTCTGAGATAAAGCCTGTTTACTTATCTGGTAGCTGCAATTGCGCGAAACACTAGAGAGCCAAGGCTTGTGTTAGAAGGTTGCGTGCACATACAAATGGTAGTTGTTGTCTTGTGTTCGAACCCCCGTGATTTCGGTAAGTTTTGAAAAGGGATGCAGATAGAGTTAACAAATTAAAAAAAAGAATCAGCTTTATATCTGTACATGCTAACGGCTGTGCAGATGTCTTTTGTATGCTTACCAGATAGCGAAGAAAATCAGAAACTTTCATTAGTCAGTTCAGTATCAGAATCAGTATCAGTATACTGAGGGTATGTAGGAACAATTCCTTTGAGTGCCCTATTTGTACTTATGTGCAGTGGTAGCAAAAAATTTGTTGCTTAGACTGTTGGCGAGGCCAGTTGTCCTGATTCATAGGATGAAAATAGGAGCAGACAGTGAAAAAACTCCTCAGGGATTTTTAGGAGAAAAACTGTCGCCCTTGTAGGGGTAATGCGTGAGATTTAGGAGAAAAAAGGGGGTTCCCACTGGGG
>JAYGXS010000006.1:7841706-7903074 GCA_036362985.1 Ligula intestinalis | reverse complement strand
GGGGGGGGGGGGGGGGGGGGGGGCATTGCAAAGGTTCCCGGGATCATCACCGTGTGGAAGCCACGTTCTATAAATTATAACTACGATCTTCACTTTCACCATATTATCAGAAGATGATACGCTTTTTTATAGCTATTCTAACACCATAGTGCTTGACACACGTTCAGAAATTATTATCTCACGTAAAATCATGTACTTGGCGGTGAAAATTACTGAAATTATGCCCCAGATTGATCATACTTTCAAATCAACCAACACGGTCCTAAAAGCTTAAAAGCAATCCTTTACAATATAATCAGTACTTGACGTGTGAACAGATGCGAGGATTTTAAGTCTTAACGCATAATAATGCAAGCTGAATGAGAGTTCTGCGGTTCAGTAGGACCAGGGTGGCATTTCGGCACTAACACGTGCAACAGATATGCGGGAAGATTTTTGGCGGGTTCCATTTTGATATCACAAATCAGATAGCCATTTGTTTGCCTACACTGATTCCTTCCAGCCATCTCTTCTTCGGATGTGGTCAGGCAGCAAGCCAGCTAGCCTGCGCACGGCTAAACTGGGGAAACCGTGTGCAGTCCTCCGTTGTGGCGCCGCTGCGGCGTATCGCAGAGGCTGCTGCCCCCAACGGGGAACTGGTTAAAACCCGTCGACAGGCTTGGCGGGCCGGTGGAGAGTTACGCTCAGTCAGCGAAAGGGCAGCTCGCGCGGCGGCAGCCTCTACCTCCTACGTTGGTGTTAACGATTCTACGGAAGAAATGTCCCCGTTGGTGCAGTCACAGTCCTCCCTGCCACTAAAAGCCCCCGTGGTAGGTCTAACTACAAATACAAACATATTTGTACTACTGAAAAGGTATCAGTAACAATGTTTGATTTTTAATAGTTCGACGACAGCGAAGACTCCAGCAGGCATCAGTCCTCGGCAAAGAACACACCAATAGAAAAGAGTCTTAGTGACCTGTCTTCCTCCTCGAAGTCACTAAGCACACCAATTAGGTCGCCAGCTCCACATAAAGCCAGCCTTAACTGCGCTCGTCCATCACAAGTTACCTCCTCCGCTGGGAACGGGGGCTCCACCAGCAATGTGCTCGATGAGGATCGATCGCAAAAAGCACTCATTCGTACAGCGAAGGCTACCCAGCTCAATGCAATCAAGCAGGATCTCGAAGTAGAGGCCCAACTAATGAAGGCAAGTTGCAAGATTGTAGGCGAATTCTCCTTACGTCATTTTTTTCAACTGAATGATTCATACCACATATCCTGTCTCTACTGTAGATGTTTGAATTTTTCAAGTGTTCAAACAAAGTGGATAATTCATTGACTAAGTCCATCACATTTTAAGTTTGACCAAAGCTTTTGAGAAAGAGACTATTAACATCTTCTTTCCAAAGAAAACCTGACTTTATCCCCTTTGTCATTGTTTGGCCACAAAACTGTGGTTGCTAATTTTGAATATATACTGGGTGTCCAAAACAAATGTATACACATTTTGAACAATTGTTACTTTAAGGTTTATTCTAATTTTATTATTTCAACAATGCAGATGTATTAAGAAATATCCTTTAATTGTTTTTTCCTCACTGAATTTTCACTATCTTTTATAAAATTGAGAAATAGAGAAGCCGTCAAACATGAATGCGCCAACATACCAATGCCATTTTTTTATGGTGTGTGTGATTCCATTCCTTCATATTGTCAGCTGTGTCTGGATAAAAGGGATGTCAGTTCGAGAACATGCAGTGAGAGGACAATAAAATAATACTTGTTTTTTTCACACTTTTTAAATAATAAAATTACAATCAATACCAAGTTTAGAATTATTTAAAATGTGTACACGTTTTTTGGGACACCCTGTATCAACATGTTTCATCTGCTGAAGACAAAGCATGCCTATGTGTAAAGTGATTTTTCTAGTCTTCTGTGAAAAAAAGATCAACTGCTTGAACGAGGTGTACGAAAAGAGCTTGATCATTACCGCTAAAATAATGAAAGCGTAGGGAAAATGGTTTAAGTATACTTTTAGGAAGAGAGTGTTATCCCTTCTGTTAACTATTTGATTGTATCTTGATGGAGTATGCTTAAGTTAAATTGAAGCCTTTTGCACTCTGTAGGAGAAAGCCCTTCACGAGCTCTACAATTTTGAATCCATGTCCATACTGGAGTGTGGGAAGGCTCTAGTAGACTTCGTGGAGATTTCGGCTTCCTATCATCGAACCTGTGTTGCTATCCTCGAAGAGCTGTCCCCCATGCTGAAGGAAGAACTTGGTAAATTTGCTGCTCCTGTTGCATGCTTGATCTTTGTTTGCTTTGAATGTCAACAATGCGTAATTACTTGTCATGGTGTAAAATTCACATCTAGAAATCTTAAATGGCATTATGATAGAGGGAAAAGTCAACCAATATGCCATAATTTGCTTCTCAAACCATTTAAACTCTGAAATGACTTAAAATGCATATAGATGTTTCAGTGAAATGTTACTTCTGAAGTCTCTTTGACTGTTGAAATTTAATAAACTTTAAATAACGCACTGACGCCTCTTCAACTATGTGAAAACGTATGATGTTAGTGGCAATAATCCTTTTGGCTAAATGATGATAAAGGGCGTTATGTATTACTTCAAATCAACTAATATGAGTATTGTGTTAAAACAGTAGAAGCATACGTTTTAAATGTTTTTTTTTAAAAATAAATAAATACACTGTGAGAGATGAGCCCAGCAGCCTTTAGCGACATCTGCACAAGTGTGCAGTGCAATTATGCTCCCCTAAACGAGTTGTGTGATGGACCAACAGGGGGGGCAACTTAGCGCACGGCAGGAGTTACTCGGGCCGTACGCCTCATACCACATGCCGAAGATTAGGAGGCGTGCATAGGGACACGCGTAGGTTCACGCTCACGCGGCACAAGCCGTCTGTGTCCGATCCGACCTCTGGCTTGACGCAGGGCATACGCGGATCAGGAGAGACGGATCAGGGGCGTACGTTAGATGTCGTGAAAGTCTGCTGTCAGTTGAAACAGATCCACGCGCAAATCACTGTCCCCGCATCACTTTTATTGTCGATATTGACGCTGGAAACGTCATAGAGCACTGATATGCTCCGCTTGACGTTTTTTATTGCCATTATGACTGCTTCAGTTAACTTGGATGTAATCCCAATCATAAGATAACCATTAATTTTTGCGCCCCCAAGCTGGGTTTTGCTTGCACGTCCACCTCTTTACAGTCTAGTCCAGCGAACATGGCAAGCGATGAAGGTACATATCAATAGGTCGAAAAACATATCCAGCAAGACAAGGGAGACTTGAATAGCCATTTCTTGCTTGCATTAGACAGTTATACCCAACAGCTGGTTTTACAACTCTTGAGGCTCGTATCCACTTTCATCTTTTTCAATAGCAATGCCCTTAGCTACAGAACTTTTGACCCATCCATTGCTATTCGCTTGGGTATGGTTAGCAATCGATGGTGAATTGGTCAGAAATGGCAATACAAGTCTCCTTTAGAGTTTAAAAAAGAAATGGTATCCTAAGGTTTCCGAAAAATGTCTTATTATGAGCTTTTTTACGATTGTGAGGTTTTCATTCATAAATCATCGTATCCGTCAATTTATTGATGCTGTCTTTACTGTATAAAGCAGGTTCCACGTCTATTTCAACATTTTATGAAAAATAAGTGACATCTTTCTCAATTTTAAGGTGAAAAATTACCTTCCCATAAACTGGATGTACACAGTGCGCAGTTTGTAAACCTTGAATTCTAGTGTAACAGTCAGTATGTTTTCAGAATTATTCGGCTATTAATAAACTTTTTAAAAAACCAAACGATACCCTTTCTTTAAGTCTAAAATCTAAAGAAGGCATAATTGGCTACCAAATAAGAACAATACATTATTTTTTCGTGCATGTTTTCCAAAAAATATATTTGAATTTATCAAAACAGTCAAAATTAAGGACGAAAACGCAAGCTGTTTTTAAAGTACTTACATTTTTTTAGTGGTCATAACGACGTTCGTTAAGAAGCCTGATTTCTATCGCGACTGAAATCATTCCAAGTTGGTTTCATAACAATCAGTATCACTATCTGAATGAATGCCGATTTGCGAAAGATTAACAATGTTTCGCCTATGTCAGCATGTTGCACGAACTCTGGCGCGTACTGTAGACACATACGTGATATACCTTCGAGATGGAATGCACTGTGCTACGTTCTGTTGCCCCTTCGGTTGTGCGCCATATTGTACAAAATATTTAGAATGCTACCGCTGCAACAGACTTTTTTCAGCGATACACCAATTGGCCGAAAGTTGGGCTCACAAGGCCATCTTCTAGCTTACGTTAACAGCTACTTTGCATTGATCCTTTGTGAAAAGCAGCATGTCACTTAATGTACTATTAAAAGTTGGCCGGCGAAATCCGATACATACCGTAACTGTTTTTAACCAACTTCATTCTTATCATGACAAACTTGTCTGTTTTGCAACCATGCAAGGCTTCCTAATTGCAAACATACATTGCAGTCTGGATGCTCACTTGTGAGGCTGCTATGCAAACATATCGCCCGTCGCAGTGACCTCACGATATTTGTTGAATTACTTCTAGACGAACAGTGCCCACTCCCGGTTTTCGGTCGCCAGTTGGAGACACATCTTCAAGCAACTGGCCGCCGAATAGCCTACCCAATCAAGGTCTGCGTCAGGGCGCTCAACAAACCTCGAGTTCTCGCTGAAGAGGTATATGCCAATTTTTATCCGAAACTGTAATTGATTCTTTCCTCGTATAAGGTTTTTAGCCAGTGTCCGCTTCACGCTGAATGACAAGTCCCCTGTCATAATAGCAACAATCTAATTAGTCTATTTTTAGGCTCTATGAAGTGTATATATCGACAAATTCCGGAAAGTCACGATATTTATCGAGAATGGTGACCAGTAGCATGTGGTCGTCAGTGCCAGCCTCAGGTTTGATAGTGCAAAGATATCTCGCAGTTCAGCGGTGTAAAGTGATTGAGCAAGACCGGAACACACCTATGGTACTCGTTCATACTCTGTAGTGTGGAATTTCCCATAATGCAATGTCATTTTTTGTTTATTCAAGCGGGTCAGAGTAAATGCCTCCGCATCCAATAGCACCGTCGTGTGTCCACAATTTCAGTCTAAGTTTAGGTCAGACTGCATAATAAGAAAAAAAGTTCAGAATGGCCCAGTGGCAGCCTTAGGAGAAAAAAGGTTATGTATTCTGATGGCAGTTAATAAACTCAGCAGGATCACACTCATATCAAAATTGATCGTAGTTCAACTAAATATTAATAAGTTATATTTATATTCACACCAAAGGAAGTGTCACATCGGTAGTTCAAAGCACTCTATACAATCTCTGTAAATCTTCGAACTACGTCTATCTACAATTCTCTATATTCAGCGTCGAATTTACATTCTAGTTTTCAAGCTCAGGGAATGGAGACCATGGTAGACTAATCGCCCGGACAAAATAGAAGTAAAATTCAACCGGTCATTCAAATGCCAGATATTTGGTATCAGGTCTGCTGAATAGAGCAGCCAACGCGGTTTGGAAATGCCGACGATGATTGTCTGTCCCACATAATGCACTAACTACTTAAAGAACGATGATAGCTGCAAGTGTTCATAACTTTTCGAGTAAATTCGCATGTTTAGCATGATAAATTTCATAGAAAGCGCCTTTCAAAAATCCATTTTTCAATATGTAAGATACAATCAAGACTACACGGAATGTTTAAGGAAGCTGTTATTTTGTCTTTTAGGGACTCTTTAGAATTGCGGGAAGCAAGAAAAAGGTGGATACCTTGCAGGTAAATTGTATATTTATTCATTTTCTCATTTTGTTAATTTGATATTGTGCACAAATCCGCGAATAAGGATCTTATGTGATTTTGTGCGGATCCCCCTCAATAGAATGTCATATAGACGTTTCTGGGAATATTTCGACAAAAAACTACCATACACATACACTTTTTAGTTATGGGATAATTGATATTCGTTTTAAATTATCAACAAATGTATTTAATCAGTACCCATACTTAACTGAGTATGACTTATTTGACGTTTGTGCAATGGCCTCTGTGTGTTGCGTTAATATAATCCAAGTGTGGAATAATTCTCTTCTCTAGATCCATATATTTTTCAATCAAACCTAGTTTGCATTTGGCTAAAAAGTACATCACGCAGTCGTTTAAGAGTATAAATCATAGAAAGAATCTATGTAATAAAATAATTGCATCAGGCAGACAAACCGAACATTATCACAGCATCCTTTTGCTGATATTTTATGTACTATAAAATCTTAACTTTTACTGTTAGAGTGAGTGATAGACGTTAATCTGGAACAAACGCATAGGGCTGGAAAAGGTGCGTGTTCCCAGCTGAAATAAACCTTTGGGCTTTTGAAAATGTTGACCTTGTGGTTCGAATATGGGTCGAAATTGTGGCTGCCAATAGGTATGTGCGTTAATTTGTCTTGGTGTGAGTGGAACATATAAGAAAAAAGACACAATAGCGCAATGGTAAGAGCGTTACACTTCTAATCAGTAGGTCACCGTTTTGAGCCTAAGACCGTTTACCCCATATAATCGAATCTAACCTGTTGATGACGACTGCTTGGCCAGGACCATCTATAGGGTTGATATAGAGATTATGTAGAGATGATAATTAATGAATAATGAATCAACGAATATGTCCAATTGGGCATAATTCGGCCATTTTCATTATCGCGCGCATAAAATCGATTATTTAAATAAGCTGTTTAGTGACCTAATTTTTTTCATGAAAACCTTACGTAACATCTAAAAGGACTATCATTTATCAGGCCTCCGCGTGTTTTTTAGATATCCGTCATCAAGATTCATGATTATTGCCACTAACAGGATTTTCAAATGATTAACATCGACCATTCTATGTGTCCTATTCAAACAGAGTGCCCTGAACACATTGCGGGCTGAGAGCATAATTGACCAATACGACTCATTCGTCATTGCTGATGTACTGAAGCAGTACTTGCGGCGATTACCGGAGCCGCTTTTGACAAGGAAACTCTTCGCTGAATGGACAGCCATTCAACATATGTAAGATCAGCGTTAAAGCCCGCCCCGTTTTTATTACAAATATATTCTTTAAAGCGTTAATTTGATTTAAACGTCGTGACAAGAAATAAAAATTCATTCTATATTTTCTGAGACCATAACCAATATTTGACGAAATGTACGATCTCATTAATTTGCCAATGAATGTGAATTTATACCAGAGGTTATGGTAATACAAACGTTGTCATTCCCTTTTCAACAACGATTGAAACAGGATTGACAAGAAAAGTGCAAATACCCTGAAGTGACTAGACGTATTACAACTGCGTTTTAATTTTCAAAGTCTTCATCGTCTTTATTCAGAATACACATAAGTCAGAGCTTGCACATGAATAAGGAATCTGCTTGGTAATCCACAATATTCAAAAATTAT
This sequence comes from Ligula intestinalis, assembly GCA_036362985.1. NCBI lineage: Eukaryota > Metazoa > Platyhelminthes > Cestoda > Diphyllobothriidea > Diphyllobothriidae > Ligula > Ligula intestinalis. The sequence continues at coordinate 7,895,589 of JAYGXS010000006.1, read as the reverse complement.
AATTTGACATGTAAAACTCACATGTTTCTTAACAATGCGCCTTACTAGATCTGACAAAACACATGCCTTAATTAATATGACGTTAATCTAGGTGTCTTTTTTATTTGTGGTGCAATTTCCAGTAAAATAGCCTTTTTTGTGTCATGAATGACCAAGAATTGTGATGTAAATAAAAATTTTCATTCTGTCATCTTATTCCAAAACACACTCTTACCGAACTGTACGAGCTTCCTATTACCCAGGCATGCGCACCAATAAATGCTAATTAGTATGGATTTGAATGGAATCACTGAACTTTCCGCTGACTCATAAACAGTCGTTAAACAGAACTGATGAATAGAGGGTAACATTCTTCATAAGCGATTTTTATCTGAAATATTTATTTAGGTGAATAATAGTTTCAGCTAAATTTTTAACGTTTTCTATATCTTAATCCCTAATATATGTAGATCGGGCACACATCTTCAAGTTGCACACTTATGTCAAACCGCATCCAAGCTGCCGGAGGCGTCACGCGTGAATGCTGGGTACCTCTTCCGGTTTCTGCAAGAATTGGCGAAGAACGCGGATAAAAATCGAATGACTGCGACGAATCTCGGCATCATTCTGGGTCCAACGCTACTTTCGCCTCCACTCACTGTAGATAATGATGTCCGCGATAATCGCAAATCTTCCAAGGCCGATGCATTCGCTGGCAACAATCGTCAAAATTTTATCCGCATGAAATCCTCGAGTCCAGATTCGATTGTTGCAAAATCCAATGGCGTGTGAGTTACTTAAGTGAAGTTTCTCTCATGAATAATTTTCTCGATTGCGTTTAAGGAGCATTGGTATGTCAAATGTACTGATTTTAAGTCAACTACCGATTTCCATGAAGCCCACTATGCTCAAAGGAGCAAGGACGGTAACGAGATTTAAGTGTAATAGACGCTTTACTGCATACCTCACTCTAAACACCCAACCCGTCTGAACCGAGGACAAGACAGAAGCAATAGAACCGAAAAGGACAGGGCGTAGGCCGCCTTCTCCAATCCACGCCAAACGACTGTCTTACTTGGTCTTAAGCATTAGTAGTCTTTTGCGCTGGTACTTCCACGCTATAAACTCTCACTCACCTTCAGTAGATGCCAAGAGAGACTCAAAAAACCAAGGCTGATACTTCTACTACTGCTATTTATACAACTACTAACCATGAGTGCAGCTGAATAATTGTGGTACTGATTCTATCACTGGCGCTATTATTAGTTAGATGTGGCGCTGAATAAAGTCAGCGCTGCATCTCGGATAAGGCGAGTCCCAGTAAATACATGTTTGAAGCCCGTAGCACCTAGCTGTATCCACTAGACTTTGGCAGGTTCGACTACAAATTGCTGCCTGTGTAAGTGTTTACGAAGAAAATGGCGGTCCAGTAAAAACTGATCAAGAGGGACTATTAAAGCCTCCCATTAAATCCTACAAACCTCCATCATCATTTCAATAGTCTTCTGTAGAGCAGTAAAAGCTCTTTGTGTATGCAGTGCCGCCAGTCAGAGATCTCTGTGCTTCTTATTTTTATTCAAGCATTGTATCCATTTAATGCATACACAGAACCGGGAGTCATGCCTAGGTGTGCCTATCGCACCGAAAGCGATCTGTCCCCGATCTTGCCTGCTGTCATCTTGAGTTTTTCTTGACACAGGACGTGTGCTGAATACACAGAACTGTCACATTCATTTAAAAAGGCGTTTGCCCCACCGTTTTGCTGCCCACATTGTTTTATCTTTCTTACGTTATTGGTTAGCCTCTTGGCCATGGCCTTGGCCGGTAAGAGCTTCTGAAATTTATGGATCCCATAAATTCTGCTGTCCTTGCTATCTAAAGTCTTCATTAAGCTATCATGACTGTGAATTATTCACTAAACATCCTCTAAAAACTGCTGTTGATTTAGCTGTTCATGCACGACTTGTTCTCCCTTTGTAACGCAGATCTGATTCATTGACATGTGCTGGATCTCGCGGTGGAGTTATTGAGCTTCTCATCACCTACGCTGATGAGATCTTTCCTGATATAGTCGACGAGGACATGTATGACCTGGACAACGTGGTTGTCGAGAATGGTAAGTTGAGGGCAAGTTACAGTCTCGAAGCAGTTGAACTACAGTGGCATCTGAAAGTATGCTGCTGGGCCTAGAATTTCACAAACTTGAACGTTGTCACGCATATTCTTAATGCAAACAATTTGTCCCTTTTCTCAAAAACAAATCATGCCAAATAGGTAACAGAGCATTTTGGCGGTAAAATACATAATGCATCGGGCATGGTCTACGTGTTTGCATTTTGCATAATACCGAGAGCAAATGAATACAAATTTCAATTTTCTGGCGTGAATGCAAGAAAACCATCATTCTAGCTTCATTTGAGTAATCGTTTTCATGCGAACATGCAATTTTGAATTCGATTCAGCCTTTCGGGAAATTGTTTTCTAGACTGCAAACCAGGACTTCTTGAAATATAAATGTAGGAACTCTATTGCCTTGTGTCCAGCTATCTTCTTTTACATCTATCATGGAATTCAGATAACCTGACCATCAGTTTACCTTCCCATTTTTATTGCTCGCTTGTATTCTCACTCATGCCACCTACTGTTGTTTCATTTTTTAATCACTCGTGAAAACAGTGTCAACCTCGGTAGGAAGTAAATAGTCCTTCCTCTATATCAGCTTAAATGAGTAAGGCCCTTTTTAAGAAATAAAAAAACAGATAAAGTCATTTCATTCGTGAAATATTTTGTTGTGGATCGTAGCTACGGGTCTTCCTTTATTTATGCAATTACTGCGTGAGCGGGTTAAAAAAGGATTGTACTTATTAAAATAATAAAAGAAAATAATGTTATACTTTAAGCTTTCGACAGCAGGTCAATCTAATTTTAAGTAAGTCAGCGTTTTTGTAAACATATTTTTACGCTCATACTCACTGCCATTACGGCTGGCACATTCCCAAACTGTCGTTCTGTGCACATGTTTTAACGATTGTAAGCTGTTGCAAGACGCAGATCGTTAGAAATTCAGATTGTTGCGTACATTCTGTGTTAAAAGTCGAAAGAAAATTGGAAATATGCTGCCATTCCATTTCTTTTAACTTATTTCAACTGGTGTTTTTATGTTATCAAGGATATATGCAAGCAGGAGGACATTACCAGCAAAGACAAGGGAAAGGGGAATGGCAATAGCCATTATAATCATTAAGTTTATTACCTACAGCCAGATTTAAATTGAAAATTGATGTGGACACTATAAGGCTTCTACTAATGTGAAGGTTTTTTTCATCCCACAGAAGATCCATTTGATGAAATCGAGACTCAACTGCCTGCGGGCGTTTACGACTCAGCCTCCTCGAAAGATCTGCAAACACCCGATGGCAGCCAAAACACCCCACGGCTCATTCACGTTACCGAGCTGGGTCGCCGCACACAGCGTTGCCGCAACGAGTTTTCCCGGCAAGGTCGCGTGTTTCGCAGTTTGCCACAGCGTCTCAAGGGCAAACATTACTCCTCCACCTCCTCGTCGACCCCTCGTGGCTTGCACCCCTGGCAGGCCCTATTTACCGGCAGACAACAATCTTCGCAGACACCGGCTTGTGTTGTCTCCTCGCCGACGACTAAATGCCAGCTGTCACCACATTCCGCGCCCAGTACACGCCGTTCCCTTACGCCTGTTTTGAGTGCTGCGGATAGGTCACAAAATACACCGATAAATGTCACCGGCAGCTCTACTAGAGGCCCTTTGCCAGACAGGGATGCACGCATAGTTTCCCGACAGCGACAAAAAGCTGCCCTGCACGATCCGGCAGTGCTGCGATCCGCGCAGACGACTACTGTTCCCCTGCAGTCACGCCTGCCTGGAGCAGAAAACGCTAACGCCGGGGCGGCGTCCTCTGAGGACTCGAGTTGGAAGCAGGCAACATCCCGTTATGGGGTTTACTACGGAGATTCTCTCAGTCTGGACAGTCACCTGACCATGGACGAGGTGGAACCGCAGCAAGAGGCACGCCAATATGAGGAGCGAACACAGACAGCCTTTCCACATCCACGCAGCGATCTGCAAAGACGATATCAGGAGTGGCGAAGAGCTATGCTTGACAATAGTGAGGAGGTAGCACCCCTGGGCAGTAAGTTCTTCCACGGAGACCTCTACGATACGTTGTTCACGTTGCAGACTCTCAACAGTGTATCGGGTCTGGAGAACTTCCTAACGCGCGTTAGATCGGTGTATGAAGCGGGCACAGCCATTAATAAGCCAACGGAAGCCGGCGTGGTTGTGACGAAACCAGTACCCAAGAGCGCTCAAGGCGCGTGTGATACTTTGGGAAAGGTGACAGTGACCTCAATGCCCATCACCGAAACCACGCTATATGGTAGGTTTAGTGTACTTTGGTGGTTTCGGTCTCAGCCAGTAAACGTCCACTTATTTAATATTCTGTCAATTAATTATAAGGATCACTACACTCTTGTTATATTTGCATAACCGCTACTTATTCCGTAATAAGAGTAAGCGTGTTTTATCTTACGACTTTAACGTCCTCTGTGTTATTCACTGCGTACGTTCAATGAAGTTAATGTACACATAACATTGCATCCTGCCACGAAGATATTAAGCATCATGCAAGTAATTTTTCCACGCCAGGTATCGCTACTCACCCAAAAGTATCGACCTAGTTTATTCACATATTAAATTCCCCTTCGCGGACATTTTAGTGACAGAAATAAAAAGGAATAAAAGAGTATTTTCTATCATTTTTCAATGAGATCTTTTTGCATTTTATTATACTAAATTACTTTTAGTAGTCTTCCAAGGGTGACGTGACTTGTAAGGTTCGTAAAACTTTTTTCTGAAGTACTTAACTCGCTGTCCAGTTAAAAAAGGAGCTTTGCATTTATGGATACGATATGTGTTTGGCATGGTTCCACAGCGTTGGACTCGTTTGGCGTTCGAGTAGTGGTAAAATACTTCTGTTTTTTCTTTAAATAAGCACGCGTCTGGCTGTTGTATTTGAAAGCTCATTATAGTTATTAAGTTTACCATTCCCTTTTTTGATATATCCCTTTAATTTTCTCTTTTTTAGCACCGTTATTTTCCACCCCTATTGCAACCGTTCCTGAATTAGAGACTCCTAGGATTTTTTTGATTTTTATGATGATCCCTATAATCGATTGTTACATAATATTGAACTAAAAGTCAGACTGTAGACCCTGCCATTTGCATTTCACCATAGTCAAAACCAATTTAACGTGTAATTCAAATAACGGTCAATTTTCAATGGTTCTATGGACAGCCGCTCTGTTATTATTGTCATTTACGACTTGAATCAGAAGGCTTCCTTCCTTTCTTTCTGATGCCCGCAAAGAAGTTATAGGTTTCACGATTATTTCAGAGAAACCTGTCTTATTCAGCACCTCGGACATAAACTTTAATCACACCTACTTAATCGGCTCAAAATACATTGGGATTATGCATATGCACTAAAGGGTCCTGCAACTTCGAAAACAACTACGAACTATACTTGTGATGGGATGAGAACAATGCTCTCCGGCAGAACATGCAAACTCATTAAAATACCTCCAAATGGTGCAGCGGGCTAAAAGATTTTGACTAAAACTTTTGAATCGTATACTTGTTGATCCTGCTGTACTCAAAACATTTTCCCGACTGGCGTTGTTGGTGTACATTTGTGTTTTATTGAGCCACCAGTGTATAACTGATTTATTTGAAATTAAAGACGTTCTTTGAAAAAATAGGGTTTATTCCGTGAGTTTTCGAGGCTAGAGCCCCAGCCGGCCTTGAGATGCAGAGTACATTGAACATGCCAAAAACAGCTTATATCGTGAGTGCATAGAAGAAATCGATAAAGGCGTGTCGCTCGCGCCATTTGGCTGCTGTCATATGTCTCTCATCCCGTTCGCATTGGCTTGCGTCGCGCCCATTTCTCCTTGAGAGTTTTGCACACACCATCGAGCTCGATGTGCCTGTTGATACATGATTCGGCCGAGTGAAAATTGAAGAAAATGTGAAATGTCAGAAAATTATCCAACGTCTGTTCTTCTAGATTATCACTTTATTCCTTTTCCATCTATGTAGAAACACGCCGTCATTCGATTTCAAGTTTGGTCCTAAATGAACAAGTCGACACGGCGCTACCAAGGCCCATAAACCCGGCGCTGCAGCGACACTACCGAAAGTCCCTCACCTCACCCTCCTGCATGAAACCTCGACAGGTGTCAATTCCTATTTCGCCTGAGCCGGTAAAACGAATGACCAACACGCTGCCTCGCGTGGAAGTCAGTCAACGCACGACGACAAGTCCATTGTGTGAGAAATCGACGCCGCAGCTTCCCAAGAAAAATAGGTCAGTAAAAAAAGACATTTATGCATATGTGTCGTTTTATGTGCTCTCAGATTATTTTAATCTTGACAAGATGATGGGCGACTGGAGTTATCACTTCTTTTTTGCTAGGCATCAGCAGCCTGTCATACACCAGTCTGTCGATTTGCAGTTTTCAAGGCTAAACCTACAAGTTTTCCCTCAGTGGAACCATTGATTCACGTGCAAGTTGTTCTGTCGATTCCAATCGGGTGCATACACGATTGTAAGTTGGCGCTCACTGGTCGCATGACAGTAGATATGCGTCATTTTGAGTTTTTTCCTCACGCCCTGTAAGCCATCATACAGCTAAGCTTAACCACCGATCACATTAAAAGATTGGAATGACCACTTCAGGCTAATAAGCTGTTGACAATAAGAAGATTCAATCGCTAAAATAGCACTTTTATTCGCCTGCCGTTTCGACATCTATCGCAGATTCTTTATCAGAGTCATGAGAAAAGAATAGCAGCCGAAACGGATGACATAGGAAGTGCAGTATTTATAGGAAACCGTCATTTTTCTTCTGACGTCTATGATGAAGAATTTTCGATTGATGCTTAAACGTCGGGTGAATAAAAGTGGTGCTCCAGCAATCGAATCTTCTTCGCTTCAATTGCTTTCTGGAACTCGCATGTTCGCTTGCATTGACAACTAATCAGTTGTTATCAGCCGGCAATAATTAAGCGCATTGCAGAAATATAGTCTTGAACCCCCGACCTGATATGAGGAGGGTAAGTGCTTAGCGAATTACGTACTTGTGTTTTCTAAGAGTTAATTTTGTGACACTATATCCTACGAAATATCTATTTTTGAAAACGTTTTGCATTGGTTTTAGGCATATTTGTATGGTCTTGCGATAAGTGGCAGAAATATACGAAGCAGAAGGGGAGAACTGAGTGTTTGCTCTTAATATTCCGATTGCTCTACATTTAGCACCGCTTAAGTACTTATTCATCTGCAATCATCATGCATAATACATATCAGGATAAAAAATATCAAATTGTCAATGATTTCATGCATGAAGTTAATTTGAAATTGCTTCTGTCGTATGGCAGTGAGGTGAGCGTTATCCAGCTTCCGAACCCAGATTAAGGATAGGCATCCTTGAATCACGTTCATCTACGAACAATCAATTCTGCCGTTAAGTCTCGTTAAAACCAAGCAGTAATGTGCGGGCATTTCTTGCAGGACAACCTGCGAGTAATCTTAAGAGTACTCAAAGCGTTTTTCGTGGCTTAATCGCGCGTTTAACCAAATATTTTTGAAGCGTGGATCCGAGTCGACTTGCATTATTTGCGCACATCACGCTATCCGAATAGTACTGAGAAATGCACTTTTGTATATTCTGGCATGTGTGCCTTTCCCGAAATCCCGAATATGGTTCTGTAACTCCCCAACTGTTGCCATTAATAGAGTGCTGCGATAAAATCCGCACCTTAAACAGACGCTGCCCAGCTAGAAACGCCCCAAAAAACGCAAATCCTTTATTAAATCAAGACTTTAATCCCACAACTGCCACAAAAGATCAAGCAAGCAACCCGGTCGTATCAGAAAGCTGAAGGATCTATGCCATCTGCTTGTTAATGTTCACACTTCTTGAGAAATCAAACATGTCTTTGGCGGAGAATATATTTTTTTTATATAAACATGTTAACTGGTATGGCCCGGCTCTTCATACTAATGGTTTTTATTTCCTAATTCGTAAAGGACTGCTTCACTATTGATACAGTATACAGCAAAAATCTCTTGTAGGGCCGTCTACATACTTATTCCCCCCACCCAGCTGTCTCAAGTTATTTGTGGGCAAACCTTTAAGTCTTAGTTACTGAGTGTCAATGAATCTTTAATTGTGTTGGAAATGATCAAAAAATATTAAATAAGAGAAACTTATACTTGCTTCCATGTATTCAGTTGAATCAAGTCCATCAACATAAACTCTTGTTGCTTCGAAAACTGATGCCGATTGAGGAAAATTCAACTCTATTTTGGCGGAATTTAACAAATTAGAAAGAAATGCGGTCTTACTTTGGCGGAATCTGACAAAAAGAAAAATCGGTCTTATATTAGTGGACTTTAACGGAAAATGGGATATTCTGGTTACTAAGGGTGTAAAAGTAGGTCATTGTTATAAGCCAAAAGCGAAAAGGCATCTAAGGACAGTCCTGTCCAATAAATATTTCTTTTTTTTCGTAGGTCATCCTGCGCTGCTCGTCTGGGCATTGATACTCCAATTACTAGTTTCAGCGGGGAGTCAAGAGATCGGTGTATGGAGACAGGAACCACTCGTTCAAGCCAGCCAATGACACCGAAGGCGGCACGTGCATCAAACACTCTTCCACGAATGGCCGCCGAGAGCATTGACGCAGACCACACCGTACCGAGCATCCGTCCGTCGGCCGACAATGGCAGGTCCACAAATGCGTCAACCGGTCGACACCCCATCGAAACTACGGCGAACGCTGAGGGTGACATTACCAAAATATTCCGCACGGCTGAATCACTGCCGACGCTTGATTCCAAGCCTTGCGTTCATGAAGGCATGTCACGTTTTCCAGTAATGTTCTTAATTAACAGACAGCATATTTCAGGGTATTACTAATGTCTAGCAAATTATTAAAAGGTTAGTTCTGTGAAAAAAAGAGCCTTTGTCAAAAAGCACCTCAATAACTGCTTCGCTATCAACAATGTATGACATTTAATTGTTTTTCTTTCAGAGACAACTGCTGTTTAAATGATTAAAAAACTGTAATATTAAGGTTTAATTACAGGGTAAATATCCGTTGACGTTAAGGGACATACCTTCAGTTGATAGTGTTAAACATGTTTTAAAGGTGTACCTTTCTTAAGACAATGTGCATAACGTAGCGTGTTTGTAATTTACGAGTCTAAGTATATGCCAGTGAACATAAATGACAAGCCTTTTATGTAGATTGTCAAATACGATTGTCAAGCAACGTATTAAAAGGAACACAAAAAGCCGTTAACTGCTCGCTTTACCAATCACCGATGACTCCATTGGGACTTATTTAAATGCCGTTAAGTATTTCCTTTGTTAAAACGGACGCAAGTTTGATTGTAAGACATACATAAAATTCGACACAATTAAACAACTTTTTTAACCATTGTGTCATGTTTTAGACCTTCTTTTGGAAAGAAGACTTGTTATTATTTGCTTAGCAAAGCTGCAATAATAGACGTAATTACTGCACTTTTGATTTGTAATTTATAATTGTTACTCATATCTGCTGAACATTTCATTTCAGTGAGCCAGTCCAAGATTCATTTGATAAAATGCATTCTACTCCATTAATGTAACTGGAAGTCTTAACATTTATTGAGCCAAGTGCTACAAAAAACTTTATAAAGCTTGAATTTCATCTGCATTTCAGTGCATTTATATGTTAATATCGGTGTGCGCATCTTCGTTTAAAAAAGCAATTAAGGGTGTTTTCATACTATTGCAATATTCGCATTCGGATAAGGCATCTTATTTTATACATAATAATACATTTCAGATACTATGAAAACATGAATCCCTTGTGCAGAGACCACCTACCCATCAAATACCTGTTCTAATCTCTCAACATCGGCCTGTGATTGCAACTAATACGCATGCAATGCTACTTGTGTTCGACTATGCCTTTTTTAAGTCAAGTATTTTCTTTCATTTTTCCCGTCTTGTACAGAAAGAAATTGTATCTATCATTCTGATATTTAACGCGATTATTTATTTTTATTTGTATTGATGTTTTACCCCCGCCTTAGTGGACGCAAGTGACATGCGCCTTTCGAAAATTTGACAAAGCACCTTTAAATACACTTTCATTTGTCATTTCAATAAATTGTTATGGTTTGGTGTAACCAAGTTCAAACTTACTTTATGATTTTATTCTGCAAGTAGTGACTTTTCAAATAAAGAGGCTAAGGCTTAAGCCAACGCATGGGAAGACACATGTATGAACCGAACAAAATATGCGTTGTAATCGATGGATAAGTTAGGTTATCTAGAAAGAACGTTCTTAATTTTAGATGGTCAACATTTATATATAAAGGGAAGCCAGCTATTATAAAGGAGACCAACACAGGACAAAAACGAAATTGATAAAAAAATGCAGTGAGTATAAGTTGAGAATTTCTCTATCTTCTATTGCGATTATAATTCGGCCAGGAATGCAGTAATTATAGCAAATATAGTGAAGCAATTTTTTGAATTCTAGGAGAGGAAGCTTGAAGAAGACGGATTGCAAAAGTTGAATTTAGAAAATATGAAGTGTGTTAAGTTAGTTCATTATATGTGTCGGACTTCAAAACAGAACACTCATCAAGCAAAATGCAGCTCAATTTCGCCAAATTATTAATAACATCCTCGCTGTTAACAAAAAGTATTTACACATAATGCGAAGAAATTATTTGGGAAAATGGAAAGTTAAATGTGCGTATTTTCGAGATTGTTCTTCCAGCGCGTTGGCAAACTATGGAATGCATAGAAAATCGGTAACTTTTTTGCATGTCTTATTTAGAAATTTGTATGTGGCATCTAAATCAATATACCTATTAGAACATGCCTCATTTGAGTGCACTATAGCTAGGCATTCGCGGCCTTTTTCTGATTGGGCAAGCGCTGATGATTCATCTGTTTTCCAATGCGAATTTATGTTCGAGTTAAACTGTGGGCATGTCCACCGGTGACAAATACCTTTGTATACCTGTATATTACTACATAAATATTGTTAATAAAAGTTAAAATGCTCATCCCTAGGGAGAAATGGAAATAAAATGCGACTTCACGAACGATCTTTTTAATGTAATTTTTTGAAAGGCTGTTCTTATTTTCATCCAAATGCAGCACCCTTTTATGGTAAACGGGTATCTTCGAAATGTCATCGAAGGTACTGGGTTGTTTCAACCAAGCAGGACCCCGGCAATTGACATACTTTATCTATTTTAGGCACTTCTATGCATGAACAGTGTTTGGGGAGCAACCTTTTGTAGTTTAAAGCCACTGGTAATAGGTAAAGCCCACTTACCAGAGTCACTAAAACGGCACCTGGTCATGGGGCTTAAAGACTCTATTGAGGCCTGGAATTATGTCAGGTTTGTGGGCCCTCAGTCTATAAACAAGTGCTATAACCTACCAATCCATTTTCTTTGTTGAGGCTCAGTTTGGCCTGAATGAATTAACCGTTCCGCTAATGTCTTTGATGTTGGTGTCACGAAGGGATCCGAAACGTCAAGCGAATTAAATTCTTGCCCTAGAAATCACACATAGTAGTTCTTCTTCTTTTCTGTACAGTATCAACTAGAACCAGGAAGCTATCGAGATACGTTTGAATTTGTCAAAGGTACAAAATATAGAACTTAAACAGGATACTGATGGCACGCCGGCAAAACGTAGATGAACCAAACATTATCACTTTTAAGAATTCAGTAACTAGTTTTGCAAAATTGATAAGGCGGTGTCATGACTCGCGTGAACCTTTCATTTACTTGCTCATGTGGAGCAGGTGATTTTGGCCGCCCGTCGATGAAAGTTCACCGTTCATTTACGAAACTCACGCGTCCCGCTACGCCTCAATTCTTACTCTCTATCTCATTTTAGTACCTTTGTAATCCTTCGACGCAAAGTAGTCAGTTACAGATAAATATAAAGAGCTAAGAGTGTTTCTCATTTTTATTTGACATTTCATAACCTCGTTTCAAAAACGTCAAAACACTGGTCAAATAGTATCATTTTTACTTTAACTTTACCCTCGAAAAAATTAAGTACGCAGATATTGGTCAGCTGAATATCTTATTAAAGTGCTTTCTTAGGAGGTAAAGTATTATATAAAAATCTTTACTGATCTTCGGTATATTAGCTGCCGACTCTTTTGGGAAACATTGTGGGCTGAGTCTGCAAATATGAACCAAATGGCCATGTTTATAAGGAATGATATCCATAATTTTTTATTCGTCGCTTAAGAAGCAGTTTGGGGTATTTCGCTGTAGATGAATTAGCCTGTTTTAATTCCTGAGTGAACTGTGGAACAAAATAAGTTGAATTTACTTCTACTCCTTAGCATTAAGTAGATGTGACAGTTTGGTTTTTAAAACAGCAAACACATCTTGCTCTGTTCTGCTAGTTGGTGTCCCTTCTCAGGGCACGAGAGTGCTCTAGGGAGAATTCCACAACTGGACTTTGAAAGTGATAACAGCAGTCTGAAGGAATACTGAGGAGATACTGCAACTCCTGGTGTAGAAACCATCCATTTCTGCTGTTGCCTCTGATAATGGATCCGCGACGGGATCCAGAATAGCCGAGAATAAAGTTATTGTCCCATCGACCACACCTAATTCTTTTCAATTGTTTCCTAGACCTCATATTGAAGATTATATTAGCAGTCAATCCAAGGTGTTTAAATGGATCGGACGGATCACGGATCACGGATCACGGAGAATCAGTTTAAAGTCCACCCTTCCTACTGTGGCACTCCTGCTCAGTGTTGTAATGGCTTCCTCAAACGGGACTATATAATAAGAAAATTACTAGATGGGACCAATCAGATTGAATCCTCACGCGCCTAGCGGTTCGATTGGCCATCTGGCTGCCTCTGCCGCGTACGGCTCGTGAAACCTCGGCTCCCACATGTGCGCCCGTCTGCTCGCGCCGTTTTGTCCGTCGGCGGACCCATAACGTAAGAGGGTTATCGCCGTGCTAGAAAACTATGCCCTCTCCTGTTTCTGGTCTTCTTGACTTGGTCATGAAACCGAGCTAAAGTGGGGAAGGAACCGGTGCGATAAGTCACCGACCTTTGTCCAACCTTGTGGGAAACACAATGGACCTACCAAATTGCAAAACTGTCATTAAAGTTAAATGTGCCTACCCATAGAATGCGCAGTCTACTTCATGCACTTTATTTTGGGGCTGCGTACGTTTGTCTATCAGCGTTGAACTTCACAGGAGTTCCAGGGAAAATAACCCGTTAAAAACTAAAAGAATTATCAAGATTAGAATAGTAATCATCCCGGTGATGCGAACCGCCAGACCAGCCATTCGCAGGCCGGCCTTCTTGAGGGTTTTGTTATCTACAGTGTTTAGTATCATGCGTAAGCAGAGACGCAAAAGTCTGATGAATCTGGCGGGACCTCTAAACTTGACTTGCTTTGCTCGCATAATAGAGTCTCACAAAATGGATTCAGGCATTCTGCAGCAGCCGTGCTGTCACGAATCACTGGAGGTACGAAGAGATGACGACAGGGTGGACAGCAAAATAGGCAATTCGATCATATGCTTGACGTTGAGGCTGCAAAAACAATTCTTTTTTTAAATAAAGGAGAGCTAAGTCCCAAAGTTAACTGGCCTGAGACGTTCAATTACAAAAAAATGGTCACGAACGTATTTTCTCGCTCTTGCTAAGATGGTTTAAGTCTGACTATGAAAAAGGAACGGTCAATTCACAGAAATCTCGCTTCGAAGTTGCGCTAGATTAAAATTTTGTCCAATGATGAGACTGCCTTCAGATTCTACCCTCTGACCGCTAGCACGCACTTCCTGGAGTTTGTTGACATCCACAGGAATTATCTCGAGGGACACGATCAACTGGTGAACAGCGAAATGAACTTTTGATAATTCTGAAAATGTGTATCAGGTATACGTTCTCGTGTTTTATCCTGAACAGTTGTCAATTAAAAATGGGACATTAACAAAGAATGTCACTACGTGAAGCACTAAGCGCAGTGTTTTTCAAAGTAGAGGCTTTGAACATAAAAATGTTTGAGGCGAAAAAAAGGGCTCGGTAAAGGGGTCGGTGAAATCAGTAAAAGATCGGCAGAGTATACAGTCGGTTGTAAATGCAGTAAGTTGACACGGCGTATTACTAATCAGTACAACTTTGTCCGGAAATTCCGTGGATAATACATATCCCTTGTTAAAAAATTTCGGTAGATCCACGGGGCAAATTAAGGGGTCGTGGACCACCAACGTCCTCGTCTAACATAATCGAGCTGGACATCAACTCCAAGTTACGCCTTTCGAAGTAGAGCCGGTACACCTGTGATGCATAGTAGCGAGATCCACTAATATCTTTTCCAACATCATTCAAATAGGATTCGAGGGGAAAAGAGGAGAATTTTTTTTAACATTCCAAAGCATTAACGTCATCCGAAAGGTGAAGCAGAAAATGAGAATTATAAACTACATGGTTTCGTTTGATACTAATGGGGAAGGCGTGGACAAGATTAATCAACAACTGCCGACCAAGAACAGCATAACCTTTGTAAAACTGAGGATGACAAAAAAATAGCCGTTGACAACATAACAAATGATTAATGGGATCAAAGCGAAAGAAATGAGGTAAAACAACGGGGCCTACGTATAGCTAAACCTGACGATACTCGGATGCCTTCCAAAACTTTAGATGGTCCAGCGATCTGCATTTTCGTGCAAATTCGGCCGGTAGGCATCGACCGCAAGTGTCAATTAGTATATTTAGTTCACTTGCACGCTGTCCCCATTGCCAAGCATGGAGAAGCTTCCTCATGACACCGAGGCAGACCAGGTGCATGTAATCAAGCGGAAACGATTCCACCTTGTCAATGGGTAGGTCCGCAAAAGGGGACCTCCTTTGTTATGACCTTGCTGTTTCCGTGCATACAAGGAATCACCATCCCGCAAGCGGCCACTGAAGCTGGGAAAAACATCCTACTGCTGGTGGACTTCCCCCTGTGACAACACCTAAAATGTTTGGTGTTAGTTTTGCGCAAAGTCATACTTATCACACCCGTTGAAGGCTGACACTTGTTACACGTCAGACCGAGCCGGATTGTCACAGACAATACGTACGTATTGTCTACGTATGTAGACAGTACACAAACTTTAACAGTTTTGTACCTATCCAACAGAAACGTAATCTGATCCGATGTTTAACGCAAAGAGCCAGAAAAATCTGTTCGGCAGACCTTATTGAAATGGAGCTCCAAAAACTCCAGGATCTGCTTCGGGAGAAGTGGTATCCGGACAGATTTATCATGAAGAATATGAAGGAGAAAGAACCGAAGCCTATTACACCAACTGTAGAAACGAAGACCTTGTTCCTCAAAGTTCCCTTTCAAGCGGACGCAGCAAGCGAGCTTCTCAGCAGACGTCGTAACCAAGCCGTAGCACGAACCTTCCCGGCAGCGAACGTTCGGGTGTTATTCTCAACAAACCCGGTTCTGCACGGCGAAGGTAAAGATAGGCTGCCAACTCAGACCACCTCCATGTGCATATACTCATTCACTTGTTCCTGTGGAGCAAGCTATATCGGTCGCACGAGTCGGCGCCTATCGAAAAGAATACGAGAGCACCTCCCGGCATGGCTGGCCAAAGGCGAAGTCAGAAGCGTCAAAAGCTCAATCCTTGCCCATATGGTTGACTCCGGACATCGTGTGGACCCCAGCGAAGCCTTTAAGGTAATTTACAAGGTCTCGCCAAACTACCCAAAGCCCCTGGGTCAGCGTTTGCTGGCAACAGCAGAAGCAACCGCGATCCGTTTGAGGAAGCCGGTTCTGTGCGCGCAGAAGAACCTCCTGCAGGCCCCGAGCTTGGCTTGGCCAGCGGTTACCTAACTACCTGCATCTTTCCCGCTTGCTGCCGCTTCACCCAACCCCACCCCCTTCCCCCCCATCCCCTATACGGACTCAAAAAACCCTCATTAGCTGATTACTACCAACCCCACACCCCCTTCCTCATCCCCATGACTAATTTGCGTTTTGTTATAACTTGATAACCAGCATGTTAATTTGCACCCCTCCCTATATAATTGTAACGGCCCGATGAGAATTTATCGAAAGCTACGCATGCTCGCCAAACACTCTTCTGAATTCTCTGATGGGAATTTTCGAAACTTTTAAACGTATATCCTTTAAAAAGTAACTACTTAAATAGTACGCCATTCAAAATTTTCGGTGGTAGGCCAAACGATAGAAGTTCTTTCAGCTCGGACACAGTCTTTCAGAAACATCTGAATGGGGTCCGGCTTACTCCAGCCACAGAAGATGCCAACAACGAATGGTTGCGAAACAAATGAACGGCTAATGCGACATAGTATGGCCACACACATTGACCAGCGGCATTAAAAAGCCGCAGTCCATCTATGTGAAGCTGCAGCCGAACCTGAGGAATTGCAGTTTTTGCTGCCGTTTGCGGAGTATATGCACAATGCCATCACTTTGGCCCACATGGACATAGTCCCCATTATTTCGGGGCTTCCTTATGCACTATCGAGGGGTGTCCAAAATGTCCTCGTATCCTTCAAAAATTCGAGGATGTTTGTCCCCTGGAAGGCACGTAACGTATTGATCAGGTCCCTCGAAGTTGCGACGAGAAATTTCCGACGTATGCAAAACGCTTGTATGGCATGCAGAAATTACCCTCAGGCGCGGTTATGGTCTCATCAAGTTCTCCTGAGACTTTATTAAATACATGACTTATGCACCAAAAATACCGAAACAGAAGGAATGTCGGCGGTGAGTACAGGCATCGCTGCTTCCGGGTCCGAAAATTCCCGGGATTCATCGGTAACAACAGCAGACTTTAAGGTCACCGTTGTCACCTCATCTGAAAAAGCATCGCGACATGCCCGTTTTGTACGCTGGATGCGCTTATAAATCGTGCTCCGATGGTATCCGAGATAGAAGCGCTCCATATTTATAAATAACAGATGCTAAACAATACAAACAATTATTCATTCCTCTACGTTGACCATGGCGTATATTTCAAGAAACAAATAAGCCAATTCCGCTAGAGTGAATGTTGTGCAGGAATAATTATCCAAAAATATATTATGATATATATATATATATATATTTATATATATTAACATGACTAAAGATACGAGGTCCAGATAAATTATCCCGCTCCCCATCCCCCAAAGAAGATGAAGACGAAAAGGCGCCTTCATGGACCACACTGTATTGGTGCTGACGTTTCGAAAACACGCTTGTTCCCATCATCAGAGTGGTAAGGTGATCGTTCCTGCTTGCCTTGATTTGGTTTGTCTTGCTGACTGTCTCGTATGATAGGGGTGTGTTGCGTGCGCACCCTGGTCGTCGTGCTGGTTGTTGATTTGGTTTGGCCCAATGCACCGACCCTGGTCATTCTGTTGGTCCTGGATTGGCCTCTGCCTCTCCGTGGGCGACTGCAGACGACCTCGCGTGACCCCCGTCATCCGCTCGGCTGTTGTAGTCCCCGATGGATGTGTCTGCACATCGCGCGCACTCGAGGGGCGACTGCAACCAGAATGTTGGCGGTCTCGCGTTTCTCCTATCGACTGCACGGCTGTTGTAGTCATCGGTGGATCTGTCCGCTCATCGCGCGCGCTCAGCGGGCGTCTGCCATCGGTGTGCAGACGGTCACGTGCGTCCCCCACCCCCTGCACGACTGAGGTAATCACCGCTGGGTCTGCATGCCACTCGTGTGCGTTAGGGTAGCTGCTGCGAGATCTCCCCTCATAGTCTGGTGGATAGTTTCGTTGTGGCCCGCCGTAATAAGCCCGTTCGCTCGTTTGGGCTCGCCGGTGGGTTGATGATTCATGCCGATCGTGCAAACTACGGTTAACTCTTGCCCCCTGCTGCAGTGATGGCTGCCATTGATGAAGCTGTAAATCACTCATTGGCGTAGTGGGCCTCGGCTGGATCGATTGAATTCTGGTACGCAGAGCCTGATAGGCTGGATTTAATATTTCGAAAGCGAATGTGTGCTTCTCGCGTTTCATGTAGCCATATACCAGTGACAGTCTGTCCTCGCGGGCGACTGCCAGCTGGTGTTCGTGTAGTCTTGTACAGAGGCGTTTTCCCGTTTCACCAATATACCTTGCACTGCAATTTTGGCAAGGTGTGTTGTAGACCACTGCTGATTGTTCCGTTGTCGGCAGCGGGTCTTTGGGTCGCATTATCTGCTGTCGGATAGTCGAATCCGGTCTGTGTGCAATCCCAATTCCAAAAGGATTCAGGATTCGAGCTGTCGCCTCCGAAACATTCCTTACATAGGGGATCGCGAGCCATAACTTCGGTTTTTCGTCGTTCGGCCGCTGTCGGGTAGGTTTTCGTCGGCATTTACGCAGGAAGGACCGTGGATAACCATTGGCTGAGAACAGTGAGTGTAAATATTTTGCCTCCTCCTTTCTCCCGTCCTCATCGCTACAGTGTGTTTGAACCCGTTGATTTAGAGATCTGACACAACTGCGTTTGTGACCAATGGGGTGGTTACTTCCGCATTGTAGGATGCGTCTGGTGTTTGTTGATTTGCGGTATACCGTAGTTCGTATCCTTCCCTCGGAAGTCCTCGTAACTTGCACATCCAAGAAGGGCAACTGGTTGTTGCTTTCTTCTTCCATCGTAAACTGAATATCGGGAAATATCGAGTTCAGCAAGGTCTTGAAGTCCTGAACGTCCTTCTTTTTGATTACGACTAATGTGTTGTCGACGTACCTTGCCCAGAATTTTGGACAGTACGATCGGAAGACCAGTCGCTCGAGTTTCTGCAGGACCGCCTCGGCAATTAACCCAGACAGAGGGGAACCCATCGGTGTCCCCTTCTTTTGCTCATAAACTCGATCGTTGAAGGCGAAGAATGTCCTGAGGCATAATTCCAAGATTTCTGTGACGTGCTTCCGTTTGAGTTGTTGTTCATCTTCCTCGTACTTTTCCTGAAGAAGTTCATCGATAGTGCTGACGGCGAGACCGGTTGGAATAGAGGTGAATAATGACACCACACCGGGGACTACAACAGCCGAGCGGATGACGGGGGTCACGCGAGGTCGTCTGCAGTCGCCCACGGAGAGGCAGAGGCCAATCCAGGATCAACAGAATGACCAGGGTAGGTGCATTGTGACAAACTCAATCAACAACCAGCGCGACGACTAGGGTGCGCACGCAACACACCCCTATCATACGAGACAGTCAGCAAGACAAACCAAATCAAGGCAAGCAGGAACAATCACCTTACCACTCTGATGATGGGAACAAGCGTGTTTTCGAAACGTCAGCACCAATACAGTGTGGTCCATGAAGGCGCCTTTTCGTCTTCGTCTTCTTTGGGGGATGGGGAGCGGGATATCTATATATATATATATGTATTTATATATTTATATATAAAACAATATATTTTACGAAACACAGCTGATTGTTACGCAGTAAATAGTGAGGCACAATAAAGTCATAATCACGCAGGTCACGACACGGCAGGTCAAGGCTAAGATTGACCACCCTGTTGGCTATCGTTTTATCGATGGCTAATTAATCTATGCACTATATAGTAATATACGTGAAATTACATTGAGTATTAGTATATTGAGGGTATGGAGGAAAAATTCCTTTGAGTGCCCAATTTGTACATATGTGCAGTCGTAGCAAAAAAATTGTTCCTTAGGCTGTTGGTGAGGCCAGTTGTCCTGTGTCATAGGATGAAAATAGGAGCAGGCAGCGAAAAAACTCCTCAGGGAATTTAGGAGAAAAACTGTCGCCCTTGTGGGGGTAATGCGTGGGGTTCCGGAGAAAAAAGGGGTTTCCCACTGGAAGGGGGGCATTGCTAAGGTTTCCAGGATCATCACCGTATGTAAGCCGCTTCCTGATTCTTCCTTGCTGATTGCAGAGTCCGCTAACGGAACTGGAAAAACAGAGGCATGCGTCCAGATCGTCAACAGTCCGCTTTGGGTCGAACCAAGGGTGAATGTTTAGGCCGTCAGGTCTGGCTGATATGATCACCAGCGGGTTATCACGGTACGCAAATAGCCAAGTAGGGTAGATCGCGGAGACCTTCGCATGAGGCTATGCGTGGGAGGGCGTTATGAATAGCAAACGTGAATGGATGTAAAAACTAATTCTACTGAAAAATTGGAAGTAGTATTATTAATATTGCAAATTGTCAGTTCTGATCCATCGTGCACTGCTATATCGATCCAGTTTTCGCTTAAAACCCTCTAGCGATTCCGACATAACAATGTCCTGAGGAAGCGCATTCCACGCTTCGACCACCCTTTTTGAAAAGAAGTGTTTCCGAGCGTCTATTCTCGCCCCTGTCACCTTTAATTTGAGAGGATGACCCCTAATATTCGCGGTCGATGCTTATTCGAAAAAATCCCCTGATATAAGACAGCTGTCTTGAAGACATAATACGCGGAATGCGAGTATCAGGTCCCCCGAAGCTGCCTGTAGCGTAATGGAAAGAGGTTGAGATTCGACAGCCGTGTTTCATAAGGCTGCGAGCCCTGCCCCATAACAAGTTTGTTTGCGCGCCGTTGTACCTTTTCCAGGATGTTGATGTCTTTCCTGGCCCAGCTTCTCCAAGCTTGGATTGCAGATTCTAGGTGCGGTCGTACGAAGGTTCCGAAGGCTTTTGTGAAGCACTCTTCCTTGAATGTAGAAAAAGCTCGTTTGACGAGGTATAGGATCGACATCGCAGACTTGGCTACCTTTGTGCAATGCAGGGGGGAGGTTTAAGCGAGGGCGTGATCCAGACTCCCAAGTCTTTCTGAGCGTTCACTCCTTTCAATTGTATGTCATTCAGTTGGTAAGCCATGCCGTTTGAAGAACCGGATTTGCCAGCTTGAATGGTGCTGCACTTGCTCAAATTGAACGGAAAGAGCCAGTCCGCCTACCATTTTGAAGTTTATTTAAATTTTACTGTAAGTGCCCTTCGTAAGCCGCAGTTCGAATTACGCTTCAAAGTTTTTTATCATCAGCAAACATGGCGATGCCGCAATCCAGTTCGCGGACACAGTCGTTGATGTAGATAAAAAACAAGATAGGGCCGAGAACGGAGCCTTGGGGAACACCACTCTCAACCTCAACCTTGGCTGACTGTTTGTCGCTGATGTGGACAATTTGCAAGCGACCGATTAGGAAGCTTTTTATCCACGTAAGGAGCCTACCCCTTACTCCTATACGGCTGACTTTATAAAGGAGGCGGTGGTGCGGCATGCTATCGATAGCCTTTTTGAAGTCAATATAGACAGCATGCACTGAGTTTCCACTATCGACTGCCTCAGTCCACCGTTCTAAACAGTAGAACAAGTTTGTAACGCAGGACCTACCTCTACGAAAACCATGCTTAGTATCCGATAGCAGATGGTTTTGTTCCAGGAACTGCATAAATTGTTGCTAGATAATTTTTTCCATGATTTTTCAACAGATTGCAGTAAGGCTGACTGGTCGGTAGTTATTCCCTGAGACTCGGCTTCCCCCCTTGTATAGCGGTGTAATCCTCGCGGATTTCCAATCTACTGGTAGGCATCCTATTTCGAAGGAGGTTTGGAAGAGCATAGAGAGTGGTTTGGCCAACTCATTGGCGAGCTCCTTCAAAATCTTGGCTGGTACGTTTTCGGGACCTGGTGAATAAGATTCTTTTAAGCTTAAGAGTTCCTTAAGAACAACAGCCTTGGGGAATTTTACAGTCTCAACTATTGTATCCGCTTTGGTTTCATCGGTGGGGTGATCGTATGCCGTTTTCTTTGTGAAGACTGATCGGAAAAATTCCGAAAGATGATCAGCCTTTGCTTCATCATCTATCAAGTCTCTTCCCTCAGCAGTCCTCAGCAGGGGTATCGGATCCTTGTTTTTGGTACTCTGCCTGAGGTAACTGTAAAAGAGTTTGGGGTTTACTGTGGCCCGGTTAAGCAAGTCTGTTTCAAAAGCCCATCTTGTTTTGAGCATAAGACCCTTGACCCGGTTTCTCTGAGTTTTGTAGGCACTGAAAGATGCAGGAGTCCTGTCTGTTAGCATTTTTTTCCACAGCTTCCGCTTTTTGTTCACTTCTATTTTTAAGGCCTGCGTAAGCCATCGCGGTCTAGTGTTCACCTTTTTTCGCGAAATTGGAAAGTGGTTGTTGATGAGTCTAGGTAGTGTGTTCCGGAACGCTTTCCAGTCCGCAGTTATGGTTCCAGAAAATAGAGGTTCCCAATCGGCGCGCGTGCGTTTGGTCTTCATTTGATCGAAATCGCCTCGCCAAATATTTCGTCTGGCTGTTGAGAGTCTCTTCGGTATTGAGAATAACGAGTACTTCCATAGCAGTACAATATGATCGCTTTTACCTAGTGGTGGGAGACATGACACTTCGTCGAAGCTGTCCTGCGATTTCGTGAGAATGAGGTCCAGACAGTTGGACTGTTGGCCATCGCGCATCCTTGTCGGAAAAGTGACGTGTTGCGTGAGAAATAACTTCAGAGTCATGCTCAGAAGGCAGCTGTCGAAGGTTAGATCGGAGCTATGTGCGCAGGCCGCACCCCAGTCGATGTGAGGCGCGTTAAAATCTCCCACAATCAGAATGTCCGATCATGCAGTAATCTTTTCCAGCTCCTCTAGCAAGGAGGCATCCACTACGGGCTCTCTTCTCGGTGGTCGGTAGAGTGTCAGGACATCGAGGTTGGGTGCACCTGGTACTTTAATGGACAGCCAGATGGCCTCGGAAGTACACGCCAGTTTATCCGTTTTATCTAAAACGGTGAGTACATTTTTCACGTATGTTGCTGCGCCACCGCCTTCACGACCTTCTCTGTCTTTTCTGAACGGTTGTTAGCTAAGCATGGATACCTCGCCGTCGGCTACCTGTTCAGACAGCCAAAATTCCGTTATTGAAACTATATCTGGTGATGATTTAAAGGCATGAATCTATAGCTCGTCTCGCTTTGAAAGCATACACTGTGCATTTGTGTACATGAAAGTTAACTTTCTGTTTGTTCGAGAATTGGTTACAGTCACGCTCTCCCCGCCTCTTTCCGGGTCGACTGTGCGGTCATCCGGGGAGGATCTTTCCTGGGGGAAAACAGTGGACGCTGGATCACTTGGTTGTTTTAAATCACCAAATGTTTTTCCCCTTCGTTCTGCCTCTGTATTTGTTTCGATTGGGCTCAATCTTCCCCCTACTGAGCCGACTGTGTGGTTATCTGGAACGGACCTATCCAAGGTGAGAACAATGGACGTTGAATCACTTGGTTGTTGTAAATAGCCAAGTTTTGTTCGCCCTTGCTGGCCCGCTCCCTCTTTTCGGAAACAAGTTGACCACGTTTGTTCCGTTCTGCAGCTGAGAACTCCTGTTGATAAAACACTCCCGGGTCAGAGTCTTTTATTTTAAAACGCCTAGATAGAATGAGCGTGGCGTCTTGGCTTCTTGTCATGACCACTTTCAGAGGTCTGGGACGTGCCGTTCCAGTTGGGCTCTCAGGCCGTTTGCCAAGGCGGAAGGCCTTTTCACACTCTAATGGTACATTGGGTCCCAGCATTTTGTTCATAAGTGCATGGAAGAGCTGGACATCTGTGGAATGCCGGTCCAGGTGAGTGGTTGTGGTTGATTCCGTTAATTCCTGTATTATGATGCTGGCTTCTCTCTTAGTGCCATTTTTCGTGCCTACGACACTGTCGCTTGCTTGCTCGTTAACAGCTCTTGTGCTGCTATTGTGACCATCTTGTGTGCAACCGGACTCTATGGTTGATGTAATGCCCTCGTTTTCTACTGTGGGCTTCAGGCTCGGGCCTGTGACACTGTCACCCACTTTCTGGTTAATAGCAGTACTGTAAGTGGATTCCGGTAGACCTTGTATTACGAAACTTTTGCCCCTATCAGTGACTTTCTGCATCCCCTCTACGCCATCGGTCACTTTCTGGTGCAACGCTTTCGTGTTTTCCTTCGTTGCTTTGCTGACGGCAGCCTGTACTTTACGTGGCGAACCAATCGTGCTTTTGTTGTCTATGGCGAGATTGTTTGAACGAAAATTGTTAAAAAAATAGCTTCTTTATATGGAAAAAGTACTTAGATTGCCTTCTTGGTCTGCTAAAAGCATTCACAAAATTTAGAGTAACCGAGTAATACATATGCCTTAAACATTATCCCCACCAACCCCTGTCGCTATTACAGTCCTATCAGGGAATTATGCTGGCAGGGTAACGTCAATATTGTTAACATTGACTTTAAAAAAAATTTAGAGAGTTTATCACACCAACGGCTACTCCATAAGATTGGTGAAGTCGGGATGAGGGGGAATATACTAAATTGGATAGGAGCTTTTCCAATAGGCCGTTCGCAGTCCGTGTGCGTTGGCAACGCGAAATCCACTTAAGGGTCAGTTGTCCGTGGTGTGCCACAGGGCTCCGTTTTTGGGCCACAATTATTCTTAGTCTACGTCAATAACTGTAAGAATGAACTAAATATCACTTCAGTAATATTTTCACCTGACATTGAGCAATTCTCACCCATCAGAAACACCTATGATGAGCAAATTCTGCAAGAAGTTCTTGACCGTCTGGTGAGTGTTCCAAAAATGGTTAATGCGGGTTAACTTTGAAGAGTGCGTCACGCTGCAGCCCAAAATGAAAAATAAAAGCACGATGGGTAACTCTCACAACTACTTGCTTGATGGCAGGGGTCTGCCGAACGTAACGGGACAAAAGGACCTTTCATATTGTTTTATTTATTGTTTTTAAGTGGCGGCTGTTTAGTGTTCCGGAACAATTTGGCTGAGTAGAATTCTTAGGCACAGCAAGAACTAACTACGTAACTGTTGTTTTGGAAAGAATCATTTTATTAATGCATCTTACATGAAATAGGAAGCTGATACCATAGTGTATTCGACCTAAAAAGCAGAGCATTCTGCAATTTAATATTTTCTGCTGCAACAGAATATGTTAAAGCATTAGTTCAAGATACTGAACACTATTGCAGTAGCAGAAAACAAAGGTTAACCTGCGCATAGGAACGATTTTTAATTTTTGTGGATTTTTTGCATTTTCAGCTGGCCAGCTGTGCACATTTCTATCAGTAAAAAAAGGTTAACATCTAAAAGACATGTATTGCTTAAGCAGTATCACTATCTGTATATTGAGGGTATGTAGGAAAATTCATTTGAGTGCCCTATTTGTACATATGCGCAGTGGTAGCAAAAAAAATGTTCCTTAGACTGTTGGAGAGGCCAGTTTTTCTGTGTCATAGGATGAAAATAGGAGCAGGCAGCGAAAAAACTCCTCAGGGATTTTTAGTAGAAAAACTGTCGCCCTTGTGGGGGTAATGCGTGGGGTTTAGGAGAAAAAAGGGGGTTCCCACTGGAAAGGGGGCATTGCAAAGGTTCCCAGGATCATCACCGTATGTAAGCCGCTTCCTGATTCTTCCTTGCTGATTGGAGAGTCCGCCACGTAACTGGAAAAACAGAGGCATCCGTCCAGATCGTCGGCAATCCGCTTTAGATCGAACGAAGGGTGAATGTTTACGCCATCAGGTATGACTGATATGATCGCCAGCGGGTAATCCCGGTACGCAAATAGCCAAGTAGGGTGGATCGCGGAGACCTTCGCATGAGGCTGTGCGTGGGAGGGCGTTATAAATAGCAAACGAAAATGGATATAAAAACTAAGACTACTGAAAAGGCGAAAGTAGTATTAGTATTGTAAATTGTCAGTTCTGATCCATCGTGCACTGCTATATCGATCCAGTTTTCTCTTAAAACCCTCTAGTGATTCCGACATAACGACGTCCTGAGAAAGCACATTCCACGGTGCGACCATCCTTTTTTAAAAGTAGTCTTTCCGAGCGTCTATTCTGACCCCTGTCACCTTTAATTTGAGAGGATGACCCCTCAGATTCATGGTCGTTGCTAATTCGAAAAAATCCCCTGATATAAGACAGCTGTCTTGAAGACATAATACGCGGAATGCGAGTATCAGGTCCCCCCGAAGCTGCCTGTAGCGTAATGGAAAAAGGTTGAGATTCGACAGCCATGTTTCATAAGGCTGCGAGCCCTGCCCCAAAACAAGTTTGGTTGCGCGCCGTTGTACCTTTTCCAGGATGTTGATGTCTTTCCTGGCCCAGCTTCTCCAAGCTTGGATAGCGGATTCTAGGTGCGATCGTACGAAGGTTCCGAAGACTTTTGTGAAGCACTCTTCCTTGAAGGTAGAAAAAGCTCGTTTGACGAGGTATAGGATTGACATCGCGGACTTGGCTACCTTTATGCAATGCAGGGAGGGTTTAATCGAGAGCGTGATCCAGACTCCCAAGTCTTTTTCTAAATTGATAATTTTACCTTTTAGTAATGTATCCCGACCAACGTGAAGGCCAAAATGGCATCAGATCCACTGGTTTTTCGCTAAAAGGTGTGTATAAGGGGAAAATAAAAATCGCTTTCAGTCGACGAACTGGATATTGCGTTCTGCGGGCGTCATTTTAACCAATTTAACCATTCCATTTGAATCCGGCCAATACAACTCATGCATTGGGGCGCATGGGAATGAAGCGTTAGGTTTCCTACAGCCCAACACCATCCCCTGTAATAACAATACTTTGCTTTTGTCAAACAGACTTTTGATGCGTTTGTCTGCCCATAAGGCCTACATAAAATGCCAATCGGCCAGGTGACAGTGCCTTAAGTAGCGCTAGCACCAGGTTTATGTAAAGGAAAACGAGGTTGTATTGTAGACAGAAGTACCAAGTACCGAGTCATGTGCCATTTCATAGAACAGCGGACGCATAAACACCTTAAGAGTGTTCATTTTCGACAGTAAAATGACAGAGACATTAATTACAAAGTTGTTAAACCATCCGTGTTATATCCTCCATGTGTGAAAACTGAGTCGTTTACGGGTTCATGGTTAGGAATCAGGTAAGTAAAGAGCAATCTGGTAGATTTGCGCTCGTTTGTGATCAGTGGGTGCTGTGCGATTCTTACGAATGTTTTTGTCAGCGTCATGAGACAATTAGGCTTCGTAAAGGGCGTTAATGAGATAACCAGTTATCAGTCTTTGTAGCCGTTGTTAGGAAGGCAAAAAAGTGGTAGTTGCCGCGCAACTATCCCAGTGCAGTAAACTTAATTACGTGCGTCATGCCTTGAGGCACACAGCACAGGTCGTTGGAATGGGCGCTCAAAATGTCACGATTATTACCGATGTTTCGTTAGCTGTATCACACCTGGCGTTCAGTTGCTAAATTCGTAGCGAACAGACGACTCGTACGGAGTAGCGCTGCAGTGCCCAAATTTGGGGTCTTTTGGATATCTTTTATGCCCTAGTCTTATTTATTGAGACAAAAGGGGAAATGAGTCTGATTGTGGGTGGAATGCGACATCGCAGTCTTTGTGCGCGATGGTGGAGATTCCACTGGCAGTTTAATTAGAGAGACAAGATAATTTGGACTTCTAATAGAAAGGTCGCGCGCTTGAGACTTGGGTGATTTTAAACCTGGGATTGTGTATGGCTGGTTAATGACAACAATTATGCCAAAAATTGTAATTTCAGTCTCTCAGGTCTTTCTCGCTCATATCAATTGTCATGAGGAAGCATCAAGCAAATGCCCACATGCGGGAAGGAGAGATATTCGACTGCAGAAAGTTTCCCAAGTCAGTCAGTAAGATAAACTGTGTACTGTAAAAAGGAGCTAGCAAAGGACTTTGCAGAAACAAGCTGCTCACAGCTAACAAGACAGCTAACGTGTTGTTTATGTTCCTGTGTTCTGCGCGAGGCTTTAGGCAACCTCTGACCCGTCCTGCAACCAATCAGGAAATAGACACATGTTATAGCATGTGTCAGTACATAGAACACTGGACGCTTAAACAGCTTCGGATTGGTGGTTTGTGACAGTAGGGGAGTCTGTCGGAGGTAATATCGGCTGTGTTGGATAGGTGGTGGGATGTGTTTTTAACGGTGTTTGATAAGTGTAATACAACCAGAGGTTTGGCTAGTGTTTCGCAATCTTTACTACGCGTCATCGTGCTCTGTCCGGCTGGTCAAGCCTAGCTAAAGAACGACGCGTTCGGAGTAACGCTGCAGCGTCTAAATTCTGGTTTATTTAGTAAGAAGAGAGAGAGGAGACATATTGCGTGCGGAATGTGAAATCACAGTGTGAGATAACAGTTATCGTTGGCGATGCCAGAGACTCTGTTGGCGATATCGAGCTATGCCAGACACAGAAAGTTTTAGACTTCTAGCAGAAGGGTCGCATGCTTGGTTCTCGGATGTTTTTAAAGCTGGGCGGGGTATGGCTGGTAAATGACAGATATTATGCCACAAGTGATTGTTTTACTCTCCTTGGTCTTTCTCGCTAATATCAATCATCACGAGAAAGCGTCGAGCAAAGGCCTACATCTCAGTGCATTGCATGTATCGTGGTCGAAACTTTCTACACATTGTGTAATCGAAGTCACAGAAGATGAGAGATGTTTTCTGCAAATTACAATGTCGCTCTAGATACTTTAATCACACTCTGTCAGTTTATTTGGAGGAAAACCACACTGAGCATTAAAAGTAGGTACTTTGGCTGTCTTGATGGTAAAATAAGCTGTTCTTCATCCAGGCGAACAAATTCTAATCAATAAACTTTTATAATAAGATCTGAAGAAAAACGAATCAGTCTCTGCTTCAGAGTATGGCTTGGTCAGAAGGATAGCATTGAAATATGGTGCACAGAGAATAAAAAAACGCTTCGTGGTCTAGCAAAGTTCAACCATCGCAAGCGAGGATGTCCACCATTCGTCCGAGAGCATGGATGGTGACTGTGGTCAGGTATAATAAAAGTAGACACGCCACCATCTACCCCACTCTAAACCCGCACCCTGTGTGAGAATGGTGACAAGCCAAAGTCGAGATGACTGCGCTGGGGATCAGGCGTAAGCCGCTTTCCCTGATGCAGCCAGAAAAACCACCTAAATTAGCCTTTACTGTCAGAATACTTTACGTGGGTACTACTGCACTGCCTTCCCTCAATCGCCTATAGAAGTTGTCTAGCCAGACTTTAGTCAGCCAAAACTGATACTGCTACTCCTTATACTACTTACTAGGGTGTATCTGAGCTATAGTAATTGCTGGCACTCTAACTGACTGTTTAATTAGTCAGAAAAGACGCTGATTAAAGTCAGCGCTGGGCTCATATCCCCTCAATCTCGGCAAGAAGTGTAGTACTACTGGTGCTGGCACTGACGCCTCCATTCGTCAGAGGTGACGCTGATTAAGCCAACGCTAGTGCTCATATTCCCTTGGTCTCAACACAGAATGTGAGTGTGGTTTTAAAGTATTTCGGGTAAGTGCATGCATGGGGTCCAGTAAACAGCAGTGCTTGTCTTGGCTTCCACACTCTTAACTCTATCCATCGAGCTGTGTACATTTATATGAGGCATGGACAACCATATTGCTGCTCTAGGTATGTGCCTATGTTAAACGTGCTAAATTCTAGTAATCATAGTTACAATGGCCAGTAGATAGTACGCTTTAACGACCACCTATGTGCGCTTTTTGAGAAGCCGCACTAAGTATGCCTTCCCAATCTGTTTGAGGTAATAGTGATTAGCATTTAGATAATAATAATAGAGCGTTCGCATAAGGAAGATGATAGTTTTACAACCGATTTCAATTTTGTCTCCCATATGCCTCTTCTTGTATTCACTGGGTGTAGCTATCGATATACAACGCAAAGCTCCAGGTACTATCTATCTGCACGATAAGCTCAGTGATTTCCACATCGCAAGGTACTGCCATTTACCGTCTTCAGGTTAACTATAGAATTGCTACCGCATCCAGCTATATTTTGGAAGTTCGGGAACGTCTCCTGCCTAACTAAGGGCACAACATGTTCCAGAATTTTCTTATCATTATAACATAGTAGTACCTGTTCTGTAAGAATATCTGAGTGGTAAGATATGCATCTTATATTTGCAATAAGCATACCTAATGGGAATATGCGCCTACATATCTCCTTGTCCTCCACGGAAGTGATCAGAAGAACATGCTGGTTTAGATGGGTTGATTTTTGTTGCTGTACGGATGACACATACCAACACACGATTGATGTAGCCGTTGAAAGTCCCATGACAAGGCTTTGTGTCTGCCGAGCGCCCAGACTGGTTTGTGAGCAACAAATAACTCCCGATTCTGCACGTGACAGCTTTGGTCATTTATTTAGTTGATGCCCAAGGTTGGTGCGGTCTAGCATTGTTTTGCGGATAGTATTACCGGCAAAAAGAAGGAAGGCCTAATGGTCATTTTTGGGTGCCTATTCCGGGTTTTCAACCCGCAACCTTGTAAGTTAAACGCCCAATGTTCCTAACACTGCGTCACGGTCTCGTTTTATTGCTTGTTTTGATCGGAAATATCAAGAGGAGCACATAGACCTTCTCAGATCGGCCATCCCAATCTCCACTGCATTCTACCTTTATCATTTACCGCCGTGATGCAGGTACCCGCGTTCTACAGACCGCGTGAATCCTGTTTATATGCCCCTGTATAAATTACACCACACCATAACGCTTTGTGTTTCGAATGTCTCACTGAGAGTTAGCCCACATTCTGCATCGGAAACTGAAAGCTAGTGTGTCAGAGCATGGTTTGTTCAGAAAAGTAACGCTCAGAGATTCTGCCTGAATTTGGTTTATAGCAGAACAGTTCAGGCCTTCTGCAGGGACGACATTGAGATATCAAAAAACGGGAACAAACAAACTTTGCACCCTCGAAGTGTATTTGCTATGGGATTGCCTGCGAGGACTCTAGATTACAAGTTTATCCCGCTATCGGATCGGCGAGTGCTCTAAATTAATAAAGTTCGTTTGGATATTGTAGATCGTAAGTTTTGAGGGAGAAGAGGCGAGGAAACTGGCCAGTGGGGATTTACCTGTCAGCAATGGCCAATCCGGTCTCCATTATCCAGTTCCATTTCAACTCACTATCGCTTCTTGTGTTTTGGATGTCTCAGAGAGCGTTATTCCAGGTTCTGCGCCAGCATCTATATGCCACATAGATTGCAGACGAAAATGTAGAAAAAAATGAGGGAGAATGATATACTATCGCCAATAAAGCGACATGCCAAAGACCCAGATAAAGGAACCCCATTTAATTAGCCATTCAGCCCAGATTGAACCAATGTCAAATAATGCTCAATGAAGTTTACATTTCATATGGTCCCTGTTACATACCTTATAAGCAGTAGTTGCAAATGAAAATTTACAAAGTTCTTTTGCATGAGCAGAATAAAGTGTTGGCGAATCTCATTCTGATTTGTTCTATATCGACGATTAACTTAGATGTTTATGTAAAAACAGTTTTGCTCATGAGGAAATCAGAGAGGTTAAGAAGATTATTGAGAGAATAGATATGCAATGCACCAGCATTTAAGACAGGAGCTTTCCGATCTATTAATCTTAACGTTAATAAAAGGTTTCATCAAGTTAATAAAAGTGCACGTCTTGGAAACTAGAGTTATGACCTGTGCGAATTAGCAAACAAAGCAATTTTTCTTAGCTTACAATATTTTGGTGTAGATATGCAACTGTTCTAGGATAATCTAGATTTCTTGCAAGACCCAACATACCGTATACTTTCCATACCCAGATAGGTAATATAACCTTAAACATAGTTGATATATACCATTTGAACACTAACAGCATAAGCTATTTTTTTGCAAAAGGATATGTCGTTTGTCAACTTAACACCTTATTACCAAGAAAATGGTGTTCAAATTTCAAAGCCCGCAAATTTAAATTTCGATAGATCTCACTGACGACGGCTAATAATCAGGACAGCGCACTGTAAATCTTTCCGGTCCCCGTTTCTAAGTCGCGATACAAGTCACGTTACGTTGAATTCCGGAGGTTAAACGTTCAGGTTCTACTTGAGAGCAGAGTCTCACTAAGAAATCTCAAATAGAGAAAAGACAATTGCTTGAATAATATTTTCTGATTTTTATATGTCCAGTTGCAAAGAAAATTATATTTTGCCAAGTACATGTACCTCTGCATAGTTAATAATGCAAAATCGTCAATTCAGTAGACCGGGAATATTTATTTAAAAACCATCGAGTTGTATTTCCAGACTTTTATCCTATTAAGCCTTGATGTGGCGCAAAAACTGATTCATTGTTCTATGGTCGTTAGTTTATTTCTTTATAATGAAGGCATATTATGTGTGAAAATAAGACAATATGTCGTGGAGTCCATGGTAGTGGTCTTACTTCTAATTATTGATTGCTTTGTGATTTGTAGTCATATAGGCGGACACTATTCAGACTTAGTCTCAAAAGCCGCAAGATTATTTGCCAGTACGTGAATGCATTGCCCGATTATGGGATCTGGTGATGTGATGAATATTCCAGGCGCATTTAATGCAATGCGCTTGGGAACTAAGAAGTCACTTGATGCGGACTGATAGGAGTGACAACACCAATGGAGGTTGCAGTGACCATTGTAGTGACCTCATATTCTAACCCACGCTTTGCTTGAACTCTTCTGGGGCATGTTTGGCATGTCTGTTACTGGTGTCCACAGTGCAGCTGCGCCTCAAAACGTGCCTAAGGCAGATTAAGGTAGTGGACGTGTCTGACTGACCTAACTTACAAACCAACCACCTCCCAAGGCCAGTCTACAAAGGACTTTAGTGTGGTGACTGCTTACGCTCAGATGCTCCCGGAACCAGCAATTCCAATGCCGGTAGTAGACATCTGGATCCGGTGACCTCACCACCGAAATGCGATTCTGGACTCGGCCGGCTCATTGCTGGACTGCCCTCGTCTGGGAGTCAATTAACTATAAATAATATTCTCCTAATTCTGCAGTTCATTAAATAATTCATAGTACTTTGGCCTTCCACGCCTTATGTTATTTACTAGTGCATAATCATTGCGATACATTCTGTCATCTGTTATCCGGCCAGACAACTTCGTATCCCACATTATTGACCCCCTTCGTTTTCACTATCACATGCCGTAATGCTCAAATCGAAAGCCTGCTGGTAAGAAGTCAAATGCCGTAATCAGACAGGGAGGAGCTCGTTGTCTTCTTATTCACATAAACTGAAGCAAAATAAAGGTAAGTTTTTTTAGATTAGATCACTTCTACAGTGCTCATTTAATCTATACAGCGCTGAAAGACAAATATTTAAAACGTGATTTATAAAAATTTAGCCAACGCTACTTTATTTGAAAATGGTGTAAACTAGAATCAGTGATTCTGTGTTGTTTTGTGTGAAAATTAGTGCATTGGTTTTGCTGGCAGACTTGTGAGACGACGCCATTCTCGAAGTTGGTGTGTGGGGTCAGCGCTCTATCAGGATGCAGACCGTTTGAAAAAGTCTATGTTGGCACTCAGTTTGAAACCCACCCTAAAACACGTCTGCACATGAGCCGATGGCTCCCTCGACGTTTCTACGTTGCGTGGTATCTTTCTCATGATGGTGGCCCTGTGAAATCACGCTGGCGCTTGAAGTGAAACCCACCCTGAATTTGGTACGTACGTACGTAAGACGCCGCCATTCTCAAAGATTATAAGCGGCGTGAGCTCCCTGTCATCATGCGGGCCCCTTGAATAAGTTCAAGTCAGCACTTGAACTTAAACCCATCCTAAAGTACGTCTGCACATGAGACGTCGTCATTATCGATGCGTCTACGCAGGGTGGGACCTTTCTCGTGACGGTGTCCCTTTATTGTGCATCTTGGCGCTTGAAAAGAAACCCTGCTTAAAAAACATCAAATTATTTACTTGAAAGTACATTTAGAAGTAAGGATGCAATAAACACGACTAAAAATCCTCCGCAGTTTTCACCGTCGTACCCAATCTTTAGTCCCAGATTTATCCAAATGTGGATTCCAGTACGCCATACCTGTCACCCATTTTTTAATTTCGCTAAATCTTCGGTTTGATTTAGCCAATGTTGCATGTTGCCAGGTCATCTTGTCAGCGCTGATCGGTTCTGAGTTACCATTTACTGTGCAACCACCTGCGAGAAATGGAATAGGTGTGTCACGTGTTTCCAGCTCTTCTAGTAAGCACTTATCGACTATGAATCGTGGTTTACTGCGTAATTGCCGACGATAATTTCTACACGTCTTTTTGAGGTGGGTCTGTTTTGGGGTTAGACAGTGGATCACAATTCACTGATGTCTTTGTCAATTTTTGATAGTGGCTGATTTATACGTATCCATACTTCAAACAACGATAATTTATTGGCATATAATGTAAAAAATGTGGATGACAAGACGAGCGCTGCCTATCGTTAACTAAACGGAGGCATCCAAAAAAGACAGATTTGAATGCCTTTGTGCATATTGAAGAGCAAATGCTCCGATGAGCAGCCTTTTAAACAAACGTTTCATAAATTGGTACTCTCAACCATATTCTTAATGTGTCGCCGCAGACAAGTGATGCACCTCAGTGTTATAGTAATCCAATCCTCAAATCTGTCTTATCTTTTAATTTAGCATTAAAAATTATCAGTTGTAATACATTCTGGCCCATACTTTATAAATAAAGTGCCCATATTATGGTCACAAAGCAGTCTACATTTATATGAAGCCATCGTCTCATGTGCGGACGTGCTTCAGGGTGTTTTGTGTGAAAATTAATACATTAGTTTTACTGGCTTACTTGTGAGACGATGTCATTCTCGAAGTTTCTGTGTGGGGTGAGTTCTCTTTCATGATGTGGGCCGTTTGATGAAGTCCATGTTGGCACTTAGAGTTAAACCCACCCTGAAGCACGTGCGCACATGCACCGATGGCTTTCTCGACGTTTCTACGCGGCGTGGTATCTTTCTGATGATGGTGGCCCTCTGTGGTCCATGTTGGCGATTAAAGTGAAACCCACCCTGAAGTAAGTGCGTACGTACGTACGTGCGCACGTACGTACGTGCGTACGTACGTGAGACGCCACCATTCTCAAAGTTTCTTAGCGGCGTGGATTCCCTGTCATGATGCGGGCCGCTTGAATAAGTCCATGTCGGTGCTTGAACTAAAACCCACCCTAAGTACGTCCGCATTTGGAACGCCGTCATTCTCGATGCCTCTACGCAGGGTGGGATCCTTCTCGTGATGGTGACTCTTTGATGTGCGCGTGGTGCTCTAAGTTAAACCCTCCTTGAAAGCCACCAAACAATTTACTTGATTTATTTACAGTCATACCCAATCTTTTTTTCTAAATGTATCCAAACGTGGATTCCAGTATGCCTTCTTGACGACACCTAGGAAGCAGGAACTGGCCATCCCTGTCACCCCTTTCCTCATTTCGCTAACTCTTTCATTTTGATCACGTCAGTGTTGCATGTTGCCAGGTCATCTTGTCAGCGCTTATCGTTTTTGAGTTGCTGTTTGCTGCACAACCGCCTAAGAGAAATGGAATACGTGTTTCTTGTGTTTCCAGCTCTTCTAATCGTCGCTGATCGACTATGAATTGCGGTTTACTGCGTAATCGCCTTCGAAAAATTCTATCCGTTTTTCTGAGGCGGGCCTGTTTTGGGTTAGACAGTGGATCACAAGTCAATACTACCTTAGCCGATTTTTGATCGTGGTTGATTTATGTGAATTCGTACCTCAAATAATTATATTTGAATCGCGTATAATTTAAAAAATTTGAACGACAGGACAAGTGCTGCCAATTGACTGGAGATTCCTCGGTAGTGGCGGAACAAATCTACACATTGCCAGGTTTTTTGACAGCGATTCGAGCTCGATCTGAGCTCGATTTGAGCACTTTTAGGTTTAGGGTTAGGGTAAGGGTAATGTTAAGGGTTAAGAGTTAGGGTTATTATGAGGGTTAGGATTAGGATAAGGGTTATCTTATGTAGCTTATGTAAAAAACCCGAAGTTTCTGCTAAGTGTTACAAAAAGTCTTCAAAAAATTCATTGTTGCTGGGTTTTGGGGAAAGGAAAGATTTTGGGATAAAACTCTACATTTCCAAGTTTGTCGAAAGCATTTCGTGCTTCATTCGATCTCGATTTGATTTTGCGCCTTTTTTGATTTACGGTCCCAAAGCTGTTAGCCTAAAGCCACCGTATAAATTTATCTCAACAAAATTTTACGACATTTTTTTCTTATTTCCACAAAATCCTATTTTCCTAAATCCGTTCAACCAAGTCAAAACAACCACTTCTCATGGTTACCGTTTGAAAACAACTTACGACTTGTTGTATCCAAGACCACTACCAAGGAAACTGCTGCCCAATTGTCAAACGTTTACTTTACGGAGGCATCCAGAAACGACATATTTGGATTCCTATGTGCATACTTAAGGGCAAATGTTCAGATACGCGGCTATTTAATCAAACGTTTCGTAAATGGGTTAGCTTAATCGCATTCTTAGTGCGTCACCGCAGAATAGTGACACACATAAGTGTTATAGTAATCAAACCCTCATATTCGTTTGATCTCTTACTTAGGCATTAAAACCCATCAGTGGTTATTCATTCTGGCCAAAACTCAACGTAAGAATGAAATATTCAGAACCACGTTACTGGAGCCCTTGCATGCAGAGTATGTCAGCATCAGCTAAATATTCTACACAGAAAATATGTTTTTAAGTTATTTTATAAATAAAAAGCCCATATTACGGTCAAGAAGCAGTCCATATTTATGAAATAACGATACTCTGCCAACAATTGTATGAAGTAATTGTAATAGTTTTTCAGAACACAATTTTGGCGAGCGAACGTCAAACAGATTCAAAGGTTTTAATTTAAAAATCGATAGTTTGTCGTTCTTCGCATGCAGGGTCCAATCAGAGCACGGAACTGTGCAGCCAGTTAGGTAATCGTTAGCCATGCCAAGTTGGGGGCTTCCACGAGATTCTTTTGTGTACAAAAAACCGGTTTCCTCAATCGGATTGCCAGCAGACGTTGACCCAGGGACTTTGGGTATTGTTGGTGGGACCTTGTTAATTACATCTAAGGCTTTGCTTGGGTCCACACGATTTCCGGTGTCAACCATGTGTGCGAGGATAGAACTGTTTATGCATTTGGTCTCGCCTTTGGCTAGCCATGCCGGGAGGTGTTCCCGTATTCTTTTAGATAAGCGCTTACTAGGGCGACCGTTATAACCAGCTCCACAGGAGCAAGTTAATGAGAAGATACACATAGAAGTGTTCTGAGTTGGTAGATTATCCTTACCCTCACCATGCAGTATCTGGTTGGTTGAAAGTAACACCTGAATTTTCGCTGCTCGGAAGGTTTGTGCTACGGCTTACTTGAGGCGTCTGCTTAGAAATTCGCTTGCTGCATCCCCTTGAAAATGGACTCTGAGAAATAGCAGCTTATTTTTCACCGTGGGTGTGGCGGGCTTTGTTCCTTTCTCCATCATATTCTTCGTGATGAATCTGTCCGGATATCCGTTCTTTTGAAGCACGTCCTGGAGTTTATGGAGCTTCATTTCGATAGTCAGCTAAGCAGATTTTTCTGGCTCTTTGCGTTAAACAGCGGACTTAATTATGCTTCTGTTGGATAGGTACAAAACTGTTAAAGTTTGTATACTGTCCGGATCAGGTTTTCTTTCGGTGAACACTCCTTCGGATGATACCATCAGGTCTTCGACTTAGGAGGACATCCAAGAAAGGAAGCAAACCTGCCGTCTCTACCTCCAAGGTGAATTCAATGGAGAGGTGTGCTTGATTAGCAGTATGCAGAAGTGCATTTACATCAGCATCTGCTGGGGCGAAGGCGAAGATATAATCGACATACAGGCCATAGTGTTTAAACTCATGGATCTACTTGTTCAGTTGAAATTTTTCGAGTTTGCCCATAAAGATGTTGGCCAAGAGGGGTCCGAGAGGCAAGCCCATACCGACGCCGTCTATTTGTCTGTATAGGTGGCTTTCAAAAAGGAATTGCACGTTTAATGTGCATTTGAGCAATAGTTTTCTTAATATGTCAGATGCTATTCCTACGTCTATTTGATTTGCCCCTACGAAGTCGCAGATATAGTCGACTGTTTCTGTTACTGGAACGTTTGTAAACAGGGATGAGACGTCTAGGGAGATCATCATCATGCCGCTTAAATTCATGACCTTGATGCCATCGAAAAATTGGAACGTATCTTGATAGCTATGTGGTGCCAGCTGTTGCTGCATGGGCTTGAGTTTCTCTGTCTACCACTTCGCTTTTGCATGATACGGCGAGTTTCTCATGTCTAAAATTGGGCGAAATGGCAGCACATTCTTGTGGATCTTAGGTAGACCATATAAACGGGGAACGTGCGTACCTACTGGTCGCAAATGTTCGAGGTCTCGGTCACTTAGAAATCCTGCCGTGTGAAGTCTTCTTAAGCAGCTGGTCAGGTGTACCTCTACTTCATCCGTACAATCCCTATTCGTTGTCTACCTTCTTACATTTCGTCGGATCTGATAGTATGGTCTGCATCTTGGTAACGTAGTCCTGCATCGACACTGGTCATCTCCCCCAGTTGCGTTTTAGGAAGAGAAGGCCGATAGGATTACAGATAATGGTTATCTGCCATTAGTTCCCCTTGTGCATCAACTCTGCCTTTAGTGTCGCCGGCAGCTTGTCCTGTGTCTGTAAGCAGCGTGTGCTCTGTGGTCGTTTTCGTCTTAGCCAACAACAGGTCTCGGCAATAGGGTTTCGTGTGACGAGCAGCAGAATGCCGCCTCCCGTTGGTTGCAGCGTATTTAAGGACCAACGACCTATTTTCCCCAATTGGCCCCTCTGCAGGCAGCCAGCATGCAGTGTTTTCAGGATGACACGTCGCGCCACTGTTATGCGCGCATGTGCATGTGTTCCTTCGTGGCCTCCTGTCAGGTATGACCTCAGGATCCGGCTGACGGCTGTCCTTTTGTCCTCTCGTGTCGGCCCTTAAAGGTCGCGTTCTTGTTCCGTCCTGATTGCCTCTGCTGGCACGCAGGCTTTCTATGTTCTCTTGTCCTCACGACAGCCCGAGTGATGACTCGCTTGCTGGGCCGTCCTAGCATTAATTTTGTTCACATATGCGGCAGAAAATCGTGTCCTATTCAAACTATTTCTCAAAGTAAGGGTAAAGGCAAGCCCCAGAAGCTGTACAGTGTTCATCTAAATGGTATCGTATCTAGTCGCTTATTAATTCACTACCTGCAAGCACACCCAACCCAAACAAAAGACTGGTGCCAAAGTATGCTGCACTTTGCTGTAGGTTTGAGGCAGCAGACTGACTTCCCCATTAAATTATTGATTCCTTATAAGGAGAGTTAAGCAGAGTTAAATTATTCAGTTGATCCAATTTTGAAAAATTCCCGGCCTCGATATGATTCGAACCCTCACAGGCTTTTGTACAACGAACGCTCTTCAGTTGATTAACGAAGGCTCGCCGAAACTTTTTTAAAATCACATTTGGATCGAGTTAGACGCCCAAAGCACTTCACGTTTAAAATCCACCATTACGGATAGGTTATAAATTGCTTCTCAAAAGTTGCAGAATTGTGTGGATTGTCATTGTCGCGTCAACCTTACCAAAGCTATTTTGCCTGCTTCCTAGTGCAAAAGGTACCACCGGCAAGACTGCATACACTATTTCTAGGAACCCAGCCAATGATTCATTGAGACGGATTTGGCGATTGAATGCTTCTGATTGGGGCTGGGTGGAACAAAATTACTCTTGACTGAGAAAGTATTTTTGCTGCCACTGTGACTAGGACCCTTTTTGGAAGTTAAAAGCAAACTATGGCAGTCGGCCGTTGATAGTCCAACTGAGATATACTAATTTGTGCTATTATTTCTCTCCTGCATCCGCCAACCATCCGAATATAGCCTCGGCTGGCTTTTGTTTTTTCATCATACGCACCTTAGAATCACCTTTAACTCTACTATCGGTGCAACTTCGTTGCCTAGGAAAGGCTTTTGTCGACAGCATAATGGAAAAGAAAATAAGCCACTTCTCCCATGAAGGCGCGGCATTTATCGTTTGATCATAGAAGCTAAGCGAACGACTGAGTGGCTTACAATAACACTTGATCCAATTGTGGAATAGTAATTCGTGCTGCGAACAGACTCAATGTGACCCCTTAATAGAGTTCAAAACTATCCGATCTCCTTTAAGACTGTTGTCGTCTTCCTAGAGCCGCTTCTTCTGGAATTTCTTTTCCACCAATTAGTTCTAACTGTCGGTTGCAGTTGAGGTAGGCATATTTTTATCCATTAGTCATTTTGGTTTAGGACCACACAATCGTCCCGTTTTGTCTTGGGACTTACCATTGAACTCCACCAGCTACTGCACAGAAACCAGTAGTATAGGCAGACGCACACTGCTAAGGAAGACAGAGGAGGCTTGAATGACCATTTTGGGTCAGTTGGCTGTCATGCACAACGCCCAGGCGGTGCACTACTCAAAGCTCGAACCCACAACTTTTGATAAGAACCTTAATTATGGATCAAATTATGATTGTGTTGTTGGGGAAAATGCTAGCAGACGAATAAATTCATTGGTACGTAGTCGTTACTTCGTTTCCCGTACATTCGTGGTATACAGTGAGATCAGATATATCTTATCAGTGCCTTGGTAAATTTCATCCGATAGTATGTGGTGCACATGAGAAAATAACTTAAAATTGCACGCTAGTGAGATTATCGAGGATATGGAGACTGATAACCTTAACCCTAACGGTTGTGATCTTATAGGGTCAGTTTCTGTGGAGTAGAGAGAAGTCTTGGAAGGCCAGATGGGAAAGAATAGTGCGTTCTGCACAGGAGAGTTAGGAGGAGGTTGCAACTCGGTCTGGCATGGCCTTCGACCGTGAGGGTCATGTGAGAGCCCAGGGTCATCACAGAGGCCAACTATGCTGCCTATATCCATTACCTGTCGGGACGGATTCCGGTGTGCTCGTCAGCGTGGGAATCATCACAAGGGCTCAGAGCGGGCTTTGTGCCTGACAAGTCTGGAGAGCGTGGGTACACCCCAGTCGCGCGAGAGAAAATGTTGCGCGACACATGTGGACACGGACCATACATGTTACAAGTGGCCGGCACTTCGACACCCCAACAAACGGTCTTTACCAAGTTTTTTATACCGAAAGCGGATGTTTAAACAGAAATATAGCAAACCTTCTTGTCGATGCTGCTAACAGCACTGTCAGCGCTTATCGGACACAGCTGATGCGAAATATGCTTGATTCTCGTTTCATACAGTGAAAACACAAGGTGCCCGGTCTAGAAACTTTCGCATTATCTCCGTAAAGTCTGTATTTCACCCGATGAGCAGCGGTCACAGTTCCCCATAATTTTTCTCTCAGATGTGTAGTCAATTTCAGAATAACCAGAGTTGGTTTAAGTAAACTAAAGGAGAACATGCACTCTGACATGTTTTGTGGTTTAATGCTGCTCCATTCTATGCCTATAGACATTAAGACCTCAAATTAATTGCCTCTAGTTTATGGTTTTGAACATAGAATTGAGCGCTGTTAGTAGCATTCGACACTGCCTTATGTTAGCAATAACTTGGGCATTATGTGGCATATGAAGCGGCGCATAGTTCAGGCATCAGTTTAAGAGCTTCGGAGACAATGCCATTTGTTTGCGCAATGTGTTTTTATAGGTTTCTTTTGCTGCAAAACGTTCCAATTACGGAGGTGAATAAGTCCCCCTTTCCATCTCTAGCCGATTTTTTAAACACGTTTGTGCTAGTTTATTTGCTGGACAAAATATATCTAAAAGGCAAATGCTTTCCAAAGAATTAATTTGGCTAACATGTAACTTTGGTTGTACTGCCTTACAATTAAATTACAAAAAATGTGAAAGAATGAGAAATTTCCCCATTAAAAATAGGTGAATTTTATCTACGCAATCTTTTGTCCTCAGACACAAAAATCACGCCCACAGCTTATTGCCTTTTTTAACCGCTTAGTAAAACATCGATAACAACAGAACAGCAGAGGTCACATCTGCCAGACTTCTGTGTTATACACAAGGGGTATCATGCTGACTGTTTGTTGTGACTAGCTCGCTTCTAAGTGAACTCCACAAGAATCGCATGACTGCGGTTCTCGATGTCTGTGAACAGCCAATAACACTTGCCAGATTAAGGTCTTCTGGACTGGCAACGAATAGCAAGCATGCACGCGTAAATCACTCTTTCTGCCCACTGGCCTGATTGCTGCCAAACGGGCACTTGGGCACGGCTGGCACTCCTGGTTGGTCATGTTCTCCCAAGTCAGGCTTCTTCGTTCCGCTGTGTACGCAATAAACTATTTCTTCTACTCTGGCCTCCACAGACTTATTTCCTCGTAAAGATCCATGGTCGCAGTTGCTAGGGTTAAACTTACTTAACCCCCTGCGATATCTTGATCGACTATCCACATTAATTTTTTCACAAACCACCTGTTAGTTCCTTTGGCCGCGTCATGTTGACTGTTCTTCCAACGACACATGATCTGATTTTGTGTTTGCCAATAACCAGCGTCAGAGTAAGAACGCTTTTCGAACAACGCTGCCAAAAACCCTGTCCTCTGATTCACCAAGCGCTACTCACGGACAGACAAATCCACCTGTAACGCGTTTTACGATGACTTGAGGAAAACCAAGACTCATAGGTAGAGATAGTTTTTTTTACTGCATATAAGCTACCATTTCCCTGTCTCGCACCCAAAGGGGTGGCTTGCCTTGGCCGGTCTCTAGTAGGCGAGGTAAACGATGGCCAGGTTGGACAGCATGAGGGCCACCGAGTATGACAGCCAGGCGGTTGAGCCTTGATAGAAGGTGGCTTTAAATTCTTTTGTTTCCGCACTAGTAAGCGTAAGCACCTGCCGGTCTGATGTCCATTCGGCGAACAAAGTTAGAGGATGGGCAACTACAAAAAGAAAGGAGTGCTAAGCCGATTGTTGAACGGAAAACTGAACGCAGTCATGCTAAAATGCAAAAATACTTAAGTTAATTTTACCCTTCGAAACTTCAATGCAGCCCTTCTTTCCCGTCGCCACTGGACATCCGTCCGATACAAGTATTGTTAGCTCCGTTGATCTTTCCTTTGCAGCTCCCACTGGACTAGTCGGTTTAACAACCATTTGCTAAACAGAAACGACCGTAAGGTTTGTGCGATAGAAAAAATAAAATAGCATGGGTTTAATTCGTAAAAATGACGCAAATTAAGGTGACTTGAAAACCCTTGCGAATTGCTAAATGCCATGCTAAAAAGAAAACAATTTGCTTACAGTTGGTACAAATTCAAGAGGCCCATAATTTGTGTCAAGTTTCGTATTAGCTCTTTGCTGTGTGAAGTCAGCAATTTGGACGGTCTTCTTATCGGTATCTGCTGTGCCTTGAAACTCTATTTCTTTGTAGCCGGTCGTGTCCTCGATAACGAAGTGCACAGTGGACTCCACTGAAATGCAGACATCACATATTGGTACTTGACTGACAAATACAGAGTATTCAAAAGATGCCAGAACATGTAATTAAGGTCAATGTTTCGATTTAGCTGTTTCATAAACACCACTGTGACTGAACTCACCGCCCTGCTTATAACACACTGTAGCTTGCTCAGTTACTGTAGCTGTACTCTGGCATTTCGCTAGATCATTTTCGTTGAGTTTGGCACCCTGCAGATTAAAATTTATAAGTCAAAAGGTTTTGCCTACCGTGACTTCAAATCCAGGATCAAATTTATTTTCGAACGATATGCTTGGCAGTTCCTTGGTCTGGAATGTGATAGTATTACCCTGCGTACGACCTGTATGACAGAATAAACTTTGCACTTAGCATGAGAAATAATCATTGCACAGATCGCATATCATTGCAAGCATCTTTAATCACCGCTTACCTAGGAGCAGTAGTGCAAGGAAAAACATTTGAGTAATCATGTTGTTCTGTGCTAAAATAAAAATGTACGGTGAGGTTAAACATCATAAACTTTACATTACGCAGGGGGGATGCAAAAAGCCTTCTACGTTAGTAAACTTCATCTTATTCGGGCAACATTAAGTGAATACAGAAACTAATAGGGGCACGTGTATCTTCTCAAGTACTCCACAAAGCTTAAACAATTTCAACAAAACGAGCTTAAAATAAACATAACTCCAAGTAGTGGCTTGAGCTCACCTCGAGACGGGAAGTACGTTTACGCAGCGGTTCCTGCAGTCAGAAGTTGCCTGGCTAGTTGGCGACTGAGGTAGAACGAATGCCGCAGTCCTTTTATAGATCTCAGTCATCTTATAGGGGCCCAAAATAATCAC
Source organism: Ligula intestinalis (assembly GCA_036362985.1). Classification (NCBI taxonomy): domain Eukaryota; kingdom Metazoa; phylum Platyhelminthes; class Cestoda; order Diphyllobothriidea; family Diphyllobothriidae; genus Ligula; species Ligula intestinalis. The sequence goes on along the minus strand of JAYGXS010000006.1, from coordinate 7,851,313 downwards.
ACTAGTGACACAGCTTCTCAATGATGTCAAAGTGGCTCCACACTCAGCCGATGTATTGCGTCATCCATATGACCTTATACACGTGGGCTGCAGTCTTAGAGCTTCGTAGCAGTTTGCATGTTATGATAGGTCAAGGTTGTCATTTAGCGATCTTTTGCCCAAAATACTAAAAATATGTTTCGCCTTCCTTTTTGAATGTCATGCACTATTAAATTAACAGCTCTATTACCTTAAATATGATTAAGCACGGTATAGTGAACAGACTGACCCCATGGCAATGTTTAGTTTCTCAAAAATGAAAGTGGAAAATGATGACCAAAATATAGCCTGAGGTGTGGAAAATCTTAAATATGCTCTGTTATTTAAAATTGTGTCCGCTTCTATATATTTCGGGCATTACATACAATAATCCGATTATTGCCAATAGAGGAGAATATCCGAGTTCCAGGACGCAGTCCAGAAGAAGAAGCGATCACTGGAACAAGAGTCTTATTTTCTTGACATTTCGGATTTCGTCGGAAATTCTAAGTCATACGTATTACGAATTGAGGCAAATATTCGCATCCCAGGTGAAGATAGAGAAGTAGAAGGCGTTGCCCTCACCGGAATCATAATTTTTACTTGTCTGAGCTTTCAGGCTCCTTGTAGAATTCTGTGTCAGAGATAAAAGGCGAACACGAAAGAAAAGCAACATTTATAGGACGCAGGGACCAATCAACCGTTATGAGGAAAGGGGGAATGGGAAGGGGGGAAGCAGTCAACCGATAGTGCCATCATTCAGGAGATGCCTGCGCAGCGTGACATATGCCAGCGCCAGATCGATAAATCGATTGACTGAGTTATCATCCGAGGCCCAGGCTTCAATCAATTCACGGCCTGTTTTGCAACTGCCTTTGCTTCTGACTTGTTTTCTGGTCGGTAGAAATCTCTGTCATCAAGTAGACTTTTGGCTTTCTCATTGTTATCTTCACGGTTCATTACGACGGTTGATCGTTCCATATCCGCTGGCAGAATGATTACATGATCATCCGTTCGTAGTTCTTTAATAGCTTGTGACTCGCTCTTCGACACACATTGGGCTGGACGGTGTATCATCAGCAAGGAGGTGACGCGTTGTCTAATAGGGTGTTTCTCGTCATCCGTTGTTTGAGTCCTCACAAGCATGGCTTCTAGGGCTGCAATGAAATTGACAGGGTCAGCATCGGCGATGTTAAAACAAGCTTTATGCTGGAGCGCTCGTAATTGTTGTTCCGTTAGTCGCTTCGATGTGAGGTTGTGTATCAAGTTTGTGCTTACCTTGTACAGCCCAATGTGTGTCGTAGAGCGAGTCACAAGCTAATAAAAAACTATGAACGGATGACCATTCTGCCAGCGGATAAGGGACGATCAACCGTCGTAATGAACCGTGAAGACTACAATGAGAAAGCCAAAAGTCTACTTGATGACATAGATTTCTACAGACCAGAAAACAACCCAGAAGCAAATGCAGAAGCAAATCGGTTAAATAAATTACTTGGCGAATTAAAACGTTTAAATGTGATCACTGAGAACGATCAACACCTAATGAATCCAACAGATACTGCCCTGGCTCGCTTCTATGGCCTGCCAAAGGTACATCAACTGAACGTTGAATTGCAGCCAATCGTTGCCCTAAAAGGCAGCCCCACTTCTAATGTGGCGAAATGGATGTATTCAAAACTAGAATTCCTCAAAGAAAATTCTGATGCATCAGTTTGTTCAGCCTCCCAATTCCTGACAGACCTCCATCGCCGAAGGATTCAATCGGATGAAATGATGATTTCCTTTGACGTTACATCACTATTCACTTCTATTCCCCCGGATTTGGCACGAGACGTCTTACGCAGGAAACTTCACGAGCTGTACGACGAAACCCAGAGTTCGCTTAAAATTGAACACCTCATAAGGTTGTTCGAATTCTGCCAAAAGACATACTTCACCTTTGCAGGAGAGACATATGAGCAGATAAAAGGAACTCCAATGGGCTCTCCAATCTCAGGTTTAACAGCAGAATTGGTCCTAGATCTGAAAAGATTGCCTTCAGCCAACAGCCCCCGGTCTTTGGCACCTTTACGTTGATGACACGTTTGTTATCGTCAAAAGGAAGATGCTTTTGAATTTCCATGAACTTCTCAACTCCATCTTCTCGGACGAACAATTCACGAGGGAAGAATAAAAGGATAAGCAGCTACCCTTCATCGATGTACTAGTCATATGAACTTCCGACGGTCAAATCGAAACAAAGTTTGCAGGAAATTGACGAACAAAACACAGTTTCTCAATTTCCACAGCAACCATCCGGTGGCTCACAAGAGAAGCTGCGTAAAAACACACTATAAGAGAATGCAGACTCATTGCAGCAATCCGGAATAAAAGACACGTGACGCCCGACATCTCCGCGACCAGTTTATGCGGAATGGCTATCCGAAGGCTTTCATAAGCTGATGCCCACGTGCTCACCCTCCGAGGACCCAACCAGGACCAACCCGTACGATATGGCATGCACTGCCATACATCAAGGATGTATCGGAAGCGACCGAACGCATTGCTGCGGGACAAGGCGTCGGAATTGCACACCGTCCCAAGGCTACCATGCGCAGCCGAATTATGCGAATCAAGGACCGCTTAAGTCACAGTGAGCAGTCAGGCGACGTGTATTGCATACCTTGTATAAAGTTGCTTCTGTATCTCTATGCTCAAAACATAAGGCCAAATTTATGCAGATAGCAAAACATATAGCCTTTATTCCAAACTGAACAGCCCAGTTTCTCTGTCCGGCCTGTCTAGCCAACTTTATTTCGTCCCACCTCAACCACCATCTGCTGTTATCTTATTACTTTTGGAGCTCAATCCACGCATCGCATCTTTTTCTGGTGGGAAGGGAAGAAGTGAGACGCTAATGGGAGGAATTGTGTATTCTGTACAAAAGAACTTGACATTAGGTTGGAAAAAAGTTGACATTCGGACAGGCGTGCGACCGACAGCGAGGGCTGGCATCCGATGTGCGTCAGCGCGAGGGTCGTCACAAGCAGTCAGAGCGGTAATTTTGTTTGTCAATCTCAGGGAGATGATTGGCCAGGCGGAATGTTTGTCGATCTACAAATGCGCCCGTGCTAACAGTCGCGAGAGCCGAAAAGTTTGGCTTTGCACTTGGACTAGGGCCACAACAAGCGTGCTTAACCGTCAAGGTACACATGGAACATTTCACCACGGTGTTTGACCACCGGCAATAATGGAATGTTGTCCTCAAACCATCCACGTGCGTCTTCATCGTTCTCTCCCTTGAGTCGCTTGGACACTATACTGATACCAACGCCATCCATTTTCTGCCTTCGAAAATTGTTGCTATCCGTGCATTCCCCTCTTCTTCTTTTTCTTCTTCTTCTTCTTCTTCTTCTTCTTCTTCTGCTTCTTCTTCGTCTTCTTCTTCCAAAACTTGACGTCAACGTGTTTCAAATGTTCATTCGAGCTATCGGCAGGAGCCCTCGTTACTTTCGGCAAAGCCAAGGCTGCCCTAACCTATGTCATCCATCTGATGCCTTCAGCCCCTAATGTTCTCATCTTTCTAATGGTTGACGCCTCTAATGTAGCAGTTGGAGCAGTTCTCAAGCAGTATCTTGCAGGTGGTGTCCAACCTTTAACTGTATTCCTCAGAAAGTCACAACCTGCCGAATCACGCTACAGCGCATTTCGACGAGAGAGCCATTCTGTCTACCTCGCTTTGAAACACTTTCTTAACTTCCTTAAGGGCAGATACGTCCTTGTGTTCTCTGATCACAAGTCGTTCTCCTTCATCTGAAATTCGAGCTTCAACAAGCAATACCCCCGGAAGAGTCACCAACTGGACGATTACCTTCTGTTCACCTGAGATATCTACCACATCGATGGGTCACGAAATGAGGAGGCCGGCGGGTTGTGTAGGCTCTCCATTGCTTATCTGCAAATAACTTCGGGAATTGACCTTGCGGAGATGGCTGCAGAACAACGTTGGTTTGCCCTATGGCGAGGATGTTTCCCGCCTCTAAGACCACCACCGCCCGCTGATTACAGCCAATGGCAGCATTTTGTGTTATTTCCACCTTCCATTTTTTGCCACTTTTCCATCGTCGCCACATCTTCTCCTCCCTCACAATCTTTCTCACTCTGGGAGTCAAGCCATCTACAAGCTCTGTTCCAATTACATTTACTGGCCTTGGATGCACATGGACCCGAAAGCATGGACATGGGCATGTGCCGGCTGTCCCCAGAGTTAGGGACGCTGGCAAAACAAAGCTCCCATCGGCAAATCCCCCAGCATCATCGTGAGGTTCAGTCATGTTTATCTTGATATGTAGGCCCCCCACGACTATCTAACGGCTGTTCCAAACTCCTCACCTGTGTGGAGCAATTTATGCATGGGTTGAAAGGAATCCACGTCGCTCCTTCATCAGTCGTAAAAGCTGCCTCCACCACGAAGAGCCTATCCTTTTTGCCTGTACTTGCCTTTTCTGTACAGCCTATCACCTGGCTGCCAACGAAATGGTTGAGTGTTTTGCTCTTCAGTGGAAGATATCCCTATGCGCCGCGGCTGATGCGGAGAACCGAACAAAATATTTCACCCTGGTCCAGTTGGGCATCAGCTGCTTCCTCAATTCGGGCCCTGACTGTTCCAACTCTGAAATGATGCTTGGTGCCACCGTCAGACTTCCCGGATCAATCATCTAGTCAACCGCTTCAAGTGCGATCGGAGATCCTACTAACCTCCTGCACCGTCTCCGGCAGTTTGCTTGGAGGAATTATCCGGTTCAACCTACCACCTCTATGTCTTTGTCTCGATAAAGATTTGGGTACCTCCTCTCATGTCCATTTTCGGTGTGATCAAGTCCGTCGGCCGCTGGAACCCCCTACGCCCTTTACGAGTTATCTTCCGAGGGCCGAAGACGTTCTTCAATAATCCCAGAACAAGCAAAGAGCCAATTAGCGTGTACCGCTGTGGCTCCTCAAATATGTCCGCCGGACGAGCACTGCGGTCATTATTCCGCTGCTGCCCTACCCTCTATCGCTTCATCCCGTCGACCGCCTCTTCCACCGTCTCCGCTGCCATTAAGTGGTATTTCCCCTAATCAACCTGCAACATACAAGCCACAAGGAAAACTCACTCTTCCTCTGTTCCGCCTCTAAATATCATGCGTACTGGACGGAAGGTTAATTTTTACGGCACAACCGTTACTCACGCCCGAATATAAACATTCGGCATCGCTTAATGCCGTCTTCTGTCTTGTCGTGGGTTACAGTTGCAGACCGGGATCAGCAAAGATTTACCTAATGTGAAAACGAATTTCACTTTAGGTGTCAACACGGACTTATCTAAGGGGCCAACGTCAACATTAAGATCTCATCCTGCGCAGAAACTTCGAGAATGTCGGCGTCTCACCTGTGTGCGCATTTCAGGTTGGGTTTCCCTTCAAGTGCCAACATGGACTTATTCAAAGGGTCGACACCATGAGTCAGAACAGCCCCTGTGCAGAGACATCGTGCTGTGTGTCATCTTACATGTGGACTGCAACCTAAGGGCCTGCCAGTAACATGATAGTGTCGTTTTCGTCACACAAAACATCGCCAATTTACCGATACTAGAGTACTCTGTTTAGTAGATAGAGTAGCTTTGACCAGAATTTCGAAACTAATATTCTCCTCTAATTCTTTTGACTGACCTCACGACAAACGGTCTGACACTTCGTGGACCAGCAATTCCTGTTATTTTGTCTTCTTTTCACATTAAATAAAACGTTTTGAAACACACTTGCATAAACCGGGCACTGTCAAATACATTGGTAGCTTTATTATCTTTGGGTTGAACTCGAATCTAATTTCGCCACAAAAAAATTGTCAATCTCTTGAATGTTTTTGAAGTTAATAGCGATTCGTAAACTGAACAATATTGGAGTGACCATTTTTGCCTAATGAAGCAAATGGCGACCAGCATAGTCAATTTTTGATTTCGTGGCGTTGTCAGCCAACTGTATTCAAATGTACTCTTAGATAACTTGTTTTAAGATGATGGGTATGGCAGTAAACGACAGCGAAATATTTTCAGGGGTATGCAGTGCAAATTAAGTCAAAGGGCCCTTCAAGTCAACACATTGACCGTTTTTTTAATGAGGGTTTCGCTGCCAGAGCCAACATCCTTGAAATTAACACACCTGGCACGACAACTTCCCAATGGTTTTTCATCGAAGACGCGTATCCTCACCATAAACGTCTGCCAGGCAGATTAAATTACTTTTTTCGTAAATAAATACCACTTACATACTCTTTTGAATGCAGTCTCCAAACAGGTTAAGCAGCATTGCTAATTTTCAGCGATGAAATCAGAGTGAGAATCCAAGCACTTTGTCAGTCAAAAGATCTTCTTTATGGAGGTCTTTGAGAATTGTAGTCAGCGGACCTTCAACAGTATCTGCTTGACTTCTGTCCTTCTCTGCCTTTGAGAACTTTGTATGATCTGCTTAAATTTCATCTAGTTTTGCGACTGTATGCTTTTTATCCATCAGTACTATTTCAGATCCTTTGTCTGGTCTGGTTAGCACGCTATTTTTATTTTTTTGTATCTCTTTTAAGCTATTTAGTTGGGTTTTTGTTAAAAGGCCTTTGTTTATTGGAGTCTTTTATCCGTACTGCTGGCAGCAGTTAACCAGGGTCGACTTGAGATAATCAACTTATTTAGGCATGGAAGGTTTTAGATCGGAGGTTTGGTTATAAGAGGCTCTCAAATTCAGTTTTTTAATTCTATTTGCATCAGCCTTGTTCGTGCAATACATAATCTAGGGCCTAGAGATAGTACCTCTATGATAATTTTGTCAGGAGGGATTGAGGAATAGTTATGCACGAACCCATTAGAATGTTTGCAAGGGTAGTCGGTGCTTTTAGTGGTTGGACACTTTGAAGGAGTTTACTCCACCTGGCCTCGATTCTTCTATTTCTAATTGTTTGTACATAGTCGTCAAACGCTACTCTCGCTAGAATTTCAAGACGGTCGAAAACCGCTGCCCTCTGACTTCAGTTTCTTTGAAGTTCCAGTCTCCAGGTAATTGTCCGCATGCCTTCTAAGTGCGGCCATAAAAACGGCTATATGGTTTCTTCGGATGTTATTCCAGTACTGTCTTGGATATTCACCTCGGTCTATACATTCTGATAGGAATTTGGCTGTTACGTTTGCATTAGCGAGCCTTGTGTCAAACTTCAGGAATCCATTGAGTTTCTTTAACACAGCGGGATATTTGGATTGTCTTAGTTCCGAAAATATCCCCATGGTTAATATAAGAAGTCAGTTTATGTCTAACAATTGTTTTCAGCAACTCTTCATCAGGCCAAACGTTTGCAAGGGAAATTAACGCTGTACATAACAACTAAAGTTTGAATAGGTAGAAAAATCAACAACTATCTTACACGGGTGCTGATTGGCCAACGTGGACTATGTCAGTTTGCGCGTGTAGGCCATGTCAGCGTGATGGTTGAGGGACTGTGGCCAATTGGTAGAAGCAAAATCCTATCACCACCTGGTGTCGGTTTAGGCCATGGAAGTGACCGAGCTTGTGTCAGAGTCTTCTGACAACAAAGCACTGGATTTGCTAGCCTTATAGCTACTGCTTCGGCAGTTGCAGGCACCCGTTGGCGTAGGCCTTTGGTAAAATTAGATGGTGTCCTGTAGACCACCTGAAAGGCTTCGTTAGTATCGACTCGATGGATCGTATCGAAAAGATGTGAAAAAATAGCATGCAAGCTCGATCTAGTTTCACCTTTACTTAGCCAGGTCTTGAAAACCCTCAAGGATTTCCTTACGCGATGCACACAAAATGTCCAATTTATCTACAATGGTCAGTTTTAGAGACAGATAGATGGTGTGGCAATGGGCTCACTACTTGGCCCGTTTCTTTAAAATGCACTTATGGGAAATATCGAGAAAATGAGTCTCAGAGACACCATCATTGACCTTACATTCTACGGTCGATATGAAGATGATATCTTCTGTTTGACAGACTATACCGCTTACATTGACGCCTTGCTCGTAAAGTTTAACAGCGCACCCCCATCCCTCAGATTTTCTGCTGAGACAGAAGTGGATGAAGAAATTGCGTTCCTCGATGACTTTTGCGAAGGCAAGAGAATGGATCTATCCTACATAGGGTTATCCCAAAGAACACCTAGACAGGACAAAACTATAACTTCCACAGATTTTTTCCGCTCAATGTAAAACGAAATTGAGACCAGGGATTACCAGCTACAATATGACAGATCTGTTCTCCTGAAACTCTCGAAGCAGAACTCCAACAGCTGCAGCATACTTTAATTGAAAATGGATACATGGAAAGGTATATTCTCAGAAATATTGGCAAACGTGCCAAAGAACGACGCATTCATAAGACTGCATTTCTTAAGCGATGCAACCTGCGAGCTGGTCAGACGACACTTGAGGCCTGCAATCACAAAAGCTTTCCCAGCGGCACAATTACGGGTGCTCTTCACGAACTCTCCCCTTTTATGATTGGGAGGTAAATACCGACTACCTTTGAAGGCCACATCAATGTGTATTTACTCTTTCACTTGCTCCTGTGGAGCGGGATACATCCGCCATACAACAAGTCGTCTGGAAAAGAGGGTTCGTGAGCACATACCAACCTGGCTAAGTAAAGGTAAAACAATATCGATTTTGATTGCTATTCTCGCACATCTTGTCGATGCGAAACATCGATTTGATACTACCAAAGCCTCTCAGGTGGTCTACAGGACACCATCTTATTTGTCCAAAGACCTACGCCAACGGATGCTTGCAACAGCCAAAGCAGTAGCTGTAAGGCTAGCAAATACAGTGCTGTGTTTTCAGGTGACGCTGACACAAGCTATTTCACTTCCATGGCCTAAACCGACACCAGGTGGCGATAGGATTTCGCTCCTACCAAATGGTGACAGTCCCTTAACCAACACGCTGACATGGTCTCCATTCGCAAACTGACATAGTCCGCGTTAGCCAATCAGCGTCCATGTTAGATAGTTATCGATTTTTCTATCTATTAACATTTTAATTGTTATCTACAGCCTTAATGTCACCTGCAAACGTTTGGGCTGACAAAAAGTTGCTGAAAACAATTGCTGGCCATAAACTGAATTTGAATTTAGCTGACCCAATTCTGAAAAAAAGCATTGCGTGTGTAAACTCTCGATTATTTATCCACCGACACTGATAAAAATAAAGGGTCAGAGGGAAAAATTTTATAATTCCTATGAACAATAGGTAAGGGGAATGCTTTGAGAGTGTTCATAGATTAATGTGTCAGATGCTAATTCCATCAAGAAGCAGGACGTAGAGCGAAGTGCGTTGGAGCGCAGGAAGTATGGGCGCTCAAAACTTAGTCCATTTCGCTGCTTCATTGCTAAGGCGTGACGTAATGGGAGGTGTGAAGACCGAGGTTGAATTAAAATATCAAGGGGCGTTAAGGCTTATAATGTTTAACCCTTATGGTTGTGATCTTCCAGGTCGGGTTCCATAGGAGACAAGAGAGAAGTCTGGGAAAGCCAGATTTGTAGGAATAATGTATTATGTACACGAGAG
>JAYGXS010000006.1:7829331-7839584 GCA_036362985.1 Ligula intestinalis | reverse complement strand
ACCTGATGGCTGAGGATAAAGACTGATTTCTTAAAGTGCTTTTTGAGGGAATTCCGTCGGCAAATTCCCGCATTTTCGTCTACACGATGTTAACGCACGAAAGTATCTAGCTGTTATGATGATATTAGTCATCTCAAAGACTCAAATTCTTCGCTTTGAAGGCATCGAAGCCATGTTGTGTCAGACGTGCTTCGCATGCACCTACACCTCTACTTCTCTCCTGTTGAGCAGGTTACATTGGTCTGAAAACTAGGCCCTTGTTCTAGCTGTTGTGATACCACCAATCTGCCTGACCAAAATTATGATGTGAGACCTTCATAGCTAGTGCAATGTTGACTCACTTGCTTGACGGCAGTCATCAGGTCGATGACAATCAAGTCGTCCGTGTCACAGCGGTGACGCAGCAACAGGAGCTAAGTGTCGGACATCTTCTTCCGATCCCCTTCCCCTACCTTTCTCTTTGCTGTGATGAGGGGCAACAAGCAAAGATTAGAGAGATAAGAATAGCTGTTTCTGGATTAAAGGCAACCGTCAGCTTTGCGGAACAGAATGTCTAACAACATGCGTCACAATAGATCTACCCAGCAACCGGACAGCCAAAGAAGAGTATGTCTTTGTTTCGAGCACGCGCGACGCCTTACGCTCACACATGCGGCCCAAATATGCTAGACGTTCCGCGTGGGCATTGCAGCGTAGGACACAATCAATTCGGTTATGGCACGCCGTAGGCTAGACTTTTCCCACGGCATTGACAGGGATGTTCGAGAACCGTTGGCACCTTAGCCAGTGAATCCGCCATTTCTGCAGACGTACTATGGAACATGATTTGAGTTAATACGCTTGTCCATCCACGGCCATCATATTTGCTCCAAAAACGAACTTACTTAGAAGTTGTGCTCACAAACACAAGAGAGACTAGGATACGCATTTTTTGCCCACTAGCTCTTCTTTAGCCCATCATACCACCTTTGGATAACCTCGGCTACAGAAGTTGGGTATGGTTAGCTGATGACAGCCGACAAACCAGGATAAGCCATTCTCATCTCGCCTGTTCTGCACCTCAAATCCAATCTTCCTAGGCTTTGCGAGGCTTCAAGACACCGCTTCAGAATGCTGACTTGTCTATACAACACATCAAGCCAAAACCAAATTTACGTAAGACAACGGGTTTCACTGCAGAACCTCAAGCGAGTTTTTCAAGTTCCTGCATACCAGACTTGCTGTAAGGCGAAGGAAAGTTAGGGTACCACTACTAGCATTGAATTGCCTTAATGAAAGGGATAAATCACAAATTAGGAGGGTAAGGTGTCTGTAGACCTAGGACAGGACAGCACGTTTCAGTTTGCACTTCATTATCGTAAGTGTAAGGAATATGACCACTTTTTGCCATCAAATAAATCACCTTCGAATCTATTTGAGTATATTTTATTGAATTCAGCAGGAATAAAAGGCTTAGATAGCAGAAGTATGCACTTTTAAAAAGTCAACTTCAGATAAAAAAAAATATCCAAACATTTACGCATTCATCCTCAGCCATCATGTCCAATCGGAATGGAGCTGACTATTAGGTATACCGGCAAAGTAAACAGAATCATGAAGGGCCATACACAGTTCGTTAGCTAGTCATCAACCAAAACACATATTCGAATAAACTGGGCAACGGAGTTTGGGTATGGCAAATTGATGAAGGCTAACAAGCCTGCAATGGCACTTCGTCTCACCCCTTTTTTGCTACAGGGTTTCCGACTTTACAGACTCTAGAAGACTTTAGGCAACTGCTTGAGAATAATCTTAATTGAATTCCAAAACACAACGGGATAGCATGTACTGCAACCTGTTTTGAAAATCACCCTCCTTCGGAGATCAAGGAGGTTTGGGATAGTGCAGTTCAGTCTGGAACCGAAATGTACTTGTACGTATGGCGTGCAATGGTGATTGGGTGTGAACAGCATTTTTCAGACCTTCGCATCTATTTTGGAAGACGACGCAGGCGCACGGAGCGTGGGTGAGGCACTTCACTTGATGATCAGCGACCTCGAAAAGAAGACACCCTGTGTACTCTAATCGCCGATCCGGACTACACTCATACAGCTCTGCAAAGAATATCGAACCATGATCAATTTGATCCCTTTGCTGCAATTTAGCCCAGAAATATCCATCTTTTTTAGGAGATCCTACTTATTTGTGCCCATTAGGTTAATTTTAGTTCAGAATTGGCCGAAATTCCCCAGGTACAGACAATGTTATTTTTTCTGCATGAAACGCGTGGTCGATAGCCGTACAAATCTTTATGGAATATTAGAAATGAAGTGATGCATAAATCGGTAGCAAAACTGTTCGGAGTAATATTCACAAGCGGTCCGAGTAAACTCTCGGGTCAAGTTATCGACCCGTGTGCGCGGTCGGGTGCGCTTGATCGCTAATCAGGCCTCTTGGCGCATAAGAGCATAATCTGATTGGTCGCATCTATAGCGTTTCATTTCATACAGTCTTCGAAGAGGGACAGAATAACCGACATCCTTGCCTTGATGACCTTGTTCGTTGTTCTCCTTGTTGGATTGACACTAAGCGACTGAGCGCCACAAATCTAGCCCGGGAACCCACTAAAACAGGAACATCAAATAAAGCCGGTGTATTCGTTATTTGGGGTGGCTTGCACTTTTTAGACTTTTCTGTGGTGTTGGCAGTCTGTCTACTGTTAAATGTAAGTGCAATATTAGGTCAGTAAGTGCTAGAACGTACGACCGAAAATGAGCGATCATTTAGCGCCTTAATAGCCAGTAGTTTTATCCTTGCCCTTTAAGGGGGATACCGTCCTAATCATTATCAAGGTAAGCGCTAGAACGTTAAGACCAGCCGTGCCGTCTAAGAACACACAGTCGCGTAAAATGTGGGCAGTTAAAGTTTACTATATTCCGAAAGAGCTATGAATCCGATCCTGTGAATTCTAGCAAAGGGCATTGCTGAATGTTGCATGGCAGTAAGCAACCAATGGCCGAAGATTCCCTTTTAATCATAGTTAGTGCAGAACGCAGTTAAAGAAACACTTCTTCGTCTGCCAGTTAATCTATCCTCGACGATTTCTGAGAAAACTTTAAATCCGAAAGAGTACTTCCGATTTAATGGAAAACACAAAACTGATTTGAAACAAATCTGCGCAAATTTACCCAGGAAAATAAAATACATGTTAACATTACGATGCCTGCTTTTAAAATTTAATTGTAAATATATATCTTTGGGAGAATACTGTCCTTCTTCGACGATACAATGTATATTAGTGGATAAAGTATTCCATAAAGCAACCTCTATTTTCTGTTTATCATTGCTTCTTATTTTATGGATAATATTATTTACTGAATTTGCAACTCATGCAGTTTTCACAAATATGTCTCAGTTTACTAAACGGCATCCCATACCCCTGGTAGAAGAACTTGAAATTTCCTCATCCCTAGGGAAAGACAAAATATCACAAAATGTTCTAAAAACTTGGGTATTCGTAGACAAAAATATTTATTTGTCTCAACTCACAGTACTAAGCCTGGATTGTGGTATGTGAATATTCACTAGACCTGACCCCAGTCACCGTCATTGCTCTCGGTTAAATGGTGGACCTCTTCGCTTGCGAAGGTCAAACTAACACAGGCGAGTCTATATGCTTCCTTCGGTCCCCCCGTCTACCGGCGGACTGATAACACGTTTCTGTTCTCTTTAGTTGTTCTTTGCCTCGAGAGTGCGACGTTTGGGCAGTGTTTGATGTTGGCCACGTGATCACTTATTACAGTGGCAGCAGGTTCTGCTTCAACTTCACAGTAATTTTCGCATTCGTAGGCCTGTTATTTGGGTTGCAATGAGTGTGATTGTTCTGTGCAAAATCTAATTACACGTTATTTTAGTAACGTATGTAGGTGTTTTTGTAAATCCCCCATCTGCAAGCGTTTCTTTATGCACTTAGTCAGATGTTTGTTCACTAGTTCCCGGTCCCATTCTGAGAACATTCCTCGAACAACGCTAGTACAGACAGTACCCCCTGGTGCGGCTAGTCAGTCCTACGGGCAGAGTAGCCCCCCGAAAATGAGCTTGGCGATGGCCAGAAAAAGGTAAAAGGCTCGTGACTACCGATAATTATATTTGACTACATGCAAGCCAATGCTACACTGCCATGCACCGCGATGGGTGGCTTGTACCGGCCGGTATCTAGTAGGCGAGGTACACAATGGCCAGGTTGGCCAGAATGAGGGCTGCCGAGTGGGACATCCATGCGGCTACAGAGTATGGAATGAAGGTCGCTTCTACTTTTTCGCCTTTCCCATCATCGAGCGTAAGAACTCGCGCCTCCTCCTCCATGTTGGCTTGCACGGTCACGGGATACGCGGCTACAAATTAAAATAAGGGGTAAGACTAATGGTTTGTAGTGGGTTGTATGCAAGAAACTAAAAACACATGTTAGGCAAAGTGCGTAGACACCAAAGCGTAGTTTACATGTCAACAATTCAATGCAGTCCTCGGCCGGAGTTTGCGCTGGACATCCAGTCGCGACAGACAGCTCCTGCTCAGCATTTTGGTTAACACCATCCTGTGCTTGAGTGTTCGGTACTAAAACCATCGCCTAAATGGAAGGGACAACTAAAGTACCTGCCGTAGTGATGATAGAATAATGTGAATTTGCTGCAAGAAGAAACATGCAAGTTTACAATTCATGCAAACCTTTGTTAAATTTAAAATGTAATACTTAAACGAAAATAGTTGGCTTACAGTTGGTATGCAGGCAAGAGGGCAATTTGTTCGCTCGAGTTTTGTGGCTTTCCCTCCTGTTTTTTCTTCCCCACACTTTTCCAGGTCAGTCTTTGAAATGGTTTGCTTGACAGCTTGGCCGACCTTAAGCTGTACTTCCTTCAAATTGGTCGTGTCAGCAATAATGAAGTGCATTGTGGATGACACTAAAATGCAGAAATGACATTACGGTCATTGAGTGACATTTCGAGGTATTTAGAGGATGCAAGAGTGTTTAATTTGTATAAATATGTCGAGTGAACAGTTTCATAAACACTGGTAGTAGTGAACTTACTATCTTGTTTATAGCACTCCGCAGCTGATTCAGCGGTTTTAGATGTAGCCGTACATAGGGCTAGTGGATTTGAACTTCCATTGAATTGGGCCGTCTGTGGAGTAAGCTTTATAATTCAAAATGATCTGCCTACCTTGACTTCGAATGCAGGATCAATTACAGTTGTGAACGCTTTGTTTGCTGCCATATTGGACACAAATGTGATAGTACTGGACTGTGTGTGTCCTGTATGGCAGAATAAACGTTTTACTCACTGGGAACAATAAGTATTACAGAAATCATGTATCATTGTAAATATCTCCAATCGAAGCTTACCTAGCAGCAGAAGAATGACAAGGAAGGTTAGAGTCATCATGATATGATTTGCTAAAATGGATATTGAGAGGAAAATTAAACATCTGAACATTTCGCATGATATAGGAAAATTTTCTTAGGTGGCTGAAAGCCGACGTCATCTTTGTCGTAAAGTTAAACTGAGTGCAGAAACTAGTAAGTGAATATGCGCCTTCTCTATGAATCCACTTAGTTTGAAAAACAGAAATAAGAATAGTTCTAAAATGCCACGGTGTGCGGTTAGAGCTCACCTCGAGACGGGAAGTTCGGTTACACAATGGGTTGTGAAGCCAGCAGTTGCCTTACTTATTGGCGACTGAGTAAAGACGAGTTGCACACTCCTTTTATAGTTGAGTTTGTCCTGAAGGCCCCAAAAATAATCACACCATCGACATACCCTCTCAATAACGCCTACTTCGGAGCGGCTCAACTCTAAGTCGTTGCGTTACGTCATCGATATGACTTACTGAGTATGAGCTGAAGTCATGATGCTTCGTAGCAGTTTGCATTTTATTTTAAATCTCGGTGCTATTAGACGACCTTTTTTAGGCAAAAATGTCAGAGTTAGTTTCACCTTCCCCTTGGATGCCACGCATTATTGCATTAATGACTTTACTTCCTGAAATAGGCCTTAGTACGCTACAGTGAACTGACTGACTCCAAGGCAATTTTCAAGTTCTCAAATTGGAAGTGGCTAGCAGCAGTAACGGTATGTACCCGAAAAAAAAGACTCCTGCCACCAAAAATGAACCTTGGCGTTTAAAAAATGTATCGTATTTGGTCGTATTTATTATTTCGGAGTATCCTGTGAAAAATATCGATTATTTGAGGCTGAATATTTCATATTGGTATATTTGGATGATAAATAAAATTCATATCATAACAGACTGCTTACAGATGTTTAGTGATGATGAAGACTTGATTAAGAAAATATCGTTAGCTTCAGTTAAAGCTAAATCCGCGACAGCATTGGCAAAGCTTGAGTAGAACGCCACAGCGCTTGCAAGAATGCCCTTGTCAACATTGGTCAATACTTTTTTGTAGAAAATAATAAACTTGCGTATTATCAACCGCAGCCAACGAATACAAAGCAAGAAAATACATCTCAGAAAAAAACTGTTTTGTGAGCAGTGAGATTTTTTAATCAAATGTTAATCAGCTTTGCCTAGGTGGAAAGTAGGTTCAGAACGCACTTTTGCCCAACGCATTTAAATGGGAAATGTGCGGAACGAAAACAATTTGCTATTTACTTCTTGCTGATAGTTTAAAAACACTGCAATTTTTAACTCTAAACATTTGTTGTGCTAAACCTACCAAATGGCTTGAGAAGAAAATAATGTAAATACGAACGAACTTACAAGGACAACAAACTCTAAAATACTTTAAGTTGGGAAATAGGAATTATTCGAATGTTTCCCACCAGCCTTTTTGTGAAGCCAAATATTGAAAAAATTGGTAGAATTTGAAGATTGTGTGCATTTTGAAAGGAGCATGAGACAATTTGTCTTTGAAGATAAGACCACGCTAGTAAGGAATAACTAGTTCTTGTTTACTACTTTCATCAGACGGTCATATACGACTGACACCTGGCAACTCCGAGGCTCGCTTACAATATATGCTAGCAGTTGAGTGCTTGCTAGCAGGGTTAATGAGCAAATACTAAGGCAGAAAGAGGACGAATGAGTTTCGTAACCGATCGGTGAGCGTTTGTCTACCATTGTATCTATATGCCGTTTGAGCTATAAGTATGCTTATCGTATCATTTGGCATTGTGAGTGAAGCGATTTATTTCGTTCATACAATTAAGCTACAAACTCCTAAGGGCAGCAATGGCCTTTTAAAAAGCGAAATATCTGGAACTGGGTTTCCACTGATTTATTGCGAAATAAATTATGATGGTTGGCAGCTGCGAAATATATTATTGCAGCAGCATTTAAGTTTTCCGGTGAGCTAACGTAGACTCAGTAAGTAATCTATAGTATCAGAATATGTATTTATTATAAATATGTATGTGGTATTTAAATGAAGAAAGACCTATCTAAAATACGCGCCAGAATTTGTGCAACTTACCAACAAATGCGAAAGACTTATACTCTTTCGTTAATTGGCATTGATTCAGGTTGTGATATTGATTATCGCATTCATGATAAGATGGAGGTGTTTTAAAGAGCATTTTTCTCAACAATAACAAAACGCACATAATGTTAAATTACCTTTTTAAACAGTACGCATTTATATCATTAATGTTTTCAGCTTTTATACATTTAACTGTGCTCTATGACAAACATGCATGAAGACTTGTTGCACTTGGTTGGCAGAAAATTACGCCTTCTTTACATTTTATAATTAATGAAGATTTTTTGCTTTCAAAAAATGTAAATTGCCGAATAATTTAAAACCTACTGACTGCTACACGCAAATTCAAGTGTTACAACCTGCGCACTACGTGCATACTGTATAATGAAAAGTACAGTTTGCCTACCGTTTAAGGAAGCAGGCGCATAGTTCTCATACAATGTTCCAATATATGTGAAGCAGGCTTTATACAGTTTACGCAGCATTAATAAATTGACGGAAACTATGTGTTATGAATGAACAGCTCACAATCCCCTAACCTTACATGTCCCCTTGATGGAATTACAATTTGAACCATTGATCACTAAGCAACCTCAATTCCCATCCCTTACATACTTACTGATAAGTGCTTGTTTACACTGAAGCCAACCTACCCACTCTATATTATTTCAATTATAAGAGGAAACGCACGTTGGTTAAACATCAGTCCTTAAAGACGTGGGTTGTTAGGTGGAAATACCGCCTAAGGCTGTTTTTCAAAAAAAGGATAACGGTTCAGGTACGCTGAATGTAGGATAGTTTCTTTTACCGACTAAAAAGCAGCGAATTTATGCTGCCTAGGACTGCGTTTGCTAGTGACCATATACGCATCAATAACCATCGGCACACCACGGCTTCTTAAGCTTTGGATGTCTCATGGCGGGTCAGCTCACCGACATAAAGCACAGTTTTGGCATCTTAATCTGACTTATACATAGAATTTAAGCATACATGTTGATAAGCGATTACAGGTGAAGACAAGACAGAGTAGGATCGCTGTTTGTGCATTATAGGTCACCGTCAGCTTTGCGGAAAATAGTTGTATCAACGAGTACCATAACAGGCTTGGCCAGCAACCGGACAGTCAAAGCAGGGTGCGCTCTTGTTAAGAGCACGCGCGACGCCTTCTGCTCACTCATGCGGCCCAAATATTCGAGACGTTCCGCATGGGCTTTGCTGCGTAGGAGACGAGCATTTCAGGTATGGCACGCCGTAGGTCAGGCTTTTTCCGAGCGCTCATCGCACGCCATTGGCTAGGATGTTCCACAACAGCCAGAACCTGAGGTAGTGGATCTGCTGTTTCTGCAGACGTACCAGGGAACATGATTACAAAAAATACGTCTGTCCATCGTCGGCTATAATATTTGCTCCAAAAGCGAATTAACTTGGGAGGTGTCGTAAAAAATACAAGAGAGACAGGAATGGGTGTATCTTACCTGTTTTAACGACGGGCTCAGCGTCGCTTGTGTTATAACGGTCACAAATGACGTGTGTCATCGTTGAATTACGCACTGTTGAAGGGCATGATTCTGGAATTCACCCAGAAAATCGGTCTTGGGTAAATGTTGTCGCTGGGTTGATCTCCAGCACGCCTTTGTCCTGTCTTGGGGCAAGCCTGGCGTTGGAAGCAGACTAGCGTCCTCTCTATCCGGTGTGGCTCTTAATCTGTCTGTGTCAGAGGACAGTGTCTTATAAGAAAGTGTATAATGCGCATTCGCGTATAGTCCGATTGGCGCATTGGGATAACTGCAACCAGTGGCGCGCAGGGGTTAAGGTCATCTCACGTGGACAATCACGCCTGTTTACGGACACATATAACCAACAAACACATTTGGCTAGGCTCGATGCCTTAGGAAAGCCTCCAAACGTTGCACGCGTTAAGTCCGGCTAATATTAAAGCTATTATTTAGTCAGTCATAGCAAATCCCCTGTTTGAATAACCTCAGGTACGGAAGTTGGATATGGTTAGCTGATAATGGCTAATAAGCCAGAATTGGCCTTGCCAATCTCGCGTTTTCTACATCTCTTGTCCAATCTTCCTAGTCCCTCCTAGTGAATATTGCTAGTGAGTACATTACACAGGGCTTTTAGACGCAGCTTCAGAATAATGACTTGTCTATACGACAAATCAGCCAAAAACCCAATTAACGTAAAACACCGAATTTTAGGCGTAGGCTAGTTTTTCGGCGTTCTGCTTACCATGCCTTGCTGTAAGGTTAAGGCAAGCGATAGTGCCACTACTAGCTATGAATTACCTTATTGAAAGATATGCATCAGAAACTGTGAGGGTTAGGTGTTTGTACAGCTAGGATCGGACAACAGGTATCAGTGTACACTTAACCATCTTAGGTGTTAAGGAATATGACAACTCTTTTCATCAACTAAATCACCCCCTAATCTATTTGAGTGCATTTTATTGAATCTAACGGGAATACAAGGCTTAAATAGCAGAAGTTCGCATCGTTTAAAACTCAAAATATGATGTACGTCTGATAAAAAATAGGTCTGAACATGTAGGCATCCAAACTTGGCCATCATATCCAATCGGAATGGAAGATAATAGTACGCGTGCTGATAAAGACAGCACAAGCTAGAAGGGCCATATTTAGTTTGCTAGCCAGTCATAAGCCAGTTATACTTAACCACGTATTTGAATAAACTGTTGTTCAGAGATTGGATATAGCTGGCTAATAACGACCAACAAGCCTGGAATGGCTATTCCAATCATAATTTTCAGCTA
>JAYGXS010000006.1:7780702-7829231 GCA_036362985.1 Ligula intestinalis | reverse complement strand
GTAATGCGTGGGATTTAGGAGAAAAAAGGGGGTTCCCACTGGGGGGGACATTGCAAAGGTTCCCAGGATCATCAACGTGTGGAAGCCACATCCTGATTCTTCCTTGCTGATTGCAGAGTCCGCCACGGAACTGGAAAAACAGAGGCATCCGTTCAGATCGTCGACAGTCCGCTTTGGGTCGAACCAAGGGTGAATGTTTAGACCGGCAGGTCTGGCTGATAAGATCGCCAGCGGGTAATCACGGTACGCAGATATCCAAGTAGGGTAGACCACGGAGACCTTCGCATGAGGCTTTGCGTGGGAGGGCGTTATAAACAGCAAACGTGAATGGATATAAAAACTAATACTACTGAAAAATGGGAAGTAGCATTATTGTTTTTGCAAATTGTCAGTGCCGATCCAGTTTTTGCTTAAAACCGTCTAGCGATTCCGACATAACAACGTCCTGAGGAAGCGCATTCCACGCTCCGACCACCCTTATAAGAAGTAGTATTTTCGAATGTCCAGCCTGGCCCCTGTCACCTTTAATTTTAGGGGATGACCCCTCAGATTCGTGGTAGTTGCTAATTCGAAAAAATCCCCTGATATAAGACAGCTGTCTTGAAGACGTAATACGCGGAATGCTAGTATCAGGTTCCCCCGAAGCTGCCTGTAGCGCAATTGGAAGAGGTCGAGATTCGACAGCCGTGTTTCATAAGGTTGTGAGCCCTGCCCCATAACAAGTTTGGTTGCGCGCCGTTGAACCTTTTCCAGGATGTTGCTGTCTTTGCTGGCCCAGGGTCTCCAAGCTTGGATAGCGGATTCTAGGTGCGGTCGTACGAAGGTTCAGAAGACTTTTGTGAAGCACTCTTCATTAAAGGTAGAAAAGCTCGTTTGACGAGGTAAAGGATCGACATCGCGGACTTGGTTACCTTTGTGCAATGCAGGGAGGGTTTAAGCGAGGGTGTGATCCAGACTCCTAGGTCTTTCTGGGCGTTCACTTCCTTCAGTCGGTAAGCCGTGCCGTTTGAAGAACCGGATTTGCCATCTCGAATGGTGGTGCACGTGCTCTCATTGAACGGTAAGAGCCAGTCCGCCGACCATTTTTGAAGTCTATTTACATTTACCTGTAAACTGCACTTCGTCAGCCACAGTTAGACTTTCGCTCCAAAGTTTTATATCATCGGCAAACATGGCGATGCCGCAATCCAGTTCGCGGACACAGTCGTTGATGTAGATAACAAACAAAATAGGGCCGAGAACGGAGCCTTGCTGAACACCACTCTCAACCTCAACCTTGGCTGACTGTTTGTCGCTGATGTGGACAGTTTGCGAGCGACCGATTAGTAAGCTTTTCATCCACGTAAGGAGCCTACCCCTTACTCCTATGCGGCTGACTTTATTAAGGAGGCGGTGGTGCGGCACGCTATCGATAGCCTTTTTGAAGTCAATATAGACAGCATGCACTGAGTTTCCACTATCGACTGCCTCAGTCCACCGTTCTAAATAGTAGAGCAAGTTTGTAACGCAGGACCTACCTCTACGAAAACCATGCTGAGCATCCGATAGGAGATGGTTTTGTTCCAGGAACTGCATTAGTTGTTGCTTGATAATTTTTTCCATGATTTTGCAACAGATTGCAGTTAGGCTGACTGGTCGGTAGTTATTCGCTGAGACCCGGCTTCCCCCCTTGTATAGCGGTGTAATCCTCGCGGATTTCCAATCTAATGGTAGGCATCCAGTTTCGAAGGAGGTTTGGAAGAGCATAGAGTGTGGTTTGGCCAACTCATTGGCGAGCTAATTCAAAATCTTGGCTGGTACGTTGTCGGGACCAGGTGACTAAGATTCTTTTTAGCTTAAGAGTTCCTTAAGAACAACAGCCTCGGGGAATTGGACAATATCAACTATTGTATCCGCTTCGGTTTCATCGTTGGGGTGATCGTATGCCGTTTCCTTTGTGAAGACTGATCGGAAAAATTCCGCAAGATGATTAGCCTTTGCTTCATCATCTATCAAGTCTCTTCCCTCAGCGGTCCTCAGCAGGGGTATCGGATCCTTGTTTTTGGTACTCTGCCTGAGGTAACTGTAAAACAGTTTGGGGTTTACTGTGGCCTGGTTTAGCAAGTCTGCTTCGAAAGCCCGTCTTGTTTTGAGAATAAGACCCTTGACCCGGTTTCTCTGAGTTTTGTAGGCATTGACAGATGCAGGAGTCCTGTCTGCTAGCATTTTTTTCCACAGCTTCCGCTTTTTGTTCACTTCTCTTTTTCAGGCCTGCGTAAGCCATCGCGGTCTAGTGTTCACCTTTTTTCGCGAAATTGGACAAGGGTTGTCGATGAGTTTGTGAAGTGTGTTCTGGAACGCTTTCCAGTCCGCAGTAATGTTTCCAGAAAATACAGGTTCCCAATCGGCGCGCGTGAGTTCGGTCTTCATTCGATCGAAATCGCCTCGCCAAATATTTCGTCTGGCTGTATAGGGTCTCTCCGGTTTTGAGAATAACGAGTACTTCCATAGCAGTACAACATGGTCGCTTTTACCTAGTGGTGGGAGACATGACACTTCGTCGAAGCTGTCCTGCGATTTCGTGAGAACGAGGTCCAGACAGTTGGACTGTTGGCCATTGAGCATCCTTGTCGGAAAAGTGACGTGTTGCATGAGAAATAACTTCAGAGTCATGCTCAGAAGGCAGCTGTCGAAGGGTAGATCGGAGCTATGTGCGCAGGCCGCACCCCAGTCGATGTGAGGCGTGTTAAAGTCCCCCACAATCAGGATGTTCGATCGTGCAGTGATTTTTCCCAGCTCCTCTAGCAAGGAGGCATCCACTACGGGCTCTCTTCTCGGTGATCGGTAGAGTGTCAGTACATCGAGGTTGACTGCACTTAGTACTTTAATGGACAGCCAGATGGCCTCGGAAGTACACGCCAGTTAATACGTTTTGTCTAAAACTGTGAGTCCACTTTTCACGTATGTTGCTACGCCACCGCCTTCACGACCTTCTCTGTCTTTTCTGAACAGTTGATAGCCAGGCATGGATACCTAGCCGTCGGCTACCTGTTCAGACAGCCAAGTTTCCGTTATTGAAACTATATCTGGTGATAATTCAAAGGCATGAATCTTCAGCTCGTCAAGCTTTGAAAGCATACTCTGTGCATTTGTGTACATGAAAGTTAACTTTCTGTTTGCTAGAGAATTGGTGACAGCCAGGCTCTTCCCGTCCCTTTCGGTCGACTGTGCGGTCATCCGGGGAGGACCTTTCCTGGGAGAGAAAAGTGGACGCTGGATCAGTTGGCTGTTGTAAATAACCAAATATTTTTCCCCTTCGTTCTGCCTCTGTATGTTTTTTGGTTGGGCTCAATCCTCCCCCTACTGAGCCGACTGTGTGGTTATCCGGAACGGACCTATCCAAGGTGAGAACAATGGACGTTGAATCACTTGGTTGTTGTAAAGAACCAAGTTTTGTTCGCCCTCACTGGCCCGCTCCCTCTTTTCGGAAACAAGTTGACGATGTTTTTTCCGTTCTGCAGCTGAGAACTACTGTTGAAAAAAACTCTCGGGTTAGAGTCTTTTATTTTAAAACGCCTAGATAGAATGAGCGTGGCGTCTTGGCTTTTTGTCATGACCACTTTCAGAGGACTGGGACGTGCCGTTCCAGTTGGACTCTTAGGCCGTTTGCCAAGGCGGAAGGCCTTTTCGCACTCTAATGGTACATTGGGCCCCAGCATTTTGTTTGTAAGTGCATGGACGAGCTGGACATCTGCGGAGTGCCGGTCCATGGGAGTGGCTGCAGTTGATTCCGTTAATCCCTGTATTATGATGCTGGCTTCTGTCTTAGTGCCATTTTTCATGCCTACGACACTGTCACTTGCTTGCTCGTTAATAGCTCTTGAGCTGCTATTATGACCATTTTGTGTGCGACCAGACTCTATGGTTGATGTACTGCCCTCGTTTTCTACTGTGGGCTTCAGGCACGGGCCTGCGACACTGTCACCCACTTTCTGGTTAATAGCAATACTGGCAGTGGATTCCAGCAGACCTTGTATTACGAAACTTTTGCCCCTATCAGTGACTTTCTGCATCCCCTCTACGCCATCGGTCACCTTCTGGCTCAACGCTTTCGTGTTTTCCTTCGTTGCTTTGCTGACGGCAGCCTGTACTTTACGTGGCGAACTAATCGTGCTTTTGTTGTCTATGGCGAGATTGTTTAAACGAAAATTGTTAAAAGAAAATAGCTTCTTTATATGGAAAAAAGGTACTTAGATTGCCTTCTTGGTCTGCTAAAAGCATTCACAAAATTTAGAGTAACAGAGTAATACATATGCCTTATTTGAAGGTGTTTTTCCCCGGTGCAAATTGAAAACAGGCGAAAACAGCAGAATTCATTGATATCAACAAATTTCGAGACAGCTCATCAGCTGCTTCTTGTCGTTGCATAAGAATGTTAACGAAGACACATACAGGAGTGGTAAATCTCACAGAATTACTGGTAACAGCAAGGAACCTGAGTCAGTTTAAAAATTAATCGATAAAGGACGGGAACGTTAAGTCAACATATGGGGAGTAGTGGATGGGAGAAGTTAACGGAAAACACGTGGGAAATTAAATTTAATGGCCAATCACCAGGGCAGTTGGAGGTTGACGACATGTTCAAGCTGCTTGCATAGGTCAGGTTTCTCCCACGGTATGTATGCAGCTTCTAAATAGCTTCACATCTAAAAGACATGCATTGCCTAGGCAGTATCACTATCAGTATATTAAGGGGTATGTAGAGAAAATTCATTTGGGTGCCCTATTTGTACATATGTGCAGCGGTAGCAGAACATTTGTTTCTCAGACTGTTGGCGAGGCCAGTTGTCTTGTGTTATAGGATGAAAATAGAAGCAGACAGTGAAAAATCTCCTCAGGGATTTTTAGGAGAAACATGTCGCTACTGTGGGGGTAATGCGTGGGATTTAGGAGAAAAAGGGGGTTCCAACGGAGGGAGGGGTGCATTGCAAAATTTCCCAGGATCATTACCGTATGTAAGCTGCTTCCTGATTCTTCCTTGCTGATTGCAGAGTCCGCCAACGGAACTGAAAAAACAGAGGCATCCGTCCAGACCGTCGGCAATCCGCTTCGCATCGAACGAAGGGTGAATGTTTACGCCATCAGGTATGGCTGATATGATCGCCAGCGGGTAATCACGGTACGCAGATAGCCAAGTAGGGTAGACCGCAGAGACCTTCGCATGAGGCTATGCGTGGGAGGGCGTTATAAATAGCAAGCGAAAATGGATATAAAAACTAATACTACTGAAAAGGTGAAAGAAGTATTATTATTGTAAATTGTCAGTTCTGATCCATCGTGCACTGCTATATCGATCCAGTTTTCGCTTAAAACCCTCTAGCGATTCCGACATAACGACGTCCTGAGAAAACACATTCCACGCTGCGACGACCCTTTTTAAGAAGTAGTATTTCCAAGCGTCTATTCTGGCCCCTGTCACCTTTAATTTTAGAGGATGACCCCTCAGATTCATGGTCGCTGATAATTCGAAAAAATCCTCTGATATAAGACAGCTGTCTTGAAGACATAATACGCGGAATGCGGGTATCAGGTCCCCCCGAAGCTGCCTGTAGCGCAATGGGAAGAGGTTGAGATTCGACAGCCGTGTTTCATAATGCTGCGAGCCCTGCCCCATAACAAGTTTGTTTGCGCGCCTCTGTACCTTTTCCAGGATGTTGATGTCTTTCCTGGCCCAGCTTCTCCAAGCTTGGATAGCGGATTCTAGGTGCGGTCGTACGAAGGTTCCGAAGACTTTCGTGAAGCACTCTTCATTGAAGGTAGAAAAAGCTCGTTTGACGAGGTATAGGATCGACATCGCGGACTTGGCTACCTTTGTGCAATGCAGGGAGGGTTTAATCGAGGGCGTGATCCAAACTCCCAAGTCTTTTAAGGCGTTCACTTCCTTCAATGGTATGTCATTCAGTCGGTAAACCGTGCCGTTTGATGAATCATATTTACCGAATCGAATGGTGATGCACTTGCTCTCATTGTACGGTAACCAAATACCTACCCTCTAGAATCCGATTCTGATTAATCTAACTTTTCAAGTCGTCTTAATTGAGGAAATAATTACTAAATATTAGAATAATGTGGTATAATTAGTATCATATCCGTACATATGTAGCTTGGTGATGATTAAATGACATTGGCCTTGTTAACATAACACTTAAAATTATATAAGGGGACTTAATATGTCAGAGATGAGGATGGTTTGGTTACGTCAAGATCGCAGATGAAGGCCTGAGTACTCATTGTTGTAGAATCTTAATGTTGGTAAATGTACTATTGAGGATGACCGGTCATCATAAGAAAAAGCTTCACAGCAAACTTTACTACAAGTCTACGGGAATAAAGCATACTATGTGGGTCTTTCGTTGAACAAATATATCCATTTCCAGACTTAGGCTGCCACTATCGTAGGTCGCTCAGTATCTTGATGTATCGATATTAAATATATATTTATTTTGCAGATCTCTACTAGATACATTAATCTCGATTCATAGATAATTCGGTTAGTCTTTGCCTCAGAAAATTGTAACGAAAAGGAAGTGTTATTATTTAAGTAAATATTTGCCTTGTATGAAGTTAAGTTAAGTTGTTTTTTGATCTTGTAAATAAAAATGCCACAATAATAAAATGTTACTTCAAGTTCTCTGGCGTGATACTGGTTTATACAGTAGTATCCGGCTATCAAGCCAACGGTTAATAATCCCGCCGCTTATTAAGCCCAATTTGGTCTGGGCCTGATGTGGACTTTATAACCGGTGACTTCTGAATTAAGCCCTCGATTAATAAGCCCAATTTGGTCTGGGCTCGAGGTGGGCTTAATAGCCGACGACTACTGTACCTGTAAAATCAGGACATAGTCACCAGGTGTCACCACAAGTAAACATGCCGAAAACGTTAATTCTTAGTGAAAATTTTTTTCCTGTTTAATGTACAGCATATTGCATGTGTGTAATAAGATCAGAATAAAATGTATTTTAACGATGAATTCTGGGATTCTGGGAGCTTGAATACACTTTCATAAACGATGGCAACAATATAAGCAGGGAATTACGAAGGCTTCTGTAAGTGGCCATTTTTGGAATAAAACGATACTAACTGAGTATTCTCTTGGTATGCGTACTGCTAATAGTCGACCCTTTGTATACCAAGTTTCTCAAAACTTAAATAAGTCTTGAGAAACGTTATCCCCTGAGGCAGAACAAAATCAAATTATCTTCTTCGCGAGGGCCTACAAGGCGTTAAGCGTTTTTATTTTTGAAATAAAAAGGCATATTTAGGGCGTATTAATAAAGACTTAAACACTGTATAGGAAGCTAAATAAATAGTTAGACAATGATAAGTGTCATGGAACTGAAGCCGATCTCCTTAAGATAGGTTTTTGTTTCAGCATTCTAACTTTACGATTCATTTAAAGGGCTTCATTTACTTGTCAAAAGGTGTTATTTTTTGTTTATGTGCTTTGTCATTGCTGTTAATTGCAGACCTGGTATATACTCTATTCGAACTATCCATGAAATTAACACCGTTTATTGCGTTCAGTCCGCATAACTACCATTAAAATTCCCTGACTGACAAATTTACTCTTAACCTTATTCTTGCCTAAGCTTAGCAAAGTCAGTTTTGATTAGAAAACGTTATGCCCAAAAAATCGTTTTCTATCCCGGGGATTATTTTAATTGGTTTTCCGTCGTTGCTACGGATATCGGATATCTTTTGAAGTTAACTTATTAATTTTTACAAATAATACTAAAGCAAGCTAGACAAAAAATATCCTGGTGGTCAGAAGAATTCTTGTACTCAAGACTTTCCTTGTCTTTTTTGATTTTAAGTTCTACGCTAGACACCAGCATTTTCACGATCGGGTTCAATACATTAAACGGAAATTAAGTTTACCACCCGTGCTTCACAAAGAATTTATATCTGCATTTGGTCTCGAAATATCTACACAGTTTTACAGAATCCCCTGAAATGTAACGGTATAAAAGGCTGCACATCATATTGTAATCAAACGTTGGGTTAGAAGTTCAGTCGTGCTGAAGGCAAAAACACAATTAGCTTCTACTTTTCCTATGATCGTTATCTTCCATATCCAATTGTGCATAGTTAAGCGTTGCAGTGGGGTCACTCTCTTCTTTCAAAAATTCATTTCATGAAATACGGTCGTCGCTCTATCAATACCTGGTATTGAAAAGGAGAGGCACAGCTAAATTTTATTGTTTGTGAGAAAATATTTCGCCTCATTACACTTCAAAACCTAAAACGTCATACCAACTGCCACTTGGTAATTCTTCTTGTCGCAGATCTACATCGCTTTACTATTTCTATTATACTTTTGTTAGCAGCAAGGTTGTGGTTTATGCAGTTTTCTCTCGACTGCGCTTGGTTCGCTACATGCGATGCACAACCATTTTTTAAATATATAATTTTACCTTTTAGTAATGTATCCCGACCAACGTGAAGGCCGAAATGGCATCGGATCCACTGGTTTTTCGCTAAAAGGTGTGTATAACGGGAAACTAAAAATCACTTTCAGTTGACGAACTGGATATTGCGTTCTGCGGGCGTCATTTTAACCAATTTAACCATTACATTGGAATCCGGCCAACGCAACTCATGCATTGGGGTGCATGGGAATGTAGCGTTAGGTTTCCTACAGCCCAATATCATCCCCTGTAATTACAAGAATTTGCTTTTGTCAAACAGACGTTTGATGCATTTGCCTGCCCATAAGGCCTACTTAAACTGCCAATCGACCAGGTGACAGTGCTTTAAGTAGCGCGGGCATCGGGTTTATGCAAAGGAAAACGAGATTGTATTGTAGACAGAAGTACCAAGTACCGAGTCATGTGCCAGTACACAGAACAGCGGACGCATAAACACCTTCAGAGTGATCATTTTCGACAGTGACATAGACTTCAATTACAAAGTTGATAAACCGTCCGTGTTTTCTCTTCCATTTGTGGAAACTGAGTTGTTTACGGGTTCACGGTTTAGACTCACGGCACACGGCGCACGTCGTCGGAATGGGGGGTCGAGATGTCACGATTGTTACTGATGTTTTTTACGCTATATCAGACCTGGCGTTCAGTTGCTAAAATCGTGGCGAACAGACGAATCGTACGGAGTAACGCTGCAGTGCCCGAATTCGGGGTCTTTTGGGTATCTTTTATGTTCTAGTCTTATTTATTGAGAACAAAGGGGATAACAGTTTTTGCGCGCGATGGTGGAGATTCCACTGGCAGTTAAATCAGAGAGACAAGATAATTTGGACTTCTAATAGAAAGGTCGCGTGCTTGAGTTTCGGGTGTTTTTAAACCTGGGATTGTGTATGGCTGGTTAATGACAAACATTATGCCGAAAATTGTAATTTCAGTCTCTCAGGTCTTTCTCGCTAATATCAATTGTCATGAGGAAGCGTCAAGTAACTGCCCACATGCGGGAAGGAGAGGTATTCGACTGCAGAAAGTTTACCAAGTCAGTCAGTAAGATCAACTGTGTACTATAAAAAGGAGCTAACAAAGGGCTCTGCAGAAACATGCTGCTCACAGCTAACAAGACAGCTGACGTGTTGTTCATGTTCCTGTGTTCTGCGCGAGGCTTTAGGCAACCTCTGACCCGTCCTGCAACCAATCAGGAAATAGACACATGTTATAGCATGTGTCAGTACATAGAACACTGGACGCTTAAACAGCTTCGGATTGGTGATCTGTGAAAATACGGGAGTCTGTTGGAGGTAATATCGGCTGAGTTAGATAGGCGGTGGGATGTTTTTTTTCAGTGTTTTGTTAGTGTAATACAACTAGAGGTTTGGCTGGTGTTTCGCACATCTTTACTACGCGTCATCGTGCTCTGTCCGGCTGGTCAAGCCTAGCTAAATAAAGACGCTTAAACGTGCTAAATTCTAGTAATCATGGTAACAATGGCCAGTAGATAGTATGCTTTAACTACCGCCTATGTGTGCTTTTTAAGAAGTCGTACTCAGTATGCACTCACAATCTGGTTGAGGTAATAGTGATAAGCATTTGGATAATAATAGAGCGTTCGCATCAGGTAGACGATAGTTTACCGCCAATTTCGATTTTGTCTTCCATATGCATCTTCTTGCATTCATGGGTGTAGCTATCGATACACAACACAAAGCTCCAGGTACTATCGATCTTCACGATAAGCTCAGTAATAACCATGTCGCAAGGTACTGCCATTTACCGTCTTCAGGCTAACTATAGAATTTCTACCGTATCCAGCTATATTTGGGAAGTTCGGGAACGTTTTCTGCCTAACTAAGGGCACAACATGTTCCAGAATTTGCTTATCATTATAACATAGTAGTACCTGTACTGTAAGAATATCTGAGTGGTAAGATATGCATGTTATATTTTCAATAAGCATAGCTAATGGGAATTTGCGCCTACATGTCTCCTTGTCCTCCACGGAAGTGATCGGAAGAACATGCTGGTTAAGGTGGGTTGATTTTTCTTGCTGTACGGATGACACATACCAACAGACGATTGATGTAGCCGTTGAAAGTCCCATGACAAGGCTTTGTGTCTGCCGAGCGCCCTGACTGGTTTGTGAGCAACAAATAACTCCCGATTCTAAACGAGACAGCTTTGATCATCTATTAAGTTGATGCCCAAGGTTGGTGCGGTCTAGCACTGTTTTGCGGATAGTATTACCGGCAAAAAGAAGGAAGGCCGTAATGGTCATTTTTGGGTGCCTATTCCGGGTTTTGAACCCGCAACCTTGTCAGTTAAATGCCTAACGTTCCTAACACTGCGTCATCGTCTCGTTTTATTGCTTGTTTTGATCGGAAATATCCCAAGGAGCACATAGACCTTCTCAGATTGTTTCCCGCCCCATTTTATCCTCGGCCATCCTAATATCCACTGCATTCTACCTTTATCATTAACCACCGTGTGGCAGGTACCCGCGTTTTTACAGAACGCGTGAATCCTGTTTATCTGCCCATGTATGAATTGCACCACACCTAACGCTTTGTGGTTCAAATGTCTCCCTGAGAGTCAACCCACATTCTGCATCGAAAACTGAAAGCCAGTGTGTCAGAGCATGGTTTGTTCAGAAGAGGTAACGCTCAGACATTCCGCCTGAATTTGGTTTATAGCAGAACAGTTCAGGCCTTCTGCAATGACGACATTGAGATATCAAAAAACGGGAGCAAACAAACTTTGCGCCATCAAAGTGTATTTGCTATGGGATTGCCTGCGAGGACTCTAGATTACAAGTTTATTCCGCTATCGGATCGGCGGGTGCTCATATGGTCCCTGTTACATACCTTATAAGCGGTAGGTGCAAATGAAAATCTACAAAGTTCTTTTGCATGAGCAGAATAAGGTGTTTGCGAATCTCATTCTAATTTGTTCTATATCCAAATGATAGACGATAAACTAAGATGTTTATGTAAAAAACGTTTTGCTCATGAGAAAATCAGAGAGGCAAAGAAGATTCTTGAGAGAATAGATATTCAATGCACCAGCATTTAAGACAGGAGCTTTCCGATCTACTAATCTTAACGTTAATAAAAGGTATCATCAGGTTGATAAAATTGCACGTCTTGGAAACTAGAGTCGTGACCTGTGCGGTTTAGCGAACCAAACAATTTTTCTTAGCTAACAATATTTTGGTGTAGATATGCAACTGTTCTAGGATAATCTAGATTACTTGCAAGACCCAACATACCGCATACGTTCCATACCCAGATAGGTTATATACCCTTAAGCATAGTTGATATACACAATTTGAACACTAACAGCATAAGCTCATTTTTTGCAAAAGAATATATCGTTTGTCAACTTAACACCTTATTACCAAGAAAATGGTGTTCAAATTTTAAAGCCTACAAATTTAAATTTCGATAGATCTCACTGGCGACGGCTTATAATCGGGACAGTGCGCTGTAAATCTTTCCAGTCCCCGTTTCTAATTCGCGATACAAGTCGCGTGACGTTGAATTCCGGAGGGTAAACGTTCAGGTTCTACTTGAGAGCAGAGTCTCACTCTGAAATCTCAAATCGAGAAAAGACAATTGCTTGAATAATATTTTCTGATTTTTATATGTCCAGTTGCAAAGAAAACTATATTTTGCCAAGTACACGTACCTCTGCATAGTTAATAATGCAAAATCGTCAATTCAGTAGGCTGGGAATATTTATTTAAAAACCATCCAGTTGTATTTCCAGACTTTTATCCTATTGAGCCATGATGTGGCGCAAAAACTGATTCATTGTTCTATGGTCGTTAGTTTATTTCTTTATAATTGAGGCATAATATGTGTGAAAATAAGACATTATGTCGTGGAGCCCATGGTAGTGGTCTTACTTCTAATTGCTGATTGCTTTGTGATTTGTAGTCATATAGGTGGAAGGTACTCAGACTTAGTCTCAAAAGCCGCAAGATTATTTGCCGGTACGTGAATGCATTGCCTGATTATGCGATCTGGTGGTGTGATAAATATTCCAGGCGCCTTTAATGCAATGCGCTTGGGAACTAAGAAGTCACTTGATGCGGAATGATAGGAGGGACAAAGCCAATGGAGTTTGCATTGGCCATTTCTGGCTTCCTATTTGGCGACAGCCAGTAATACCAGCACCGGGTGTATAGGTCTTTGTAGTGACCTCGTATTCTAACCCACGCTTTGCTCGAACTCTTCTGGGGCACGTCTGGCATGTCTGTTACTGGTGTCTTCAGTGCAGCTGCGCCTCAAAACGTGCCTAGGGCAGATTAAGGTAGTGGACGTGTCTGACTGACCTTTCTTACAAACTAACCACCTCCCAAGGCCAGTCTACAAAGGACTTTAGTGTGGTGACTGCTTACGCTCAGATGCTCCCGGAACCGGCAATTCCAATGCCGGTAGTAGACATCCGGATCCGGTGACCTCACCACCGAAATGCGATTCTGGACTCGGCTGGCTCATTGCTAGACTGCCCTCGTCTGGGAGACAATTAACTATAAATAATATTCTCCTCATTCTGCAGTTAATAAAATAATTCATATTACTTTGGCCTTCCACGCCTTATGTTATTTACTAGTGCATAATCATAGCGATACATTTTGTCATCTGTTATCCGGCCAGAATACTTCGTATCCCATATTATTGTCCCCCTTCGTTTTCACTATCATATGCCATAATGCTTAAATCGAAAGCCTGCTGGTAAGAAATCAAATGCCGTAATCAGACAGGGAGGAGCTCGTTGTCTTCTTATTCGCATAAACTGAAGCAAAATAAAGGTAAGCTTTTTTAGATTAGATCACTTCTACAGTGCTGATTAAATCTATACAGCGCTGTACGACAAATATGGAAAACGTGATTTATAAAAATTTAGCCAACGCTACTTTATTTGAAAACGTGTAAACTAGAATCAGTGATTCTGTGTTGTTTTGTGTGAAAATTAGTGCATTGGTTTTGCTGGCAGACCTGTGAGACGACGCCATTCTCGAAGTTGGTGTGTGCTGTCAGCTCTCTATCATGATGCAGGCCGTTTGAAAAAGTCCATTTTGGAACTCAGATTGAAACCCACTCTGAAACACGTCTGACATGAGCCGATGGCTTCCTCGACGTTTCTACGTGGTGTGGTATCTTTGTCATGATGGTGGCCCTTTAAAATCACGCTGGCGCTTGAAGTAAAACCCACCCTGAAGTTGGTACGTACGTACGTAAGACGCCGCCATTATTAAAGCTTAAACTCGGGGTGAGCTCCTTGTCATGAGGTGGGCCCCTTGAATATGTCCACGTCGGTACTTGAACTGAAACCCACCCTGGAGTACGTCCGCACGTGGGACGCCGTCATTCTCGATCCCTCTACGCAGGATTGGATCTTTCTCGTGACGGTGTCTCTTTATTGTATATTTTGGCGCTTCAAGTGAAACTCTCCTTGCAATACATCAAACGATTTACTTGAAAGTGCATTTAAAATTAAGGATGCAGCACACACGAATTTAAAGCCTTCACAGTTTTCACAGTCGTTCCCAATCTTTAGACCCAAATTTATCCAAACGTGGATGCGAGTATGGTTGGTTGAAAACACCTAGGAAGTAGGAACTGGTCAAACCTGTCATCCATTTCTTAAGTTCGATTACTCTTTTGTTTCCATATAGTCAGTGTTGCATGTTGCCAGGTCTTCTTGTCAATGGCCGTTAATGTTACCGTTTGCTGCGCAACCGCCTAACAAAAATGGAATACATGTTTTAAGTGTTACAGCTCTTCTAATCAGCGCTAATCGACTAGGAATTGTGGTTTACAGCGTAAACGCCTACGAAAAATTATATCCGTTTTTCTGAAGTGGGCCTGTTTTGGGTTAAGACAGTGGATCACAAGTCACTACTGCCATTGTCAATTTTTGATAGTGGCTGATTCATACGTATCCATACTTCAAACAACGAAAGGTTATTCGCATATAATGTGAAAAATGCGACAAAAAGACAAGTTCTGCCGTTTGACATAAAACAGTCCACTAGCCTAACGTTAACTTACTGGGGGCCTACAGAAACGACAAATTTGAATGCCAATGTGCATATTGAAGGGCAAATGCTCAGATGAGCGGCTTTTTAAGCAAATGTTTCATTAATGGGTAAGCCCAAACGTATTTTTAATGCGTCACAGCAGATTAGTGATGCACCTCAGTGTTATAGTAATCCAATCCTCATATTTGTTTTATCTTTAAATTAAGCATTTAAAATTATCAGTTGTAATGCATTCTGGCCCATATTATGATCGCAAAGCAGTCTAAATTCATATAAAGCCGTCGGCTCATGTGCGCACGTGCTTCAGGGTGGGTTTCAATCTGAGTGCCTACATGGACTTGTTCAAGCGGCCTGCATCATGATAGAGAGCTCACTTCGCACAAAAAACTTCGAGAATGGCGTCGTCTCGCATGTCTGCCAGCAAAACCAATGCACTAATGTTCACACAAAAAAACACCGAATCACTGGTTATAGTTAAGAATGTAGTCAAATAAAGTAGCGTTGGGTAGATTTTAATAAATCAGATTTTTATACTTATCGTATAGCACTGTATAGAGTAAAGGAGCACTGCAGAAGTGATCTAATCTAAGAAAAAACGTACCTGCATTTTGCTTCAATTTATACTATAGGAGAGGACAACGAGCTCGTCCCTGTCTGATTAGTGCATTTGACTTCTTACCAACAGGCTGTGGATGTAAGCATTACGGTGTAGGATATTGAAAACGTAGGGTTCAATAATATTGGATACGAAGTAGTCTGGCCGGATAACAGATGACAGAATGTATCGCAATGATTATGCACTAGTAAATAAGATAAAGTGTGGAAGGCCAGCGTCTTATGCATCATTTAACGAACTGCAGAAGGAGTAGAATATTATTAATAGTTAATTGACTCACATACAAGAGCAGTCCAGCAATGAGGTTTGGGTATTTATTTATGTGAGCGGACATTATTCAGACTTAGTCCCAAAAGCTGCAAGATTATTTGCCAATACGTAAATGCATTTCCTGAGTATGTGATCTGGCAATGTGATACATATTCCGACCGCCTTTAATGCGCTGCATTTGGGAACTTAAAACTCACTTGATGCTTCATTTATGATGTGATATGATAGTTTGGTGACTGCATACGCTCAGAAATTCCTGGAACTGGCGACTTCATGGTCGGTTACAGTCACCCGGACCCGGTGACCTCATCACCGGAATGCGACTCTGGACTCGGCCCGCTCATGGCTGGAATACCCTCGTCTGGAAGTTAATTAGCCATTTATCATATTAAACTTCTGCAGTTCATTAAATAATTCATAATACACTGGCCTTCCAAGCCTTATGTTATTCAATATGCTATAAATATTACGATTTCTTCTGTCATCTACATGTAGTATCCGGCCGGATTAGTTCATATCCCACATTGATGACCCCAACTTTCTTAATATCCTACACCGTAATGCTTAAATCGAAAGCCTGTTGGTACGAAGTCAAATGCCCTTATCAGACAGAGACAAGCTCGCTGTCCTCTCCTTTAGATTGTATTCCTTCTACGGTACTCCTCTATTATATACAGTGCTGTACGAAAAGTAGGGAAAAGGTGATTTATTAATAGCTTGCCAACGCTACTTTTGACTAGGGTGTAAACTAGAATCAGTGATTCGGTTTTGTTTTGTGTGAAAATGAGTACATTAGGTTTACTGGCTTACTTGTGAGACGATGCCATTCTCTAAGTTTCTGTATGGGGTGAGCTCTATTTCATGATAAGGGCCGTTTGATGAAGTCCATGTTGGCACTTAGAGTTAAACCCACCCTAAAGCACATGCGCACATGCACCGATGGCTTTCTCGACGTTTCTACGTCGCGTGGTATCTTTCTGATGATGGTGGCCCTCTGTGGTCCATGTTGGCGATTAAAGTGAAACCCACCCTGAAGTAAGTGCGTACGTACGTACGTGCGTACGTACGTGGCGGATTCTTCATCAGATACGTAAAGACAGCTTTAGTAGATACGCATAGTATATACATGGTACTTTGCAGATTATAACAAGGGAAAGCGATATAACAATTGCCAGCTCGGAATTTCTAGTCTTCAACAGTGAGACCTATTAAAGCCCCAGACATAGGGACTCCAGTCAATTAGTCGTTCAACCTAGAGTGAAACAATATCATATAATTTTCACAAATGTTTGCATTTGATATGGTCCGCGTTGCATACTTCATAGTCAGTTAGTGAAAATGGAAATACATTTCTTTTTTTCATGAGAAAAAGAATTATTTTTGCGAATCTCATTCTAAACCTTTTCTAAAACCGAATGGTTGGTGATTGACGTAGTCTTTATGTAAAACAATAAATTTTCTCATGAAGAAAATAGTGTTTCAAAATATTACTGAGAAAACAGATATTAAATGCACCAGTTATTAAGAAGGGCACTTTCTGATCTACAAATCCTAAAAGCTTAGCAACAGCATCAGGTTAAAGCAGTGCATGTCTTCAAAAGTAGATTCATGACCTATTTGGTTTAGCAAACCAAACGATTTTTATTAGCTAACAGTATTACGGTGTAGATGTGTAACTGTTTGTGGGCAACCTAGATAACTGAGATGAAGACAGCTCGATCGCTGATACAATAATATTATGTTCCTGATGTTTCGGCATCGGTCGCAGATTCATCATGTGATACAGTAACATAAAACGGTAGCAGATTACTTCCGAGACACAACATACCGTGCACTTTCCATACGCAGATCGGTAATTCAACTTCAGCCATTGTTGATATATACCATCGGAAGTCTGAAAGCATAAATTATATTTTTTGCAAAATGGTTTGTTACTTGTCAAATTAGCATTAAATTACCCATGCAATTAAATTCGAATTTAAGGTCTCGCAAATTCGTGTTTCGATAGATCTCGCTGATGACGGCTTGTAATCGGAAAATTGCACACTAAATCTTTCCAGGCCTCCTTTCTTACTCTTAACTAACACGCACACTACAATCCGTGTAACGTTGAATTTCCGAGAGGAAGCGTTTAGGTAGTACTTGAGAGCTGAGTTTTACTGAGAAATATAGAACAGAACAAATCGATGTTATGAGCAATGTTTTTGAATGTTGTATTTTTAGTTGAAAAAAATTTTATTTAGACCAATACATGTACTTCTGCTAAGTTGATAGTTAAAAATCGTCAATTTATTAGGCCTGGACCATTTATTTAGAATCTTTTTTCGTGTTGCATTTTCGAATCTTTATTCTGCTGAACTTTTCTATGGCACAAAGCCGGATTGATGCTTCTATGGTCGATAGTTTAACTATTTATCATATATATACATATAATTTTTTTGTGAAAATAAGACAGCATATCGTGGAGTACATGGTAGCGGTCTTACTTCCAATCATTTACGGCTTTGGGTGTTTGGTTATGTAAGCGGACAGTATTCAGACTTAGTCTCAAAAGTCGCAAAATTATTTCCCGATACGTTCCTGCATTGTGATCTGGCGATTAAATACAAATATTCCAGGCACCTTCAATGAGCTGCGTTTGGGAACTTAAAAACTCACTTGATGCTATATGACGTGAAATGATAGGAGGGACAAAGCCAATGGAGTTTGCATTGGCCATTTCTGGCTTCTTATTTGACGACAGCCAGTAATACCAGCACCGGGTGTATAGGTCTTTGTAGCGACCTCGTTTTGTAAGCCGTGCTTTGCTCGCACGCCTCTGCGGCATAGCTGTTGCTGGTGCTGACTAAGCACGTGCATACCACATCGTGTTTAAGGCAAATTAAGGTCACGGACGTGTCTGTTTGACCTAACTAGCTAACCACTTCCCAAGGCCCGTCCACCCGGACCCGGTGACCTGACCACCGGAATGCGATTCTGCACTCGGCCCGCTCACGGCTAGACTGCCCTCGTCTGGGAGTCACTTAACCCTTATGCATATTCTACTCCTTCTGCAGTTCATTAAATAATTCATAATACTCTGGCCTTCCACGCTTTATGTTTTAAATAGCTCATAATCATTGGAATACGTTGCATCATCTACTTTCCAGCCAGACTACTTTGTATCCCATATTGTGAGCCCGACGTTCTCAAAATCCTACACCGTAATGCCCAAATCCAAAGTCTGTCTGTAACAAGTCAAACGCCCTAATTGGACAGCTACGAGCTCGTTACGCTGTCATTTGCATAAGTTTTTTTCGATTGGATCACTTCTAAAGTTCATCTCCACTTTAAACAGTACAAGTATGGAAAATCTAATTTATTTAAATCCAGCCAATGCTTCTTCATTTGACTACGGTGTAAACTGGAATCAGTGAACAGTGTTGTTTTGTGTGAAGAAACAGTGCATTTTTGGCTTAAGTTTCTGTGCGGAGTGAGCTCTCTTTCATAATGTGGGCCGCTCGAAAAGTCCATGTCGGCACTCAGATTGAAACCCACCCTGAATCACGTCTGCACATGAGGCGGTGGCGTTCTCAGCGTTTCTACGTGGCGTGGTATCTTTGTCATGATTGTGGCCCTTTAAAATTCATGTTTGTGTTTAAAAGAATGCCACTCTGAAGTAGGTACGTACGTACGTATGTAAGAGAGATGCCGCCATTCTCAAAGCTTAAACTCGGGTGTGCATATTGAAAGGCAAGTGCTCAGATGAGCGGCTTTTTAAGCAAACGTTTCGCAAATGGGTAAGCTCAAATGTATTATTAATGCGTCACCACAGACTAGTGATGCACCTTAGTGCAATAGTAATCCAACTCTCATATCCGTTTTATCTTTTACTGAGACATTAAAACTTATCAGTGGCAATGCATTCTGGCCAAAACTTAACGTATGCTGGAAACATTCAAAACCATGTTATAAGAGCCCTTTTTATGCGGGGTATGTTAGCATCGGCTGAACGTTCTACACAAAATATATGTAAATAAGTCATTTGATAGATTAAAAGCCCATATTATGGTCACATTACAGTCTAAATTTATGGACAAACGATAATCTACGCACATTTGTATGAATTCATTGATATAACCTTATATGGGCCTGCGTCGACACTAATTGTATCCTCCAGTTACGTGTTGGGAAGAGACTGCAGAAAAGGATAGCGTACTGTCACTGTTACTGCTAGTACATCAGCTCTGTCTTCTGTGTGTCCGGCAGCTTTTCCTGTGTCCGTCAGAAGCGTGCGCTCTGTGGTCGTTCACGTCTTAAACCAACAACAGGTCTCGTGTCACTAACAGCAGAATGCCGTCTCCCGTTGGTGGCAGCGTATTAAAGGACCAACGACCTATTTTCCCATATTTGCCCCTCTGCAGGCACCCAGCATGCAGTGTCTTTAGGATGACACGTCGCGCCAGAGTTATGCGCACATGTGCATGCGTTCCTTCATGACCCCCTGTCAGGCATGACCTCAGGATCCGGCCGACAGCTATCCTTGCGTCCTCGCGTGTCAGGCCGCGTTGCTGTCCCATTCTGACTGCCTCCACTGGCATACAGGCTTCCTTTGTTCTCTTCTCCCCAGGACCACCCGACTGATGACTCGCGTGCTGGGTCGTCCTAACATTAACATTCTGCACTCAATCGGTAGCTGTTCTTGTCCTCCTTAAAATGTCTCTCAAAGAAGGGCATACGCAAACTTCAAAATACTTTGCAATTATGAGCTTTTTTTGAGTGAACAGTGTTAATCGAAACGGTATCGTACCTAGTCCATTATAAATGCGCTACCTGCAAGCACGTCAAATCCGAATATTCGACTGGTTCCAAAGTATATTATAGTTTTTTGTATGTTTTAGGTAGTTACCTGACTTCCCAAGTCGATTATTTATTCCTTATTAGGAGATTTTGGCAGATATAAAGATTTTAATTTAAACAGTTGTGAAAAACTTGCGGCCTTGGTATAATTCGAAACCACACAGCACGGAAGGCTTTCGTGCAGCCGACGTTTTACCACTGACCTTCGAAGGCACGACTAATGTTTGATTTTAATTACGCGTGGCTTGCTAAAACTACTCAATTTACTGCAAGTATGGGATCCAGCATAATGGATAGAGTATTAATTTCTCCATGGTGACTGTCGTCACGCGTTAAATTTTCTTTATGCTTCTCAGAAACCCAGATTTCCGAAAACGGATTTCTAAACAGAAGGATCATACAATTTATGTCGATGCCGTTAACAACACTGTCAATGCCCATGGGACACAGCTAGTGTCAAATACACTGAATTCTTGTTTCATACAGTGAGTGCACAAGGTGCCCTGTCTAAAACCGTTCGCATTGTCTCTATAAAGTATTAATTCCAACATAGCAGCAGCCGTCATATTTTCAGATATTTTTACTCTCGGAAGTGCAGTTTGTGCAGAATAACTAGAGTCAGTTTAAGTTAATTTAAATATAATATATACGCTGAAACGTTTTGTGATGTCACGCTACTCCATCATAAGTCT
The DNA here is from genome assembly GCA_036362985.1 of Ligula intestinalis. NCBI lineage: Eukaryota > Metazoa > Platyhelminthes > Cestoda > Diphyllobothriidea > Diphyllobothriidae > Ligula > Ligula intestinalis. Next base: position 7,808,309 of record JAYGXS010000006.1, on the reverse strand, counting down.
ATAGACGTGTAAACCTCATATTCAATGCCTCTCGTTTATGTTTTTAAATAAGGCATCGACCACTATCAGTAGCCTTCGCTTCTGCCTTATACTAGCAATAACTTGGGCATTCTGTGGCATATGAAGTAGAGTATAGTTCAAGCATCAGTTTGAAGCTTTGCCAATAATGCCGTTTATTTGCGCAACGTGTACTTATAGGCTATTTTTGTCACAAACCGTTCCAATTACGGCGGTGAATAAGTCTATTTTCTATCTCAAGCTGTTTTTCTACAGACGTTCATGCTAATTTATTTGCCAGAAAAAATATATTTTACAGTCAAGTGCTTTTCGAAGAAACAATTTAGCGAACTTGAACCTTTTGTCGTACTGCTTGACAATTAACTTACAAAATCTGATCTTTTCCGCTTTTTTGCCCAAGAAGTTGAAAATTCCCCATTAAAAATTGGTAAATTTGAAAATACGCCACATTTTGGCCCAAGGCACAAAAATGACGCCAACGGCTAATCGCTTGTTTTACCACTAACGAAACGTCGATGACAACAGGACAGCAAAGGTCATATTTTCCGGACTTCTATTTCATACACCAAGGGTACCACGTCGACTGTTTGTTACGACTAGCTAGCGGCGAAGTGAACTCCACTAGAATCTCACGACTGCGGTTCTCGACGTCTGCGAACAGCCAATCACACTTGCCGCATTGATGTATTCTGGGCCGGCGACGACTGGCAAGACTACACGCGTGAATTACTCCTGCTGCCCACTGGCCTGATTGATGTCAAAACTGGCATTGGACCCGGCTAGCTTTCCTGGTTGGTCGAGTCTTCCCAAATCAGACTTCTTCCATCTATTTTCCGTTCATCTGTGTACACAATATACTGTTCCTGCTACTCTGGCTTACATCGACTTTTCCTCTAATAAGTAAGTACGGTTTGAAGATTGCAGGTGCTAGGGTTTTACTCACTTAACCCCCAGTGATATGTTTACCGACTATCCACATTAATGGTTTTACAAACTAACTATCAATTCGGCAGGCAGCATCACGTCGACTGTTCTATGCAACGGCACATGATCGGAAACTGCAAGAAGACGGATTTTGTCTTTGCGTATACCCGGTGTCAGACTATGAATGCTGTTCGAACAACCCTAGTAAAAGCCCTGTCTGCTGATCCCCATCTCACGGACAGATAAACGTACGTCATATGTATTTTACGATGGCTCGACAAAAAACAAAGGCTCTCAGTTAGAGACAGTTATATTTTACAACATGCAAGCTAACACGACGTTGTAATGCACCTCAATGAGTGGCTCGCATTGGCCGGTCTCTAGTAGGCGAAGTAAACCATGGCCAGGTTGGCCAGAATGAGGGCCACAGAGTGAGACAGCCAGGCGGCTGCAGAGCCTTGGAAGAAGGTGGTTTGGAATTCCTTGTCTCCCACACCAGTAAACGTAAGCACCTGCGGTGTCGATGACATCTCAGCCAACACGAAGACAGGATAGTTGGCTACAAGGTAACAGGAGTGGTTAGACAATAGGTTTTGTAGTGCGTTGGAAGCAGGAAGGCAGTCAAGGCAAGAGGCACAAAACACCAAAGTCAATTTTTACCCGTGACAACTTCAAAGCAATTGTCGGCCTCAGTTAGTTGCTCCGAACATTTTTTCTCGACAGGTACAGGATTGGTTGCTCCTGTTTGTGCTCCTTTCCCAGACCCCTCATCTGTATGTTTTCCCCCGGGCTGTGCTGGCTGCGGTTGTTGTTGGCCCGGAGTGTTTTCCTTCGGTGTAAGTTGCATTCCCTATAGGGAATTAAATATTAACGCGCATGCACTTATGAATAATAAGATAACGACAATTTTCTTTGAGAAAAGGACTAAAAATTTAGAAGCTTTGCAAACCGTTGCTGAATTTCAAATGCTGTTATTAGCAGAAAATAATCGGCTTACAGTTGGCACGAATGTCAAAGAGAGGTCACGCTTTTCGAGTTTCCCTTTTTGGACGGTTTTTGCCCCTGCTGCGGGTGGAACCACTGCATGCACTTGGCCTTGCGCTAATTCCTCCATTGTGGCGGTCGCCTTAGCTACTGTGCCGACCATAAACTCCGCCTTTTGCCACTTGGTATCATCAGCAATAATGAATTTAACTGTGGATGCCACTAAAATGCAGACATAACATTTGGGCCATCAGCTGACATTACAAGGCATTTCAAAGAGGTGACAGTGTTTAATTAAGGTCAATACTAGGCGATAGTTGGCTCGTAAATACCAGTGGTTCTGAACTTACTGGTTTGCTTATAGCAAGGTGTAACTGACTTCGGCTTTTGCGGTGGATCCGCACATACTTTTAGCTCAGTTTCACCGAGTTTGGCGCCCTGTTGAGCAAGTTGTGTAAGTCAAAAGGAGTTGCCTACCGTGACTTCAAATCCTGGATCAATTGTAATAACAAATGGTTTGCTTGACATTTCGTCGGACTGGGCTTTGATAGTAATGGCCTGGCAGTATCCTGCATGATAGAATAAAATATTCCCTCAGCATGAAAAATAGTCAGTGCGCAGATCACATATCTTTGCAAACACGTCTAATCAGAGCTTACCAAGCAGCAGGAGCGTGAATAGGAACGTTGGAGTTATCATGCTAAAATAAATAATGAGAGCAAAATTAAACATCAGACAATTTTTGCACAGCTGAGAGGAATATGTTAAGGGATGCAGGAGGCCTTTTGTCTTAGTCGGGCAACTTAAAATGAGTACAAGAACTGAAAGGGACACATGTTTTCTTATGAGCTATTACACTTAGCTAAATCAATGTCAGTAAAAGAAAAACTTCAAACAAAAACTGTACTTCAGGTTGGGATAAGAGCTCACCTCGAGGCGGAAAGTACGTTAAGGCGGCGGTCCTTGCAGTCAAAAATTGCCTGGCTAGTTGGTGACTGAGGCAAGAAGAATGCCGCAGTCCTTTTATAGATCTCAGTCATCTTCCAGAGGCCTAAAATAGTCACACTAGTGACACAGCTTCTCAATGATGTCAAAGTGGTTCCAAACTCAGCCGACGTGTTACGTCATCCATAGGACCTAATACGCGTAAGGTGCAGTCTTAGTACTTCGAAGCAATTTGCATGAAATGATAGGTCAAGTGTGTCATCAAGCGATTTTTTTCCAAAAAAATACAAAAAAGGATGCTACGCCTTCCTTCATGGATGGCACGCATTATTAAATTAACGGATCTTTTTCCTTAAATATGTTTTATTGCGGTTTAGGGAATAGACTGACTCCATGGCAATTTTCAGGTTCTCAAATTTTGTAGTGAAAAATGCCTTACTTGTGATAAATGTAGAATATGCCACTTTATATATAATTTTGTCAGATAAGATGTATTTCGGGGCACTATGTATAATAATCCAATTATTCTTAGGCTACATGCTTTGTACTAGTACATTTCGATGCAAAATAAAATGCAGATAAAAATTTCCTACCAGGCATCCCGTAAAAATTTAGACTGACTGGGACATTTCAATTCACATAACTACCGGAAACTGCACACCAATTATTTATCACGAGATAAATAATTAACGCATATAACTATTAAAGATAAAATTGCTAATAAATTAAATCTTTCCAATATACTGGTTTATAAGTCCGTATAATGAAGAATATATTTTTATTAGAAGGAGGATTTTTTACATAAAAGTATGCGAAAATTGATCGTCGAATTAAGAACTGATCAAGTTACTTCCCTATTAGTAATGTGCTATAGAATAGGTAATGCGAAAAGCCAAAAAGCAATGCAAAACGAATGGTGCGCATATACTGACCTGCCAGTTGACGGAGACATTGACAATGCAGTAATTTACTATTCCTCTGACTTAACGACCAGACAGTTTTGCTTTTGTGCATGTTCAAATTAGGCTTACACTATTTTGGAGTGGATTAAAAACTATTCTAAGTGATCTAAAAGTCACGACAAGATTACACTTGTTCATGCATAGTGCATGCTAGTATTCGTCATGGTATTTAAAACCTAATGTGCAGCTTACATGTTTGTAAGTTATTCCCAATTTTTATGATCAAACGCCGATTAAAGGCAAGCAGCATTAATCGGATCGTTCAAAAAGTCAAGCTAGTGAATAGCTAAAATAGATTGAAAGGCACCCATTTGAGGAATCAAAGGTAGCGCCAGAGCTACAGTAAAGGTGAATGGTGTGTTAGCAAATTCTCCGACCATGAAGTGTCCATAGAAGAATTTTAGTAACGTAGCGCAAATTTCCATATGACATTAAGTAACCACATTTTGATGGCCCTTCCTTAAAAATTTGCATCTTTCAAGTGTTTGGGATTTCCAAGACAATCTTTCATTAGTTGGAATGAGGACATTTCTCAAAAACGTGGAAGCCATTAAAAACATATTTATTTTTCTGAGCTTTCGAAATCTTGCGGGAGTCCATCGTCAGAGATAAAACCATCAACGAAAGCCGGCAACATATATAGGGGGAAGGGGGGGCAAGTAACCGTCAACGAAAGCAGTCAAAATTAACAGGGGTAGGGGCGGGGGGTTAATTAACTGTCAAAGAAAGGAAGCAAAATGTTAACAGGGGAAAGGGGCCAATTAACCATTTAAGAAAGCAACCAACATATAAAGGGGAGGGGGTAATTAACTGTTAACGAGGGAAAGCAAAATGTGTAGGGGAGGGGTCAATTATCCAACATAGGGGCCGGGGGTAGGGATGTGTCGCACGGAGGGAAGGAGGAACAGGACCACCAGTGCCATGAGTGCGGAGATACCTGCGCAGGGCAACATATGAGGGCGCCAGCTCGGTGCATCGGTTAACTGAGTTGTCATCCGACGCCCAGGCTCCAATTAGCTCGCGGCCCGTCTTGCTGTTTGTGTGGGCAATTATCTTCGCTGCTGCGAAGTTGAACTCGTGACCCGCTCCGTAGGTGTGGGCGGCCACTTGCGAAGAGTCATCACCACGTCGAACAGCCGCCTTGTGTCCCTGTATGCGCAAACTTAGCATGCGTCCAGTTTGTCCCGTGTAGTTTACAGGGCAGTTTAGACAAGGTATGCGATACACCACACCCGACTGCTCACTGTGATTAAGCCGATCTTTGATCCTCATGACCCGGCTGCGCATTGTAGCCTTCGGACGATGCGCAATTCCAACGCCTAGTCCTGCGGCAATACGCTGGGTCGCTTCTGACACGTCCTTGATATATGGCAGCGCATGCCAAATCGTGGGAGGAGGTTCTGTTTGGATCCTCGGAGGGCGGGGCCGTAGGCATCGGTTTATGAAGGCTTTAGGATAGCCGTTCTGCATAAACTGTTCGCACAGATGTCGAGCCTCACGTGGTCTTTCTTCCGGGTTGCTGCAGTGTGTCTGTATTCTTTTGAACAGCGTTTTCACACAGCTTCGCTTGTGAGCCATTGGATGATTGCTGTGGAAACTGAGAAGCTGTCTGGTGTTCGTCGCCTTTCTGTAGACCCCCGTTTCTATTGTGCCGTCGGGAGTTCGCGTGACGAGCACGTCGAGGAAGGGTAGCTGCTGATCCTTTTCTTCTTCCCGTGTGAATTTTATATCTGGGAAGATCGAGTTGAGGAGATCATGGAATCTCTGCAGCATGTTTTTTTGACGATTACGAACGTGTCGTCAACGTAACGGCACCAAAAGATTGGGGGCTGTTGGGTGAAGGCAATCTTTTCCAGCTCCTGCAGGACCAATTCTGCTATTAGACCGGAAATTGGAGAGCCCATCTGAGTGCCCTTGATCTGTTCATAGGCTGTTCCAGCGAAGGTGAAGTAGGTATTTTGACAAAATTCGAAGAGTCTCACAAGGTGTTTGATCTTAAGTGGACTCTTGGTTTCGTCGTAACGCTCCTCAAGTCTCCTGCGCAAGATATTTCGTGCCAAACTCGGTGGAATGGATGTAAAAAGTGATGTCACGTCAAAGGGAACCATCACTTCGTCTGCTTCAATCCTCTGACCATGGAGATCTGTCAGGAATTGGGAGGCTGAACGGACCGAGGCAGCAGAGTTCTCTTGAAGGATGACAACTAAATGACCTCAGATGGCGTTCGATATGGTGCATTGCATGGAGAGATTGATGCAGACAGTTTCAAAGGTTGAGCAAAAACCAAGCCGCATGGGATTTGCTGCGTATGAGACGAGCAATTCGGGAATGGCACGCCGTAGGCCAGACTTTCCCTAAACGCTTATCCCGCGACAGTGACTGGAATGTCTGAGCACGCGCGACCCTTATGTTCACACGTGTGGCCCAAATATTCTAGAAGTTCCGCATGGGCTTTGCTGCGTAGGAGACGAACAATTCGGGAATGGCACGCCGTCGCTCATCGCGCGACAGTGACTGGGATGTTCGAGAACCACTGGAACCTTAGCTATGAAATCCGATGTTTCTGCAGACGTACCACTGGACAGGATTGTAAAAAAATACGCCTGCCCATCCTCGGCCATCATATCTGCTTCAAAAGTGAACTAACGTGGAGGGTTTGCTTCAAAATAGAGGAAAGAGTGGGATGCGCATTTTTTGCCTACTAGCCTTTCTTTAGCCAGTCATACTGAATCACTTCTTTGGTAAACCTCGGTTACAGAAGTTGGATATAGTTAGCTGATGCTGGCCAGCAAACCAGGATTGGTCTTTCCAATCTCGCGTTTGCTTCATCTCTAGTCACACCTTCCTCGTCTGTGCTGGTGAATACTGCTACCGAGTACTTTAGTCAGGACTTAAAAACACAGCTTCAGAAGGATGATTTGTTTTTACAGCAAATCAACTCAAACCCAAATTTACGTAAGACAACGAAATTCACTGCAGAGCCCCAAGCTAGTTTTACAACGTTCTGCTTACCAGACATGCTCTAAGGCCAAGGGAAATTAGAGTGCCACTACTACTACTAGTGCCACTACTAGTGCCACTACTACTAGTGCCACTACTGCTACTAGTGCCACTACTAGTGCTACTACTAGCCTTATTTAAAGGCATAAATCGCAAACTATGAGGGTAAGGTGTCTGAAGACATAGGACAGGACAAAAGGTCTCAGTGTGTACTTCACCATTGTAAGTTAAAGGAATATCCATACTCTTTGCCATCAAATAAATCACCTTCGAATCTATCTGCGTACATTTGATTGAATCCAACAGTAATAAAAGGATTACATAGCAGAGGTATACATCCTTTAAAAGTCAACTTCAGATAATAAACAGGTCCGAACATGTACGCATCCGTCCTTGGTCCTCATAGTAAATCGGAATGGAGGTGACTTATAGGCGTGCCGGCAAAGATTACAGAAGCATGAAGGGCCATTCGTAGTTATTTAGCGAGTCATCACCCAAACCAATGAAATGGGCTTCAGAGATTGGGTATGGCTGATTGATGAAGGCTTACAAGCCTCTAATGACCCTTCGAATCACCCTTTTTCTTCTAAATGGTGTCCTTTTTTACAGACTCTAGAAGCCGTTACGCGAATGCTTGTGAATAATGTTAACTGAATTCCAAAACAAAACGGGAAGATCATGAACTGCAAGTTGTTTGGAAAATAGCCCTCCTTCGGAGGTCAAGGAGGTTTGGGATAGTGCAGTCCAGCCTGGAACCGAAATGTACTTGAACGTAGGGCGTGTAACATTGTTTGGGTGTGAACAAAATTTTCCAGACGTACGCATCTATTTTTGAAGACGACGGAGGCAAGTGAACGTTGGAGCGACACTTAACCTGGCGATCAGCGACCTCGAAAAGAACACACCCTGTGTACTCTAATCGCCGATCCAGAGTGCACCCATTAACCTCTGTCAAGACGACAAAAGCATCATCAATTTGATCCCTCTGCTGCACGTTAGCCCAGACATATCCATCTTTCTTAGGGGATCCTACTTATTTGGGCGCATTTGGTAACGCATAGTGAAGAATCGGCCGAAATTCCACGCATACAGGCAGTATTATTTCCTACGCATGAAATACGTGGTTGATATCCGTACAAATCTTTATGGAATCTAAGAAATGAAGTTATGCAGATATCGACAGCAAAACTGTTCGGAGTATTATTAACAAGCGGTCCAAGTAAACTCTCAGGTCATGTTATCGACCCGCGTGCGCGGTCGGGCGCGCGTGATGCCTTATCAAGCCTGTTGGCGCATTACAGCATAATCTGATTGGTCGCATCTATAACGAATCATATCATATAGCCCCAGTAGAGGGGCAGAATAAACGACTCCTTTGTCTTTATGACCTTCTTCGTTGTTCCCTTGATGCATTGACACAAAGCGACTGGGCGCCACAAATCTAGCATGGGAACCTTCTAAAATACGAACATCAAATAGAGCCGGTGTATTCGTTATTTGGGGTGGCTTATACGTCTTGGACTTTTCTATGCTGTTGATAGTCTGTTTACTGTTACATGTAACTGAAATGAAATTTCGGTATGTGCTTAAACGTACGACCGAAAATGAGCAAACATGTAGCTCCTAAGATGCCAATATTTGTAACCTAGTCCTTGAAAGTGGAAAGCGTCCTAAACACTATCCAGGTAAGCGCTGGAACTTTCAGACTAGCCGTACCGTCTTAGAACGCTAAGTCGCGTTTATTGTGGGCAGTTAAAGTTAACTAGATTCAGAAAAAGCTATGAATCCAATTCTGTGGATCTTTACATAGAAACAATTTTTAATGTTGCATGGCAATAAGCAACCAATGGCTGAAGATACCCTTCAATCATAGTTAATGCAGAACGCAGTTCAAAAAACACTTCGTCCTCTGCCGGCTAAATCTGTCCCCGACGATTTCTGGGAAACATTAAAGTCCAGAAGCGTACTTACGATTTCATGGAAACTGACTTGAACTCACTCTGCGCAAATTATCCTAGGGAAATAAAGCAACTCTTTTCTACACGATACCTGCTTTTAAAATCTAATTTTAAATATATCTTTTGGAGAATACTGTCCTCCTTTGACGATACAATATGTGTTAGTGGAGATTGTATTCCTTATAGCAACCTCTATTTTCTGTATATCATTGCTTTCTTTTTTATGAAGAATATTATTGAGATGAATTTGCAACTCATGCAGAGTTCGCAGGTTTTGGTTCAGTTAACTTAGCGGCATCCCATACCCCTGGTAACGGATCTTGAAATATCCTCATCTCCAGGGAAATACAAAATATTCCAAAATGCTCTAAAAACTTGGATATTTGTAGAAAAAAATATGAATTTATCTCAACTTGCAGTTCTACGCCTGGACGATTTCAAAATTTTGCACGTATTAACTACAAATGACTAGAGCCCTTATAAATGCCAACTTATTAAAAATCCCCAGAGATTTCAGTCCACTCATAATTAACATATCCGGGTAAGGCAAAATAAATTGGTTGGGCCAAATAGGTCGCCTAGTAGACACAGATATTAATGTCTATTCTAACATCATACGCAGTTGCCTTTAGTTAATGAGCAGATCCGAATAAAATATTTGCAGTGGTCAGGCCATTTTATGGATACGTTTGTCATCTTATAATTACCTGGTTGTTTGCTCTTTTCAACTTCCTGCTAACAGCTAATGGTTTTTTTACCTTTAAATGACTAAGTTAACTTAACATGCGCCTTAATATTATAAATATATATATGTTGCCTGCATATATGCTAAGCTAGAATAAATCACTATGACGCTAAATTATCTTATTGATGCATAATTTGAGCTAACACCTAAGTGTGCCTTCAGATTATCTGTCTTATGTATCGGAACAGAAGATTAATTTCACTGTATACAAACATTGCAATCAGCCTTGAATTTGTCAGAACTATTTAAGAAAATTTGCCTTTGGCCATAATATGGTAGGCGTCGCATTTGTCAGCATTGTTTTTCAATGTAAATCCCTATAATATGCTGATATATCTTCCTGAACAGTAAAATGGCCACTTAAAACTTGCGGACAGAGCGAACGATTTGTGCGATATTTTTATTTAGCTATAACACAATCTTGAGTGGACCTTGTATGATCTTTTTCCCAGAAGAATGTATCCATAAAAGTGACCCCATTTAAGACGAAGATGAAAGAACTCGTCCTTAAATATAGTTCTCGTTCATGGCATAATATAACTCAACATAGGTTATGGATACTTACTTCAACTATTGTTGGAAATGGTGCTTAAATCTTGGCATTTTATAGGCACGGTATCTGTTAATGTAAGCTCAGGCAAGCAGAGGACTTCGGAAGAAGAAAAAACCATCACTGGAATAAGAGGTTTATTTTCCTGACGTTTCGGATTCCCTCGTACTTTGCAGACTCTTATAGCCATCACGCGACTGCTTGTGAACACTCTAAATTGAAAAGCAATACATAACGGAAAGACCATGTACTGCAAACTCTTTGGAAAATCGCCCTCCTTCGGAGGTCAAGAAGGTTCGGGATAATGCAGTCCAGCCTGAAACCGAAATGAACTTGAACGCAAGGCGTAAAACGGTGTTTGGGTGTAAAACAATTTTCCAGACGTACGCATCTATTTTTGAAGACCACAGAGGCGAGTGAGCGTGGGAGCGGCGTTTCATCCGGTGCTCAGTGACCTCGAAAAGAACACACCCTCCGCACTCTCGTCGCCGATCTAAACTACACTTAAACAGCTCTGCCAAGAATATCAAACCATGAAATGTTGATACCTCTGCTGCAATTTACCCAGAAATATTCATCTTTCTTCGGAAATCCTACTTATTTGTGTGCATTAGGTTAAGTTTAGTGCAGAATGGGCCAAATTTTCCTGGATACACACGTTATTATTTCCTCCGCATGAAACACGCGGTCGAAAGCCGTAAAAACCTTTATGGAATCTAAGAAATGAAGTGATGCAGACATCGACAGCAAAACTGTTCGGAGTATTTTTAACAAGCGGTCCTTTTTGACCTTGTTTGTTGTTATCCTTGTTGGATTGACCCAAAGTGAATGAGCGCCACACATCTGCCCTGGGAACCCACTATAAGATGAACATCCAATAGAGACGGAGTATTTGTTATTTTGGGTGGCTTATGCGGCTTGGATTTTTCTGTGCTGTTGACAGTCTGTTCACTGTCACATGTAACTGGAATAATATTTCAGAAACCGCTAGAACGTTCAAACTAGTCGTACCATCTAAGAACACAAAGTCACGTTTATTGTGGGCAGTAAAATTTAACTAGATTTAGAATGAGCGTTGAATCCAATTTTGTGGATTTCTACAAAGGGAATTACTGAAGGTTGCATGGTACTAAGTAAACAATGGCCAAAGATTCCCTGCAATCAAAGTTAATGCAGAACGCAGTTAAAAAAACACTCCTTCCCCTCGACGAATTCTGGGAAACATTAAAAACCGAAAGAATACTTCCGACTCCATGGAAAACACAAAACTGACTTGGATCTAATCTGTGCACATTTTCTTTGGAAAAAAAACAACTGTTTACGATACGATACCTGTTTTTAAAATTCAATTATAAGGATACCATTGGGAGTATACTGTCCTCCCTTTGACTATAGAATGTATGATTATTGCGATAGTATTCCTTTAAGCGACCTCTTTATTCTCAATATCGCTGCTTTTTAATGAAGAATATTATTAAGCTGAATTTGCATATCATGCAGTTTTTGCAAATTATGTCTCAGTTTTTTTATGCGGCGTCCCATACCCCTGTTAGTGGAACTTGAAATCTCCTCATCCCCAGGGTAATACAACGTACTCCAAAATGCTCTTTAATTTGGGCATTCGTAGAAAAAGTATTTTTTGTCTCAACTCGCATTACTAAACTCGGATGATTTCAAAATTTTACATGTATTAACTACTAACTATATTAACTATTGAATTCAAACTTATTTAAATTTTCTAGCGATGTCATCCCACTCATCATTAACATATCCGGGTGACGCATAATAAATTGGTCGTGCCAAATGAGCCGCCTAGTAGACGCAGATGTTATCGTCTAGTCTAACATCATATGCGGTGCCCTCTTATTCAATATCAGATCTGAAGATTTCCTTTTACGGTAAAAGATAATATTTGCATTGGTCAAAGCGTGCTATGGATATATTTGTCATCTTATAATTCGTTCGATGTTTCCTGTACAAAATTTCTTGGTAAAGGCTTATTGCTTTTTTAAACCTTAACATGACAAATTAAACTGCACATGAGACTTTAAATCCTAAAGATATATCTGTTGCCTGCTATTTTGCTTAGCTAAACTAAATCACTACGAAGTTAAGTTATTTTCTTCGTGCGTACTTTAAGCAAAAACCGCACTGTACCTTTATATTATCTGTATTATCTATCGGATGAGAAGATTTAATTGTGCTCTATGCAAACATTGAAATCAGTTGTTTGAAATTGTTCAGGACTTTCTTTGAAGATTAGTGTCTGCGCGTCTTATGGTTCATGTTACATTTGTCAGCATTGTTTTGCAATTTGACTTCCTGTAAAATGCTTATACCTCTGCTTGAACTGACACTTGGCCACTTACAACTTTCATACATGACAAACAATTTTTGAATTATTTTGAGCTGATTATAACAAAAATTTAAAGGGAGCATTTATGATCTTGTTCCCAAAGGTATATATTGCATTTGATTAGCCTAATTAGACCCAATTATGTATCCATTTAATAAGCCCCGCATAAGACAAAGACGATAGAAATCGTCCAAAATAGAATTCTCGTTCGCGAAATAATATAACTCAGCCTATATTACTGATACTAACTAAAACTTGGGTCGGAAAAAGTTTTAAATCTTGGCTTTTAAGGCATAGTACCAGTTAATACAAGGTTAATAAAAGCAGAGAAAGATTTGCTGCAGCAATTACACCATTTTCACACTTTCTCGGTTCGTGGGTTAGATTATGGGCAGAACCAACCAAGTCAACGTTAACCGCCAGCTATAGTTTAAACAATGGTCATGTCAACCCCCATTATTAAAGTATCCACATTTTCCGACGCTAAGTAATTATATCGGAACTGGTAAATCTAACAAACCACGTTCAAGGCATTGATTTTATCCAGATTATAGCAAAAACCTATGAACCATTGTGTTTTATTTTCCCCTGAGAGACAGTGCTGCTTTACTTAAGGGCGAGAATGGACACAGGAATATGTGCCACTCATTTGTAGTTGACTATGAATTTAATTCCAGATAATTACCTTATTACGCATGCTATGCCTAACCGATTGAACTCTAAATTTAAACCATATCAGTCACTTAAAATGTTGCGCAAAACCGCTTCTAATGTATAAAAACAAATACTTCTCTCACCTTTCGTAGAATATCCAACCCATATTATTTTTATTTAGCTCCATATTTTTTTGCTTTTGTGTTTTCTTTCTTTTTTTTAAATAAAAAATATGATAATTATCTAGTAAGTGTCTTAAATACAGAATGAGAAAATTGTGCGATTATATGTCAAAAAAATGTACACAATCCAACCAGATAATAAACATTACATGAAACAAAATAAAGCAAAATAAATTCAAAATATGCTTTTTTCTGCCTGTAAATATATGATGCAAATCTTGGTATTTTATAAGGAAACTAAATGCAGCTGCCGAAAATAAGTTGACAAAAAGAAAGGATAATATTTGTGTTCATCGTAAATACGGGGAAGGAATTACGTTTTCCAACTGTTGGCCTTCCTGAAGAATGTAATAGACACTGGGTCCACGCCAACTATGTCTGTGAGCTGGGTTTCAGAGTTTTCTAAAGAAGGCAAAATGTCTTGCAGAGAAAGTCGCGTGATATAACATTTAAGTTGGAAAATAATATTTAAATTCCTTATCTCGACCAATTTTTATTCAAAAGGCAGGTCTCATTTGCTACTTATCTAATAAAGTCTGCCATTAATTAACCACCTTTTCCATACTGCAAACCATAATTCATTTTCATGTCTGAATAAAATTTATATTTACTTCGTTTTAATTTACTTTTTACCTCACAAATCTTTAATAAACCTAGCGTTACTGCTCAGGAATGCAAGTTGAATGGAACTGACTTCTTAATATCAAATGCGTAGTCGATATACGAGTACCTTTGCATACATGTAAGACCTGTTGGCGTTAGTTTGTTTTACTTTAGTTGCTCCTATATATTATTCGAACTTCACTTTGAAATAGAACCACAACATTATTTTAGTCCCTCCGAAAAGTTACCTCTTACTTTTATTTGTGCATAATCTATTTGTGATCTTAAGTTTTGTGCATTTGCATGCAAGTTAACCCGATACATTTTTACATGCTCGCCTACGCAATAAACCCCTAAATCAGCAATAATGTTTTATTTAACCGGTGGTATTAATTAAGTTTGTTTTTTATTGAATTCACTTTAGTTTTGCTCGGTTTATTTGGCGTGGTGTGTACAATATGGCCCAAAAACAGTATGAAGCTCATGACGATATGTGACTTGATTGTTAAGCACAAACTTGGCTATGTTATTTTGATCCAATGAGTGATTTCAATCCCTTAATTAGATTTACTAGATTAAATGGACATTAACTTTGGCTAAATGAGAGAAGTCTCATATCGAACGAATTTCCTATGCCATAACGCATGAATTGTGTGCATTGTTTTTAAGAATGACACAAAAATAAGTAACATAAGTTTAAAAGATAGTATTTACAGCACCAGAATGTTATATCCGAAGTTGCACGATTGAAAGTGAAGCCTTATTTAAAAAATCATGTATAGTTCCAGAAACAAGGACCATTTTCAGTTAAAAAAAATGTTGTTAGCTAAACTACGAAATGTTAAGCCATTTACTGTAGAAGGACTTTAAAAAAGCTGGTTACATGTTATCACGAGGATTTAGATAAAACTCAATCTTAAAAATATAAATAATGTATAAATATAATCTTTTATACACTCGAATTTCCTTCTTTGCTCATTTTAGAAGCGGAACGGACAGTAGAATATTTACTATTTCTTAAAATGACAATAGACATGACAACTCTTTTTGCAGTCGCAAGCTTATAACAAATCTCGAAATTAATCAACTATGGCGTAAAATAATTCGATACAAAAACAAATTTAAGCCCATTAATCTTCAATCAACATGAAACGCTTATCTGCATTCAAATTAAAAAAAGCTTTAAAAAGTATCCGTTTTTTGCCACAACCTTGGAATATCTACGAAAAGAACTTTTGAAAGAGGTTTTTTATTATAAACTGTTTCTTTAATCTTTGGAATAATAATGTTTGAATGTTGTTGCGGACGATCTGTTTGCTTGAAAATGCGTTTTGTTGTTTGCATGAATTTTTTAATGTGGCCGACATGGCCAAAAATCCTTTGTTTGGTAAATTTTTACATCAATGTCTTCATTTCAAGGGTTCGATATAAACGTAGAGCGAAAACATGATTAAGGCATTTAAGCTTGAAAACACCAAAGACGCTGGAAAACTTCTTGGCATTTACAAGTGAATTTGTGCATAATTCTATTTTAATAGTAAAAAAGATGTAACGATATGTTGGCTTAAGAAAAGTTGGTTTGATATTAGGAAAGTGGTATCGTTGACCTTTAAATAGCCATTTCTTAAGTCTAAAAAACACCGGGCTTACCAAAAAAATTATGTTTTTCTTACCAAACAATAACTACTTAATATATTTATTTGAATAAAACACTTTGCCTAAGGATATTCATCATTACTTTTAAGTTTTTTTACACGCATTGATACTGTTTTGCGAGTGCTTACGCTATTTTGCAAGTTTCGGCACTTAGCACGTATTGACAGCCATATTTGTTGATAACTTTTCACATGTCTCAAACGCAGGAATGTCGCAGCTTCAGTGGGAGTCAAATGCATTTAGCAGGAAAGGTTTGTGCGTGGATAGCGCCTTCATTTTTTGTGGCCGTTTAAATATATTGAACAACTGCGAGCAAAAGTAAGGTAGATACTATTTAGTGGTGCTGTAAATCACGTTTGGTGCAAAAGTTAAAGGAAGGATTTGCGTCGCGGTTATTTCCCCGATAGTTATGCCTTTGTTTTGCGCACTGCTAGGACAAGGGACATTGACCTCGGGGTCAGAACCCCCGGAGCCCATAAGTTGCAACGCGATGATTATTCACAATGTTCGCCTGTTCTGCGTTCCCGAAATATAAAAGCACATGTTTGAGGGTAAATTGTCCGCTGTATCCTATGAAAAAAATTGATTCGGTAGAAGCTTCTCGTGTTTCAAAGCGAGTTTTGCCTAGCTTGTTGATCGTCAGAAGCCACTTGCTCTCAGAACTCGAACGCATTACATGGATCTTTCAAAAATCTTGTATATGAAAAGCTTTCGGTACATAGGATCACATTTAAGTAATCAGAAACTACCCACTACCAGGGTGCAGATACAGTACGGCCCAGATATAGTGCACCCTTTCATTAACAAATTTAGCTTGCTAGTTTATCATATTTTGTAGTCGCGTTATTTTGATACACAGAGTGGACTCGATGCCATGAGAACCCGTCGTTAGGAAAATCGCCCTCTTAGTTACGTTTATTTAAGGTAGCAGGTATTATTATTGGCGAAATCGGCAGAAGTCTCATATGAAGAAATTTCCTATGTATTTAACAAAGACAGAAATAAAATTTTATAAATAGGCATTATGGTTTGAGGGACGCCAACATAATAAAGGAAAGTTTAAAAATATAGTCATTATAGATACGGAAAATGTATTCCAAAGTTGCTCAAATGTAAGCTTAGTCAATTATAAGGAAACATATTTATTTTCCAAATAAATTTAACATTTATAATTATTTTTGGCGAACTGCAAAGTTTTTTGGCATAAAATTTAGTAAAGAATTTTAATCACATTTTAATTTGCCCTTAACGTTTAAGAGAGTCATGCGCAAAGATGGCAAAATATGATTGCGAACATTGACGTTAAACCAAATATTATCAAATCAAAATCATGAAGAAATTTACTTTTTGGACATGAGAGTTCCAGTTTAAATGTACTAAGGTAATGAAACAGACATAAGAATAATAAGTTCGCAAAAAATTTCATAAATATTACCAATTGTTTGCATTCGCTGCCTAGGGTAATCCTCTTTGACTTAATGTTATCTAATTTAAAAAGAAAAGGAAGTTCTCTCACTACAAACCATATTGAATCATTGGTTTTCAGGAAAATTAAAAAATTCCAAAACCTTTTTTTCATAATTTTACTACCTTAGAAAAAGGTATTATGCACAGATTTCGTCAGCTAAATATTCAAGTAATGTACTTTTTTTTAAAAAACGCCAACTGTTTATTTTTTTGTGAATCTTAGGTATAACGATAATATACTTTTGTTGAGGAGGTTATTTTTGCTCAACAATGTCCTTTGGTGTTAAAAGTATTTTTTTCAATTTGACCCACGTACCCGTCTCCTTACGAACTGATATGCGGAAGCTTTGTTTTTCACATAAAGGTTGAACGATATCTGAAATTATAAGCTGAAGCTTGAACACACAGAAAACGCGGAAAAATGTTTTGGCATTTCAAGATACAGTGTTAAGAAAATGTACTTCACTGGCAACAAAATGATTAAATATTTTTCTTATGATATTGTTCTTTTGAAATATAGAAAGCAGTATCGGTAACTTTTCCAATAACGAGAAGATTCATGTTTATTATTCTAATTAATAGTCATCTTTACGTCTATAGTTCTTGTGATTCTCAAGAAAATTTTGCTTTTATTAACAAACAAATAGTACTGCATGTATTTACATTAAGTAGCAAATTTGCCGAAGGTTGCTTACCATTACATCTTAGTTTTCAGTTCATGCGGAAATCCCAGTTTACAAGTATTTATCAATATTTTGCAAAGTTCGGCATGTTATACGACTTCTGGGCCATACTGTTCTTTAGCAAACTTAACTTGCTTAGTTTCTCGTAAGTCAATCATCCGAACCTAAATGCCTGTACAGTGTGCATGCATTTAATGTTAAAATCTCAGCAGATTTTAATGAAAACCGACAACTGTGGCTTATGTTGGCTTCATAATTTCAAATGAAATGTGGAGAATACAAAAACGGTTTCTGATTAGCGGTGTTTCAACATACCTTGGACACAAACAGTAAGCGAATTTGCTGATGTGCAATTATTTAACCTGCGACTGTTTCTCAGATGACCAGGTCAAAGAAAATTGAACTACGAGTTGGAGCGTTCTGAACCGGGTAATTCTAACGCGGTGAAATTTTTGCGGAGTCAAGAAAGTAAAACGTGTTAAGGATTGATTATATGTAAAACGAAAATAACAGAAAATATAATGTTGGTTTAAGACATGAGCTGTATAAATAGGGAATATACGAGTACAGCACACAAGAGGAAAGAACAAAAAACAAATAACAGAGCGTAAAAAAGTAGTTAACAAAAGAAGCAATTATGCAAATAACCTTATTTTCGGCCACAAAAGAGCGATAATTTTAATAAGAAATACAACAAATATAAATCAAAAATGCGCAAATGGTTCCCGCGAGTGGACCACTATCGTGTAGTAACTTAATATTGGATTTTCATGATAAAATTAAATCATGTTAATCAGATTTTTTACATTAATAACGACAAGCCGCAAATAAACAGCGTATCACTAATATAACTAAACTTAAACTTAACCAAAAACTAAAGTTAACTATCCTTATTCTTTAACTTATGTAACAAAATGCAAAACAGAAAACTAAGCTATGATTGAACGTTATCAATTCAAAAAACAAAGTAAAACTGGTATAATAAAAAACCAAATAACGTAACGTGGTGGTTGTTCCTGCTTGCCCTGTTCAGCGCACGAACCTTTACCTGCTTGTTTGCTGCTGACTGCCCGTAAGATTGACCACTAAGGGGCTCGTGTGACGCTTGTCCCTTTGTGACTGTTGTAATTGTTGGCAAGTCAGTGCGTGCGGTGGCCTGTCTATCGTCCACAGGCGGACTGATCACTTGTTGCTGCCCGCATGAGTTCCTGTCAACCTAGTCGGCGCGTTAGCGGTGGGTAGCGTCCAACGTTGCTCACCCGGTCTTTGGCCGACCCCAGTCCTATCCTCCTCCGATCTCAGTTCTACTCCACACTTGTGTCTTCTTTGCCGTCCTGTTAGCCTTGTTCTAGCTGATTTGAGCCGTCTGCGTACAACCTGGTAAACAGGATGAAGGTATATGGCTCTGTTAAGTGTGCCAGTCGAAAACCGACCTTCCAGCAGAAGTCTAGCCATCTTGTCATTGGCTCGGCTTATTACCCTTGCATTGCCGAAGGCGAAGGTGTGCTCTTTTGCCGTACCTGTTCATACACCATCGACAGTTTATCCTCACGGTCGATTGCGCGCTGATGCTCATGCAATCTGGTGCCAAGGCGTCTACCTGTTTCACCGACATACCTTGCCCCGCAGTCTTGAAATGTTATGCTACAGACCACGCCTGACTCTTCTGTCGACGTTAGCTGGTCTGCAGGCCTCATTATCTGCTGTCTGATACTTAATTCCAGCTTGTGAGCCACATCGATCCCAAATGGCTTCAGGTGTATCAACTAATTAATTAACTATTTATTGCATTGCCAGAAGAAATATTAGTATGAATGCTTTCGGGGCCACCGGAAACAGTGTTGGGGCTAGAGAGGCAGGGAAGAAGAATGCTGATACTTACGTCAGACGTTGCACACTCTACGACATGTTCTAGTTGTGTGCAGAGCAAAGAACACCTGGTGTGGTTTTTGCCAGCGGCGAAACGCCGACTTGGATAAAGGTTGACACAGTGCACCAAACAGTCTGCAAAGTGTGAAGCTGTCTTGCCCCCAACCAATAGAAGGCGCAGCTCTGTAGATTGTCGTGTGAAAAGTAAGAAGGCAGGTTGCTCCATCAAAGATGCAAGGACTAACTAAAACGTAGTCCTTACACTTAGCCGGAGGTGAGGTTTACATTAAAATATTATTTTCCTGTGCTGCACTATTCTAGGAAGTGGGCATTGAACCTTGTGCAAATGAAACGGTGAAAACACATAACTAATTCTTCGGAAAGTTCAAATCGCAAAACGGGGAGTATTATCAACAGTAGCACCATTGTCTGTGTCCCTTTGGTGGTATTATATAGTGCTTCTAGAATATGTAACTCAATAAGCAAAATATGGAGCGAATAAGGAATTGATTGTAAGAACGTTGGGGTACAGTCGATTTCTTCAGCTGACGAGGGCCGAATTTAGCGACTGCCAGAGCCCATTTAGTCAAAAAATGGGTAATCCTAAAAGCGAAACAGTTTCAAAACCGTCCATTTTGAAGTATCGATGAAAGTATATGCACATTGCAATATGAGGTGGGGCTGACATAGATGAGGTGAACTTAAATGTTAATTTCTGGCTTATTAGCCATCATCGGCCAGTCATACACAATCTAAGCGTTTGGAAGCCCAGAGATTTGAACCCGAAACCTCTGGTTATTGAGTTGAGTGCTCTACCATTGCAGCTAGGGCTTGTTGCTTTCTCAGGTGCGATCGTGTAACATGCATATCTTAACAGCTTTGTTTCCATACATATGTTGCCGCAGGTTACACGCACTACCTGAATAACGCCCTGATCTGTTGTTTTTTTTGGTCAAGGGCATCTACCACAAGACTCGTTTAAGAGGGCTTAATGCAGTCAGTAGCACCAGGATGACTCACAGGGACACGACTTCGTTGAGAGGTTCTGCCGTTTCTTAGACGAGTATCAACAGGGATCAAAGGCATTTACGGGTCTGAATTAGCCGTCACCAGTCACTGTCCGAACCCGTGATCGCGTATTCATCAAGCCAAGGTTGCATTCACGATGACTACCCGCATCCTGGCAATCGACCGTTCAATGTCCGGCGTGACCCGTTAACACTCGAATTCCCGGTCTGACCAATTACCATCAAGGATGGGTGACACCAAGAGAGCTTTCAATAGCCACTCGTGGTCTTTGTTCACTTTGTTTTCAGTATAGTTTTAGGCGCATAAATATGCTTGCTAGCCTCCTCCACGTCAACCAGCGGACTGATGACGTGTTGCTGTTCACTCGTGTTGTCCTTAGTTTCGCGGATGCGACGATAAGACTGCTTAATGTTGGCCGCATGAAATCCAACCGCCACCTCTATTCTCCGTGAGCGTAGGTTCGTGTTTCAGCATGCTTGCTTGCCCCACTGGCCCTGGCCGACTTTATTCAAGCTTTGTGCAAAGCGTCTGGTAGGCATGGTTCCAGTCTATAACTGCCAACTTTTCCCCACTGGTGTGGTCAAGGGCATCTACCACACCCACAAATTGACCACCTATGGCTCAATGTCCGGCGTGACCCACTGACTCTTGAAGTCGAGTTCTTACAAATAACTATCAAGGTTAACTGAGACAAAAATACCTTTCGGTGGCCGCTTGGATTTATGGAACTAGACAACACTCCGTACCCCCCTCTCTACGCCAGTGAGCGGCCGTAGAAACACTTTTATTCGCCTGACGTTTAGACATCCATCGCGACTTATTCATCAGAGATATGAGTAGAAGGCCATAGAAGAACCGCATAAGATATGCACGTATGATAAATAAAGACAATTAACGATAATTGCCCTCTTGTGTGTTGATGGCTTGATTACCGGCAAGTGGACCCTCACTTGCTAAAATGTCACTATGGCGTGGTGGAATTATGCATTAAAATTGCTCGGTCGTCTAGTTCCCCGATGTTAGCGTAAAACGAATTATTGGGCTTTGACCAAATTGACCAGTAGCAACAAATATAGTTTGGGCAAATTATTGAACCATGACACAAGTAATTCTCGACTCACC
Source organism: Ligula intestinalis (assembly GCA_036362985.1). Lineage (NCBI taxonomy): Eukaryota > Metazoa > Platyhelminthes > Cestoda > Diphyllobothriidea > Diphyllobothriidae > Ligula > Ligula intestinalis. The sequence continues at coordinate 7,786,602 of JAYGXS010000006.1, read as the reverse complement.
TGATTGTCATTTCTTCCTAGAATGTCGGCCTTATCGAATTTGAATGTGTGGCTGTGTCCAGTTGAATGGATTTCATCTTGAGAATTGACATCATTTCAACATAGTGCCGCCGCGTGTTTGGCAATTCGCGTCCTGGAAAGTCGGCCATTTTCTCCGACTTAGTTGCTTTGCCTGCAACTATTCCAGATTTTTATACCGGGACACTGGGTTTTTTGGTTTAAGTATCTGAAGCCTTGTAGTTGGCTTCCACCTGTGCCCCTCTCCAACTCCAAGGGGTTTGAGAAGGCGGCCAAAATTCTCGCAAGAGGTGACAATCATGTGAGCCGAGAATTACTAGTCGTTCAAAGGCCCCAAATTCATAAGCAAGTGCAATGACCTGCGCAATGCATATTCGGTACGGAGGCTCGATTTGGTCAAATGAAGCCAGCACTTGGGGACGGCACAGGTCACCACATCGTCTTACGACAACATCGGAGACGCAGATGTCGGAGAATTCTTTATGCCCGGGTTCACCGCGTGTGATGAAATTGAAGCAATTCAGAGCCTGCATGCCGGTTTACAAGCTATCGGCACACAAGATGGCGATTATCGTTAATCGTCGTTATATGTGTGCAGTAATGACTGTGTCCAATATGTACAGCATGGACCTGTGCACATGGTACCGGTTTCTGTTATTGACTTCTGCTCATGCCTCTGATGAAGAGGTCACGGTGGATGTGAAGACGTCAGGTGAATAAAAGTGTCGTCCTAGCAATTGAATCTTCTTTTTAATTACTTCCTGGGACTCGCAGGCTGGCTTGCATGGGCAGATTCGCAACGCCAAAGCATACATTTATCAGGAGACCTACGTGGGTTTTGTCAGATTGATGCGACTCGAAATATAAATCCATTGTTGGCGTGGACGACAAAATACCACTAAAAATATACGTTATATTGGCAGCTTGTTCAGCCCGTCAACAAGCAGCAGGTAGTAAGAGAAGCGCCATTAATAGTTGCTAACCAAAACTGTAGGATTTAGGTCCCATATTGTCATTTCGGCCTTAGCGCAGTTCGTCCACGTGGTTAAAAATATATTAGTCAAAGAATCAAAAGCGCCGGCAATCTATAAAATACAAAATATAAAAACTTCGGGTGTTTTAATAAAGTTCTCGCGGACTCGTCCTTATAAGGAGTGCATTTCAGATGGAAGGTAACTGGTCAAATAAGCCTCTGCAGTGAACATTGGAGCAAATAAGGACTTTTTCTTCGCCAATACCCTCTTCAGCCTCATATTCCCTGCCATGCTGATAGATGCCTACCGTGACAAGCGCTCCGGAGTCCACATCAACTAGAAATCACACTTAAACGTTATTCGCCTCAAAATAAGTTACTCGTTGAAAGGTAGAAATCTCATATTTCCAAACGTTTTGCTCATGTTAATACAATTGCATTAAATTACGTTCGCTCAGTTGACATTTAGGCAGCGATCATCAAGAATGCATTTCGGATAACATAAGATGATTTTCGTTCTGTATCAGTTGCGAAAAAAGTATGCAGAATCCTAGTTTATGCAAAAACGTGACAGTTAGTCAGCAGAATTGTAGCGGAAAAAATAAATTTTGATACTCTTACATTTGCATTTTTATTTTTATTTACATTGCCCATGTGACAGAATGTGATACAATATCGTAATTCCACATATTTTTAATGGAAAAAACCTCCAAAATACGCTAAACCATACTCGCGCGCCTTTCAAGTAGGAATTTCGCGGAAGTTTTTTTAAAGTAACGTGATCCACGTTGACTATTCACACGTGGGAACCACATGCTAGCGCTCACGCCTTCGGGCCTTTTTGAAAATCCGATCGATGATTTTCTCCGAGGCTTCCAGCCGGAACCATTCTTCGTCTTCGCCATCATGACAGCGCTTGGACGTCTCTTGCGTAGAGCATTACGCCCCATACATCGTATTTCTCTACGTAGACGTTTGCGGCAGAGGACACACAGTGAGTTGAGCTGTATATTAAAAACTATTTTATTGTAACATCTAACCAGAGTTTTGAATTTGGAGCACTCTTAGGTAGCGTAAAATTAATATTGATGAATTCCAATCTATTTGCGGTAGCTATATTACCTGTCGTCATTTGCGCACATAAGGAACTTAATCATCCCTGATATCCCAATCACACAAATATGCACAAGTCAAAGGCTTAAATAATTACATTTACCTAGGTTCTTCAGAGTGATTTTTTGCTTTTTTAACTGCAAAAGTGCCTTGCGAACTACGGGTTATATTTGAGAGAGAGAGAAAGGAATACAGCGTGCTTCTGTGGCAACATTGTCGTTCATGGATCAGCTGCCCAATCATTATGCCCCTGGTCAACTAACGATAGTTGTGCACTGCTGCTGCACACAATGCTCATCGGTTTGACTGTAAGGGATGGTGATTTGCTTTACCTATGCTCGTGGTTATGATTGTATGAGCCATGGACTTTTGATGATGGAAATATAAAGCCTGCCATAAGTGGGCGTCGTTTGGGAGGTTGATTATAGATGTCTGATTATGGGCTTTCCTGATGCTTACCATGTGGCCTAGCATCCATAAGCGTGCGATTTAACCTTTTAGTTTTCTCCTTGAACTTCAAAGATAAGTGATTTCTTGAATGCTACTACGTTGAGAATGGAGGCAACTATCTACATAAATTGATGCAGAAATCAGTTTAAGGAAATGCATGATTTATACAATAACACTTGTGATTTTCGATAAGCACAGAAAAGAAAGTACCTACGCTAAATTTGGGAAAACAGGATAAGTGGCATAATAATTGCGTACTCTTCATGTTTCCTCGCAGTATGCTGTCCATAGCTTCACAACGCAAAGCTTAGTACCGTTCCCTTTAGATATAAGGTTTGTTTTCAGCTGGTGCGCCAGAAATCGTTTACAACTGTATTTAATGCAGAAAATGGATGGCAAACTTTGATCATGTGGTAGAGATTCGTAGTGCGACCACGTAAGGAAAAGTATAAATAATATATAAAACTACATTTTCATTTTCAGTTGGCATATTATCCTCCTTACAAAACTGTTTTTGAATGTGTTAGACAGTAGGATTTGTTCTTATAGTTTTCTTGGTCTACAGATCTCAGTTTCCACTGATTTCTCACCTGGGTTTTTAGTTCCGTTAAGCAATCACAAACGGCTTAAATTATTTTCTATTGTGCACTTAGCCCGCATAAACCACACATCAATCAAGCAATCTATGTTTAACCATGCATATCGAAAGACACGTAGGCTGTTAGAATTTTGAAACTTTATGCATAACCAGTATCACGCTCTGCCTGCTGAATATATTCTTGGTTTTCTGCCAGTTTTTAATTGTCTCACTATGCAGTTTCGCCTTTTTCTGAAATAGCTGGAGCAATGCAGGATGAACAATAAGTCAAATAAAATATCAGTCAAGTAAGAATTCACAGGCATGAGCTAGATTTTATTTTACTGTTCAAAAGGCCCTCGCATACCTGCGATTTTTACAATGATCCAGCATTTCTTCTTCCTTTGTAGGTCCCTGTTACGGTACATTTAGGCCCCCAGTAGAGGGTGAGGGTATATGTGAAGAGATTCAACCAATTTTACTCAATAGATGTCAGTTTGTAGAAGTTACTGGTACAGGTGAGTAGTGTAATTGATTTTGTTTTATAACTCCCCGTTATTCATTCTTAATCACTAAAAGAACGCAGACGCACGCCATAGGATATTTGCACAAATATCTGAACCTAAGAGGGATAATATGGACCATTAATTAAGGAAACAGACTGCTGGCACATTTGCATTACATCTTTACCTTTTTGAATCCAACGGCCTCGTTAGACGCACTGTCTATTGCCCAGTTAAGTGGTCGACTTTTAGAGAAGTAAACCACACGGCCATCGAAAAGGCTCGAAATCGGTGCTAATATGCCTATAAACGGACTGTTAAAAGCCCTGTCGACGGTCCAGCTTATAACATAGTCAATGATGCTCCATGCTCAGTCGCTGACGAAATGTCAGGATGTGGGCACTTATTTACTTAGTTGCGGCCCTAATTATAGCTGCAAGCTAAAATAAGATGCACTATACTAACGTTCCCAATCACCTTGAGTCACCCTTTTGAGTTATACTAATCAAAGGCGCAGTATTGCTTTGGTGCTTTAAATCCGCCATGACCTGAGGTTATGATTCGCCATCAACGAATGCAACACAAGTTGTGCTAGTTATAACAGATTGCGAGTCTGCGTGAGTACTCAGTTTGGTAGCAAATCGGCGCTTACCCGATGCGTTAAAAGCTGTGGTTTAAGGGGTTGATTCAGACCGCGTGGGCAGTCCAATGTGTGTCTTGTTTTGTGACGTAGCGGATTGGCAAGAGGACGGAGGGTCAGACTGCAATGGCTCCTCCTTAATCTAGCCTTAATGGAACCAATGTACGGGTGGGACCCTGGCCAGCTATTGTTGTGTCGTGCATTGAAGTGGTGAACTATATAACACCCGATGCCAATTTCGTGCTTATTGATTATTTCTTAACACCGGGTCTAGGTGACGGAAAAAAGAGTGGGTAAGGAAGATGCCCCGCAGTTTTAATCTCATTAACCCTTTCTGCACCACAGAGTTTAGAGCATGCGGTGGAGATCAAATAAATAAATGCTTCAACATTAACTCGATACTGTCCGGTCGGGAACCTGGTAGGCTGGCTGCGAGCAGAACGGTCTGAATCTAGGGTATGGTCAGATAATTTAGGCTTATCAGTCTCCCTTGCACGGATGAATTGTGCGCGCAGATGTGATACCAATTCTCACTTAACGCGTCAGCATTATGAAATTGGTGGCATGTCAGTATACTGCTGGCTGTTGCTGAATTATCTTTATGTCCCCAGGATGCTTCACTATAAGCATTGAAAGTCATCGCATCTTCTGTCCAGTTTCGCAAGCAAATAATAAAACCATATTTTTGTTTCATGCTTCAATGGGGTTTTATGTTTCTATTCGACAGATAGCAAAGATGCTACAACGCCTAACTGTAGTCAACAAGCAATAGTGCATGCAGCAGAAAAGTACCGCAGTATATCCCAAGGAAGGGAAAAGCGTACTGAGCCACAATATGTATACATCCAAACAACCATAGAAGTTATGGACGCTTACATTAGTAAGGGTAAGTTTGCACTATTTTTTTCTGCATATGCGAAATCAATATATCAAATTTCATTTTTAGAATCCCATTAACTCTTAATTTACTAAGAATGTAGGGTACCATTTCAGATTTTACAGAAACCAGACACTTCTTCGTCTCGTTATTCCATAGATTGTGCAGTCCTTTTAGCACAATTTATTTTGCAGCTCATTTGAATTTGATTGGCTCAAATGTTTTAACCACAACGGGCTACGCCATAGCATGACATAAGTAACTAAACTGAAAACATCAATATAATAAAATTGAAAAAAAAATCGATGATAAACTAAAACTTAAAAAATAAAACTAGCATAAAAAAGAAAATTAAGTAAACTTAACAAAATATAAACAAAACCAATAAAAATAAACGACAGGCAAAAAAAAAGCACTTAACAAAACTAAATACCAAAGCGCATCCAAATAAGTAGTCGTTATGTTATAAAAAGCTACGACGTTGCCCATATTTCGCAGCTTGAAAAAAGAAAGAGAGTTGTAACTTATTGTGTCTTTTTAGTTATTTCTGAAGAGAACTTTAAAAATTCCGCATCGATTTTGATACCCCTATTCATTCAGTTGAACATAATTATTACTTCCTCGTTACGATATATCCGCCAAAAACTGTCATAATCTAAAGGAGATACTACCTTGCCATTTGAAACTTTATTACCTCTGGAACTATCTGCGCAACCTGCATGACATTAGGCCTGCTGAATATGCTTCCGG
>JAYGXS010000006.1:7769585-7780692 GCA_036362985.1 Ligula intestinalis | reverse complement strand
TATGCAAAAATCAGTTGATGCCTGAATGCAAGCGATAGCAATCAACTAGATCTCAGAAGGTCTGACTTGCATAATGATACTTCAACATTTTCACTATGCTGCGGCTGAGTAGTGTGCCACACTAATGACAGAGGTACAGATGCTTAAGAGGGCACTGGGTGAGATAATATCAAATGAGAAGTAGAGAAAAGAGTCAGTGCGTCAACGGTTTCCCGGGGGGCGGACGAATTAGCATAAATAATTAGCCAATTAATGTAGTGACGGATCCGCTAACTGTGAAGGGTAAGATATGAAGTAACTTTTGCAAGTCATATTTCCTTTTATAATAAACTTAAGTGACCTTTCCTTTACTCAGATATTCCGAATTCTGTATTGCAAGATGGATTCCATGCATATGTATTGACAGTACGGGCAAACTCCGCAAGATTTGATAAAGTCTGTGCGGTTTCTCACACTTCTGAGGGACTGCATTGTGCAGCGGTTCACGCTGCAAACAGCGAGTCAAATCTGATGACTCGTATATACGTCATCAGTGACGTCCAAGAACTGGGTAAGTCAAGGTATCTTATAATGTCTATGCTCTATACCCACAGGTTAGCATTGTCTGTTATGACTTGTGGACTACTTGAGTTGCCCTTAGCAGGCATGGCACTTTAAAGTGACTTCACATAATATATTTGATACTTGCAAATTATTACTGTTCAAATGAGAATAATTTGCGGTAAGTTGACCCAATTGTGAAAAAAAACTCACGACATTTTGGCGAGATTTTAACACGCATAGTGGAGGAGGTCCTTAACGCAGAGCCAATGCTTTCCCAGTTGAGCTGCAAATGCAACGCTTCACACCACGCGTTTAATCACCCTTTGATCGTTTTTATCCGCCCGACTTTACTCAATTTGGAGAGCAGTGGCTTCGCGGAAACTTCTTCTCTACTTTGCGGGTTCAAGTGCCGCCGAATACTTCGATTTTTTTGCAACTGGGTGAACTTAAAGCAACTGAATTTATGCCAAACCGCCTAAATAATATTTTCTCTACGAGAAAGCTTATTTCTGGTTGCCAAAATATAAGACCAGGCTAGTCAATATTCCTCATGTAAACACTTTAATATTCGCTTTTGCGCTCGGTATCCGGACTTCTAAAAATCTATGCTATCACCTGCTTCGGAGGTGGTCCAGTTTGTGCCTAGAGCTTACGCCTGAGTCAATCATACGAAAAGAGGTCTATCGGCTGAAAAGGTACGGCCAGCTCAAAACCGGTCAGCCTACGGACAAACTCGTTATTTTGACAGTCATCCTGCTTCTCTTTGGTTGTTAGAACGCCTACTGAAAATAAAGTCAGCAAAAATTTAAAATAGAATACAGCCAATGGGTGGGCCTTTCAGACATGTTCCCAAAGGCAGCTAAATACATTGTAAGAGGCATCTCCCGTAGGCATTCTGCAGCATTAAATCATAAGGCTGTCAGAAGAATCTTAAAGCAGCTGTAAACTATTATGTTGCTAAGAGGAAGAAGAATACTCGATCGTTGGGACAATATGTTTTTTTCACCTGACCGTTCGATATCCGTTGCGGAGTCATCATCAGAGACTTGAGTAGCAGAAAGGTTTAGCATGCACAGAAGTTTGTAGTATTTATAGGACACAGTCATAACTGCAAGCATACAGCGACAATTAACGTTAATTGCTTTCTTGTGCGTGGACTACTTGTTGGACGGCACGCGGGCTCTGACCTGTTGAACTTTCGTCACGGGCGGTGAGCTCGGGCATGATGACTGCTCGGCCATCTGGCTCCCCGGTGTTGGCGTACGATGAGGTGGTGGCCTGCCCGTTCCTCAAGTGACCACTTCCTTTAGTCAAATTGACTCTCAGGATTGCATATGGATTGGGCAAATCGTTGCACTTGTTTATGGATTGGGGGCCCGTGAACCATGATTCAAGTAGTTCTCGGCTAACCCGATTGTCATCTCTTGCGAAAATTTCGGTCTCATCAAATTTGAAGGTTTGGCCGGGTCTCGTTGAATGAGCCGCAACTTGAGAATTAGCATCATTTCGCCGCACTGCAGCCACGTATTTGGCAATTGGCGTCCTGAGAAGTCGGCCAGTTTCTCCGACATAGTTGCTTTGACCGCAACTGCACCAGATCCTGTAGACGACCCCAGATGTTTCTTGCCGTGGCAGTAGGTCTGTGGTAAGAGTACTTGTCTGACTCTGCAGAATACAGTCTAACACTATATATACGGTTAACGTAATAGAGAAGACAAACAATGTATGGTATAGAAGACGAAGATGCGATCACTGGAACAAGAGTTTTATTTGCCTGACGTTTCGGATTCCGTCGGGAAGCCTTAGTCATAGGTAATCGTAAACAGGTCTGAGGCATGCGCAGATAAGGGGTATGTATGGTATGTAAGATATTAAGGAAAAGGCTTACAACCGTAATGGTCAGAAACACGAGGATAAACTTGTACCGGTTTTGTCAGTTCATTCAAATTCCAGGGAGGTAAGAGTTCAAGGAGACGAGAATGTTTAAGGTCACAAATAGTCGAGGACCACCACAGTACCCCCCGCCTACACCGAAGGCGGCGTAAAGAAACGATGCCGAAGGAAAATATAAACGTTTTAATAATGGTGAGATACAAGCCGGTCAGGAAAGTGAACGTGGCGCTCACTGCGGGTAATGTATGCAGGAGGCGCTGGGCGAAAGTGTCTTGTAACTAGAATGCTGGAGGGGATGGAGGGAGGAGTAACTGTCGATGGCAGTGGAGATGTGGGAAGAGGAAACAAACGGGATGGATGAATTGAGGGTTGGGGAGCATGGGAAGTAGAAGCAGACGGCTCGTCCGGCGGAATGTCCGGTACAGCGGAGTTGAGGCGGTCCACGCTCACGACCTCCTCTCGTGTTCCGCGAAGGATGCGGAAGGTCTTATCCCCGCGATAGATAACCCGGAACGGGCCGTCATAGGGAGTTTCCAGTGGTCTGCGAATCCGATCACATCGAAAAAAGACGTGAGAGCATGTCGCCAAGTCTTTTTCGAGGTACGACTGGGAGACAGCAGGCCTTGGTGGAACCGGGGATAGCGCCCGCAGAAACTGCCGGAGGCCATGCAGGAGGTTTGCATGATCCTCGACCGCACCTGGAAGGGATGGCGAAATCATCTCGCCGGGAAGTCGAACAGGGGCATCGAACACCAGTTCAGCGGCGGAACAGTCAAGGTCCGGCTTGAGGTTGGAGCGGATGCCCAACAGGACCAGTGGAAGATGGTCTGTCCAGTTCTCCGGATCGACTGCAGCGCGGAGGGAGGCTTTCAAGGTCCGATGGAACCGTTCTACCATTCCGTTGGCAGCCGGATGATAGCCTGTCGTGCGAGTTCGCAAACAACCTATAAAGGAGAGAAGAGTCTGGAATAATAACGACTCAAATTGGGCACCTCGATCAGTCGTGATGGTAGTGGGAGCACCAAAAATGGCAACCCAACGACTAAGGAAGGCCCTGACTACTGTTGAAGCTGACATATCGGGGATTGGGATCGCTTCGGGCCACCAAGGGTATCGATCCAGACAAGTCAGAAGGTAGGAGCACCCACTGGATAGAGGCAGGGGACCTACAAGGTCGAGATGAACATGACGGAACCTCGCATCGGGGCTGGGGAAGATTCCGATGGGTGCCTTATTGTGCCGGTGGACTTTACTTCGTTGACAAGCAAGACAAGCTCGAGCCCAAGTCTTCAAATCCTTATGCATCTTCGGCCACACATAGCGGCGGGAAACCAGCTTGTCGGTGCCTCGACTCCCAGGGTGAGAAAGGTCGTGCAGGAAGGAGAAAACATTGCGTCGAAGGGATGGCGGCACAAAGGGGCGATGAGAGGAGGTAGAAACGTCACAAAGAATGGTGCCATTGCCAGTCGTCAGCGGCAACTCCTGGAGTTGGAGTCCGGAAACATCTTCGTCACAGGGTGAGCAAACACGGCGTTTTTTGGCAGCCATCTCAGCGAGGTCGATCCAAGGCATATAGGCATATATAGGCATATAGGCATAAACGAAGGGAAGGCCACGTAGTACCCTATCAACAAACATCTGGAAGGTTTGAGAGGCATTGCGAAGTCCAAACGGCATTCGCAAGAACTCAAAGAGGCCAAAAGGGGTAGTGACGCCTGTCTTGGAGACATCTTCTTTGGCTATCGGAATTTGATGAAACGCGCGGACCAGGTCATTCTTTGAGAACATACTTTTGCCGTATAGTGCACCGGCAAAGTCCTGAAGATGCGGGACTGGATAACGATCTGGAATGGTAACGTTTTTCAAGGCCCGGTAGTCACCACAGGGACGCCAGTCACCAGAATCAGCCTTAGGTACCATGTGAAGGGGTGAAGCCCATGGACTGTCAGATTGGCGGACAATGCCCATCTGAAGCATGTGCTCGAACTCGGCCTTAGCAGCAGTAAAACGTGCAGGTGCGAGACGACGAGGGCGAGAGAAAACAGGAGGACCTGTGGTTCGGATATGATGAACAACATCATGCGGCGGTGTAGAAGAACTAAAGGTTGGACAGATTAAACCAGGATATCTCGCAAGAAGTTGGCGAAATGGACAGCCAGGATCAGGGTCCAAGACGGCGAGTTTGCGGGACTCTTCAGATGAAGGAATACCTGGAGAGGTCAACTTCGTAGTCTCATCAAGTATACGGGAATGATGGCAGTCGACAATAAGACCAAAAGCCCCGAGAAAATCTGCACCAAGGATAGCGGTAGGAACATCTGCAACCACAAATATCCAAGGAAAGAGACACCTAAGACCAATGTCAAGGGAAAGTGAATGGAGTCCAAAAGTAGTAATGGGGGAAGAGTTAACAGCCAGGAGCACAAAACCAGGATAAGGGCAACGACAGTCGGCTGGCGAAGGCGGGATAACGGATAGTTGAGCGCCTGTGTCAATTAAGAAACGTCTGCTACTTTTGCTGTCGCAAACGTAAAAGGTACGACCCAAAGTGTTGCCAGAGAGCTCGGTCGCGTTTACTCTCCGACCGAGGAGTTTTCCGAAGAAGACTAAAAAGAGCAAGGTGGGATACATTCCTTTGCTCTAGTGCCCCAATTGGCATGATACCAACAAAGGTTATCCGGTTTCTAGGGGTGGCGTGGTTTGTGGCGGCCACGACTAGTCGAACGAGTCCGGTCGCGGCTGCTGGAACGCCGAGATTGACGAGGAGAGTTGCGCAGTTTCATCGTGGCGATAGTCGCTACTAGTTGAGCTACCTGTGCTTTGAGGTCAGATAAATCCGAGCTAGGGGCAGCCACAGGCTGTGATACTTGAGCAATAGAAATGGAAGAGAAACGTTCAACCTCCATCATCTTATCAGCCATCGTGGCGAGTTTCATAACATCGCAATCGTCTGACCCAGCAGCCAGAATAGTTTGAATGGAGGAAGGCAGGCGCTCTAAAAACATTTCTTTGAAAAACTTTGCGTCAATTGTCATATCTCCCTGAAGAGAAAGCATCCGATTTAGAAATACGGACGGCTTACGATCGCCTAAAGCCTTTTCTTTTACCAAAGCATGGTAACGCTGCCGATCAGAAACAGAGGTTAGCCGTAAAAGCTCAGACTTCAATTTCGTGTCAGTTCGTTCAAAGTCCAGGGAGGTAAGAGTTCAAGGAGACGAGAGTGTATTAGGTCACAAATAGTCGATGACCACCACAGGTCCTTCGGCTTCATTATCTGACGCCTTACGGTTGCCTCCGGCGTGTGTGTGACTCCAACTCCAAGTGGTGCGAGAAGGCGGCCGACTGCTTCCGTTACGTTTTTGACATACGAGATCGAACGCTAAATCTTGGGGTCAGTGCCCTATTGTTGGCCAGCTCGTTTGCGCAAGCACCGGTTGACGAACTTGTGAGGGTAGCCATTTTTTCTAAACACCGCCAACACCGCGGAGCCAGACGACCGAGCAATCATCATGCCCGAGGTCACCGTCCGTGACGAAAGTTCAACAGGTCAGAGTCCGCGTGCCGTTCAACAAGCAGTCCACGCACAAGAAGGCAATTAACGTTAATTGTCGCTGTATGCTTGCAGTTATGACTGTGTCCTATAAATACTGCAAACTTCTGTGCATGCTTAACCTTTCTGCTACACAAGTCTCTGGTGACGACTCTGCGACGGATATCGAAACGTCAGGCGAATAAACATATTGTCCCAGCGACCGAGTCTTATTCTTGTTCTCAATTGCTTCCTGGGACATGGATTTTCGCTTGTATTGGCATATGTTGCTTAGACTGACTGATACTGGTACTGAATTCGATTTTCTAGATCTTGTAGAAACCTGGACAGAACTTCCGCTTAAGCAAGCATGTTCGATCTGTCAACCACAGGCCGACCAACTCGGCATGCGAAATTTCGATAATATTCGATTTGCTCCAACGACTGTTATGAAGAAGAAACCGAAGGAAGATGTCACTATAAGATCTTCCAGGTCTATAGCTGCAAAGCCCGATACAAGAGATGTTTTTGAGTGGAACAGCGCTTGTGCTGCGCTCACAAACCACAACTCCTCGAGGCCAGTCTTATGTGGTTTGCCTGAAGTCTCAGTGGTGGATTTTGGAGCAAGCAAAGCTGGCTCATGTGCAAAAGTGGCACAAAGTAATGTCGCTACTGCATTTTCTGACAGTTTAAGCAAAACAAAAAGTGTCTATCATATTCGTTCATTTTTTACACACAAAACAAGTTAAACATACGGGTTCGGATGATAACCTAAACAGATGACCGAACATAAGTCACAGTCTCAAAATATAATTACTGCTGAAGTAAGCAAGCAAGCAAACGATTGCTACCAAACTTGGTACAGGAATAAAAAATGACAAGAAAACTTGAGGGCGTGACCCCTACACAGAAATATATATGAATGAAATACAGGCTAACTATTTGCAAGTCATGTTTACACACAACAGTTTTTCAGTTGGATTTACCGCAACTCACTTTTTCACAGCCAAGAACGGGGCAAATTTGAATTTTGAAGCCTTGGGTATTAGGGTCAGAACTTCATATACGTACCCAGTAAAACATTTAGCGTTTCTTCACTAAACTTAACTAAATGCTGTCAGGAATCAGGTTTAACGTGCGAAAAGGTACAACGAATGCTATTCTGTACAACTTACTTGTGCATAAACATGTAAATTGTATTGAAGGCTAAAAATTCAGCATAATGCTGTTTGTTTAAGCATAAATGGTAATCTAAATTATATTGAAGCTTGGTAAGAACGTTTTATATAAAAACACAATATGCGCGTCTATGTCATCTAGGCTTCTTAGTTGTCCTAATTGTCAATTTCAAATTAGGCACGATTCCAAATACAACTACTTTGGTGGCGTAAGTCAGACCGATAGAGCTTCCGAACGGCCGGCCGGTATTCGTTATTTAGATGGCACCCTAAGCAGGACATGAGCACAGAGACCGACTGCAGTATGGTTAGCATGGTATATTCTACGGAAGTTATGGTTCAGCTTAGTGCAATCCTGCAATTTACGGTAAGGTTTACGTACTGATTTAAGACTAGTTGCAATGCGCTGGCTTATACTCCAGCAAGGATGTTTTGGCAGCGGGTAAATTACGATTTGTTTTTTGTATGCATATTGGTTTTAGGTAACACAGAAGCTAGTGGGGACTGCCCAATAAATGAATCCACCGAGCCGTATCATCATCCCTCCCCGATGAACCCTCAACCACGGAGAAGAAGGCATGGGAAAAGAGCAGGATGGCTGCTCCGGAATTTACTTTGTTTTTGTAGATCTGCAAGTGAAGACTCGAATGATGAATAGTACTCAAACATTGTTAGCAAGTAGATAGCCCTATATCTGTATATATTATCATTTTTCCAATAATCCTCAAGCAATAAATATCTTATCCTTTCTGCATCTTTCGCGTTTCTTTAAGCTATGTGTCCATTAAAAACCATGTGGATTCTGTGCTGCTACGTTTACTGTAGATTTTAACTGACATTATAAACGTACCTCATTCCTGTACGGAGCATAATACCCTGGGGACATGTTGATGCTTTTCTAATTGCCGAATTTCCCATTAGAGGAATAACAGGACTATTAGGAGTAGACTACTTGGGTTTTCGGAAAACTCTTCTCAGTCCAGTGCACGTACTTGCGATTTGGGTCGCGTAAAAGATGTCGATGAATAGACGAACTGAATAATTTTTGTCCTAACAAGCAAACCGGGTGTGCGAATAAGAGCGAAATTAGGAGACACTGTGAGATTGTACATGGCGAGGATAACAGAAAGTAATGTCAGTAAGTGTAAGATACCAAAAGAGCGCAGAAAACAGTATATATTTGACGCAGATACTATATCCGGCAAAGATAAGGGAGGCTGGCATAGCCACGTCTGCCATATTAGCCATCGTCAGCCAGTTTTGTCCAATTCCGAGTGGTTCACCACCCGAGGCCTTTCTACCAGAAGTTGAATGTTCTAACCAGGGCCTGAGAAATGAGACCTCAAGCATATCAAGACGAACGAATTTCAAAAGCGATCGGTGAACGTTCATCACAAGTGACAGTACACGGTTGACAAAGCGTTGCGTAGAGTAACAAAGAGCATGTACGATGTTCTTCTGTGTAGAGAAGACCGCCTTACGTAATCTGATAGCAGCCCTGTCTGTTTTGACTAGCGGATGCATGTCCAGTGGTTTAGAGTAACTTGCGGAAATCTTTCAAATCTAGTAGACACTTTGGTGGATGCACACAATTCAGTGCACCATCATGTTGCTATCTATTTGTAGGTATTACCGACAAAGACATGGGCGCTATAATAGATATTTCTGGCATAGTAGTTGTCGTCAGATAGAGATAACCAACTCCTGTTACTGGTACCACATTCGAGTTTTCAACGCGTGACCATGCTGGTCAGGGTCACATGCCCTTACCATTTAGCTGGAAGTTTGCTGCCTTGTCAGTTTTCGACCGGGAGTATATAGTAGTGGGTAATCGTACAGCGAGTTGTTTTCCATCCCCATTCATACTGCCTGTGAAGAAATACTACCTGCTGCACTAGACTAAGCGGTGGTTTAGGGTAAATTTGGAGATGGCCAGCAACGGCAACCTACAATCACCTTGTCCGTGTGAAAAAAGGTTTGTGCAGGACGAAACTATAACCCCTCTTTTTGTACTTCCGTGGCGGTCGACGAGGAGAGAGCGACCGTAGCCACACACACACTTAATCATGAGACAATTCGGTGGGCTTTTAAGCCTGATTTATTCGGTACAGGGGGCAGGTTGCCGTGTGATGGCTGGTTGCTGAGGTGAAAAAATAAAGTTTCCGTTTGGAAGCGCATGTGCAGAGAGCAGACGATTTGAAGACGTTAATATGTTAGCCGGTCACACATCTGTCAGAACAGACCTCGCCATGTGAGGGTCATCGTTATGGTGAACAAAGGCTGTTTGCTACTACGTATACCCGTCTTACACGATAAGACGACGCTATTTATACGCCGTTAACACGTGTAGTATTAATCAACCAGCTCGCCTAAAAAGCTCGGACTGTAGCCATGGACTAGACAGCAACATATAATTTGTTAAAGTTAATTAAAGGAACGAAGACCGATCAGAATTAACAATGATTAACGCACGTAATAAGAAAGGTTTAATCGTCTATGTAAATGGTTTTATAAATAGTTGATGAGGGTAAGCTTTAAGAAATATTTCGCGCTAGCGCTAGAAACAAAGGTGAGTGCGATGGGTGACTGTTACAGACTGAAAAAGTACTACCGAATATATTACTCAGCTGCTACCTATTAGTAACATTAGAAATAACAGAAGTGGTTGTTAGCATAACGAGCCCTGGCTTCTTGGAATCAGGCTAGACACCTACTATAGGTGAGTGAGGGTATACAGTGCAGCAGTACAGGCGCAAAGTCTACTGTCACTTTATACTAAGTTTAGTAGGTGTTTACGGCTGCGGCCGACGCCCTCTTCCGGCGCGGCCATCTCAACTTTGTATTGTTGCCGTTGAAATGCAGTTGAGAGGTTTAGAGTGGGAGGGTTGTGGCGCGCCTACCATCACTATACCTGACCACAGTCACCGTGCCTGATCTCGGGCAAATGATGGACATCTTTGCTTGCGATAGTCAAACCAACACACGAAATGTGGTGTTTCTTCCCAAATCCTAGATTCATGCCGGCAGGAATCAGTTATAACCTATGACAAGGTCCAAGGAATGCTATTCCATACGGCCAAATTGTGTCCGAAAATGTAAATTGTAGTGGAAGTTAGAGAAGTAAGCGCAATGTTTTTCGTTCTACCATTAACGGTTATCGAAATTACACGGAAGCTTCGTAAGAACGTTTTATATTAAAACACCGTTACAGGTGTAATTCCTGGGCACTTCCTGATGTATATGTGCCTTTATCATCTAGGCTTCTTAGTCGTCCTATTTGTCAACAGTAGATTAGGTACGATTCCAAATACAATTATTTTGGCGGTCTACGTCAAACCCATAGGACTTCCAACGGCCGGCTGATAACCAATTTATAGATGGCATGCTAAGCAGGACATGACCACAGGAACCGACTGTGGTACAGGAAGCGCCGCAAATTTCAAGGAAGTTATGGTTCGGCTACATGCAAACCTGTAGGTTATGGCAATGGTTAAGTTTTAGGTTGAGGCTAGTTACTGTTTTAGGACTTAAGCCCCAGAAAGAATGTATAAGCAGTGGGTAAATTATGCTTTGCGTTTTATGTACGTCTTGGTTTTAGCTACCACAGCAGCCAGTGGGGACCACAAAATAGGTGAGCCCTCCGAGCCGCAATTTCCTCCCTCCCCGTTGGATCCTCAAACTCAGAGAAGGAGGAATGGGAAAAGAGCAGGATGGCTGCTTCGGAACTCAATTTGTTTTTGTATATCGCCAAGCATGGACGCAAATGAGGAATAGTATTTGAACGAGATGACGGCGATTCTAACCACACACGCACTAAATCCGGGCCGTCTCATGAGAAAAATCGATGAGCTATTAAGCCTGATGTATTCTATCGAGAGGGCAGGTTGCCGTGCGATGGCTGGTTGCTGAGGTGAAACAACAACGCGTCCGTTTGGGAGCGCCCGCGCAGAGGGCATACGAAGTG
>JAYGXS010000006.1:7755085-7769485 GCA_036362985.1 Ligula intestinalis | reverse complement strand
ATTAAGTTGGCTATATTATAGTAAACTACGATGTTGCCCATATGGAAACCTCACGTCACCTCACATATTTGCGATTATTACAATAATTCGTCAATTTCTATTCCTTTGTAGGTCCCTGTTACTCTGCGTATATTCAATCAGTAAAAGAGCAGTTTATCGATCCAGTATCTCAACCAGATATTTGCAACAGATGCAACGTTATAGAACTTACTGGTACAGGTGAGTATTGTTATTATTTTGCTGTATACCTCCCCTCTATTGATTCTCAATCATGACCAGAATGCAGGGGTACACCATATAATTTTGCACACAGACTGTTGGCACATTTGCATGACGTCATGGTCTGTTGGCATTCAACGGTCTCGTTATACGCACTGTCTATAGTTCAGTTAACAGTAGACGTTTAGTAAGGCAAACCACACGACCATTGCCAAGGCTCGACATGTGTGGAGGGAGGCATGTAAACGGGTTGTGAAAAGCTCTGTGGACGGTCCGGTATACATGATATTCATTCATTAAACATTATTATATCAGTGTTTTTTTGGTAAAGTGGATTGTGCGCTTGCACTGATGTGCTTAAATTTTTGTTTATTTTTCAAAATCGATGAAATTAGGTGCACATTTGCGGAGTGACACACGCATGCGGATATTTAAGGAATTTTACTACTCCTTACGAAGATGGTACAGTCCACGTTTTAGTCTGACCGTAGAAACAGTTAATATTTTTGGAATTCACATCTATAGGCATGCCTGATATAGAATTCATAGACCGCTTTTAGTTCCAAGTTGACGAAACAAAGATCAGCGCCGCGTAGTTTTTTATCAACCCACTCCCCACACGCACATTTCTTTAGGGAAGTGGGGCTGTTTTTTAGCTTACTGTACTACAATATGTGTTCAAATGCATTAGAAGATATGCTTTAATCAGTCAACTAACTGCTTGTGGCCTTATTTCATGAATTAGATTGTATGTGCTAATTTCCTGTTGAATGAGAGAAATGGCGTGTCAAGCACCAGATCTATTGATTTATTGTTCTGAGCTTTCGACGTATCACAGGAGTCCATCTTCAGAGATAAGAAAGCAACCAAAGGAGAGGGTAATTATAGTTTACATCGGCAAATCAAATGTTAGAAATCATCAGGTTGTCAAGCGGTTAGGAACAGCAATCTTAAAAGGAAAGTGGAGGAGGGAAATTAGCTGTCAATGACAGCTGTCAGCTGCCAGTAAGGTATGGGTCACAAACCGCATGTAATGCGTCGCCTTATCACCCACTATAGGGTTCTGTTAATTCTGCCTCGTCTTTCGGTCGGTTCGTTGTTGGGTCCTCTTCGTTTGTCATTCTTACGTTTGGGTGTGGTTTCGTCCCGTCTCTATTTTACATAATGGCAGAAGACTTTGTAGGCTGCTGGCAGATCTAGATGCCGGTTGACCGAGTTGGCATTGGTTTGTACTTCACAATGAATCCTGATGCGCCGTTATTTTCATCACTTAAACGAGACAAGTAGGTCATTATATATAGAAAACTGCGGTGCGGTGATGTTTATAAGGAACTCTAATCCTAATTTAAATTGGCCAGAGGATAACTTTACGCTAACTGTGGTGACCATAGCTTAGTGGCTTCAAGTGCTTGCGATCGTAACTTAAACTTTTTATGAATCATAATAAGTTTGAGTTACGTTTTGTATTCTTCAGATACACAGAATGCTCCTTGCGTAGAGAGCCACACTGACTACAGGGTATATATGGCTGAAAATGAAGCCAAACTTCCTATGCCGGCTGCAGAGTTGAAAAACGTCAAGGAAACTAACTTTGCAGTGGTGCGCACAGAAGTCCCAGAAGAAGCCGTGCTTACCACCGACGAATTTTCCACAGACATATATAAACCAGGTAACCTGAGATTTTTAGCGTCTTGCCAAAATTAATGCCAGGTACAAATGACGATGTCTATTAATCAGACTATTCTTATATGTCTTACGATTAAAACAAGCAAAAAAATTAATCGCATGTAGTAGTGCAAGAAGTTTTAACTCTATGGCTGAAAATCACATCTCGTAATGAGCATAGGTCCTTTTTCCGGAAAACTCAACGCAAATACAAAAGCCTACATTTTTAGTATCTGGTAGCATATAACTTAAAATGCGTTGACAACCTGTTGCAGCATAACTTACATATCCTCCCTGGTTGCTTACAGTTGAGATTTCGGAACCAGCCTGCTTTGCAGATGGCATTTGCTGAAGATAATTATACCATTTACTCCGAATGATTTTTCCGAAACTACTGCTGTCCAAAAAACGGCAGCCTTCTTTTATTCCCAGCTGATTTTGTCCCCGAGTGACTTTCGGAAGGTGACACAAATCAAATTTACGCATACGACTTCTGATAGTAAGTAATTAAATGGATAAGAGTTCTTTGAGCAAGCCGCCTGCAGGGGTTTCACTAATTAACACCTACTTCCACGGGTTTGGCAGGCCGAAATTCTGTCTATACAAAGTCTTCCTTTATTATGTTAACCAATTAATTCTTGTCCTTTTTGCAACCTTTTAATCTAAATGTTAGTTCAATAAAACAAACATTAGCGGGTTAAATTTCGTTCATTTTGCGTAGACATCACGCACCTATACGGCCTCTGTTGTGCTCCACCCTTCTATTTCCCTTAAATTACGAATCTCATAAGACGCTTGGCTGTGGTTTAATTTTTCACTGAGTGGCTATACAAAGAACTATTTCTATTAAATATTTTAGAATTCGATTCAAGACTATTCACAGCTTAGTTGAGTTTCCTCCAGTGACCGGGGTGAGCCGAACGAGGCCTGTCATTGTACACATATTGTTACATTTCATTTACTGTTTCGAAATCAGTGACATAGGTGCGTAAAATTTTGTTTGGAGAGTATGCAATTTTAGATAAATTCTGAAAAAAACTTATGCAGAAATCAGTGGATGCCTAATTGCAAGCGAAAGCAATCAATGCGATCTCAGAAGGTCTCACTTGCATAATGATACTTCAAAATTTTCACTATGCTGCGGCTGAATAGTGTGCCACACTAATGACAGAGGTGAAGCTGCTTAAGAGGGCATTGGGTGAGATGATATCCAATGAGTAGTAGAGACAATAGTCAGTGCGTAAACGGTTTCCCGGGGGGACGAACGAATTAGCATAAATAATTAGCCAATTAATATGGTGACAGATCCGCTAACTGTGAAGGGTAAGATATGAAGTAACTTTTGCAAGTCATATTTCCCTTTATGATAAACTTGAGTGAACTTTCCTTTCTTCAGATATTCCAAATTCTGTATTGCAAGATGGATCCCATAAATATGTATTGATAGTTCAGGAAAACTCTGCAAGATTTGATGAAGTCTATGAGGTTTCTCAGACTTCTGAGGGACTGCATTGTGCAGCGGTTCACGCTGCAAACAGCGAGCCAAATCTGATGACTCGTTGTATATACGTCATCTGTAACGTCCAGGAACTAGGTAAGTCAAGGTATCCTATACTGTCTATGCTCTATACCCACAGGCTAGCATTGTCTCTTACGACTTATGGACTACTTGAGTTGTCCTAAGCACACATGGGACTCTTAAGTGACTACACATAATAAATTTGATATTTCCAATTTATTACTGTTCAAATGAGAATAATTTTCATTAATTGACTAAATTGTGAAAATAAACTCACGACATTCGGCGAGATTTTAACCCGCATAGTGGAGGTCTTTAACGCAGAACTAATACTTTCCCAGTTGAGCTGCAAATGCAACGCTTCTCACCACGTGTTAAATCAGTCTTGGATCGTTTTTACCCGCCAGAATTTACTCAACTAGGAGAGCATTGGCTTCGCGGAAACACCTCTACTATGCGGGATCAAGTGCCGCCGAATACTACGTTTTATTTACAATTGGGTGAACTTAAAGCAAGCGAATTTATGCCAAACCACCTTAATAATAGTTTCTGTACAAGAAAGCTTATTTGACCAGGCTAGTCAATATTCCTCATGTAAACACTTTAATATTCGCTTTTCCGCTCGGTATCCGGCTTTCTAAAACCCAGGCCATCACATGCTTCAGAGGCAGTCCAGTTTGTGCCTAGAGCTTACGCCTTACGCAAAAAGGGGTCTATTGGCTGAAAACGAACGGTCAGCCTGCGGCCAAAGTCTTTATTTTGACAGTCATCTTGTTTCTCTTTGGTTGTTAGATGAAAATAAAGTCAGCAAATAGTTAAAATAAAATAGAGCCAGTGGTTGGGCCTATCATACTTGTTCCCAAAAGGCAGCTCAATTAATTGTAAGAGGCATCTCCCGTATGTATTCTCCAGCACTAAATCATAAGGCCCTAAGAAAAATTTTAAAGCAGCTGTTAATTATTATGTTGCTAAGAAGAAGACGACTCGATCGCTGGAAAAATATGTTCATTCGCCTGACGTTTCGATATCCGTCGCGGATTCGTCATCAGCGACATGAGTAGTAGAAAGGTTAAGCATGGACAGAAGTTTGCAGTATTTATAGGACACAGTCATTACTGCAAGCATACAGCGACAATTACCGTTAATTGCCTTCTTGCGCGTGGACTGCTTTTTGGATGGCACGCGGGCTCTGACCTGTTGAACTTTCGTCACGGGTGGTGAGCTTGGGCATGATGATCGCTCGGCTGTCTGGCTCCCCGGTGTTGGCGTACGATGAGGCGATGGCTTGCCCACTCCTTAAGTGACTGCTTGCTTTGGCCAAATTGAATCTCAGGATTGAATATGGATTGGGAAAATCGTTGCACTTGTTGATGGATTGGGGGCCGGTGAACCATGACACATTTAGTTCTCGGCTCACCCGATTGTCACCTCTTGCGGGAATTTTGGCCTCATCAAATTTGCAGGTGTGGCTGGGGCTCCTCGAATAAGCCGCAACTTGAGAATTGACATTATTTCGCCGCGCTGAAGCCACGTGTTCGGCAATTCGCGTCCTGAGAAGTCTGCCAGTTTGTCCGACATAGTTGCTTTGACCGCAACTGCACCAGATCCTGTAGATGACCCCAGATGTTTCATGCCGTGGCAGTGGGTCTTTCGGCTTCATTATCTGACGCCGTATGGTTGCCTGCGGCCTGTGTGCGACTCCAACTTTAAGTGGTGCGAGAAGGCAATCTACTGCTTCCGATACGTTTTTGACATACGGGATCGAACGCCAAATCTTGGGGTCAGTGCGCTTTTGTTGGCCAGCTCGTTTGCGCAAGCACGGTTGACGAAGTTGCGCGGGTAGCCCTTTCCTCTGAACATCGCCAACATCGGGGAGCCAGACGGCCGAGCAATCATCATGCCTGAGCTCACCACCCGTGACAAAAAAGTTCAACAGGTCAGAGCCCGCTTGCCGTCCAAAAAGCAGTCCACGCACAAGAAGGCAATTAACGTCAATTGTCGATGAATGCTCGCAGTTACCACTTTGTACTAGAAATACTGCAAACTTCTGTGCATGCTTAACCTTTCTTCTTCTCATGTCTCTGATGACGAATCCGCGACCGATACCAAAATGTCAGGCAAATAAACATATTGTCGCGGCGATCGAGTCTTCTTATTCTTCTCAATTGCTGCCTAGGACACAGATGTTCGCTTGTATTGGCATATGTTGCTGAGACTGACTGATACTGGTACTGGCTACGATTTTCTAGATCTTGTGGAGACCTGGACAGAACTACCGCTTAAGACAGCATGTTCGACCTGTCAACCACAGGCCGACCAACTCGGCATGCGGAATTTTGATAATATTCGATTTTCTCCAACGACTGTTATGAAGACAAAACCGAAGGAAGAGGTCACTAAAATATCTTCCTCATCTATAGCTGCGAAGCCCGATACAAGAGATGTTTTTGAGTGGAACAGCGCTTTTGCTGCGCTCACAAGCCACAGCTCCTCGAGGCCAGTCCTATGTGCTTTGCCTGGAGTCTCAGTGGTGGATTTCAGAGCAAACAAAGCTGGCTCATGTGCAAAAGTGGCACAAGGTAATGTCGCTACTGCATTTTCTACCAGTTTAAGCAAAACATAAAGTGTCTATCATATTCGTTCATTTTTTACATACAAAACAAGTTTAAAATACGGGTTCGGATAACCACCTAAACAGATGACCGACCATAAGTCACAGACTCAAAATTTCATTACAGCTGAAGTAAGCAAGCAAGCAAACGGTTGCTACCAAACCTGGTTCAGGAATAAAACATGAAAAGAAAACTTGAGGGCGTGACCCCTAAACAGAAATATATCTGAAAGACTGGCTAACTATTTGCAAGTCAGCTTTACAGACAGCAGTTTTCAGCTGGATTTAGCGCAACTTACTTTGCCACAGCCGAGAACAGGGCAAATTTAAATTTTGAAGCCTTGATTATTAGGGTTAGAACTTGATATACGTACCCAGTATAAAATTTAGCGTTTCGTCACGTAACTAAATGCCATCATCAATCAGGTTTAATGTATGAAAAGGTTCAACGAATGCTATTCTGTACAGCCAACTTGTGCGCGAACATGTAAATTGTATTGAAGGCTATACAATTCAGCATAATGCTGTTTGTTTAATCTAAATGGTAATCGTAATTATATTGAAGCTAGGTAAGAACGTTTTATATGAAAACAAAATATGCATTCCTCTGTCATCTAGGCTTCTTAGTTGTCCTCACTGTCAATAGCAAATAAGCACGATTCCAAACACAACTACTTTGGTGGCGTAAGTCAGACCGATAGGGCTATAGAACGGCCGGCCGGTAATCGTTATTTAGATGGCACCCTAAGCAGGACATGAACACAGGGACCGACTGCAGTATGGATAGCATGGCATATTCTACGGAAATTATGGTTCGGCTTAGTGCAATCCTGCAATTTACGATAAGGGTTCGTTCTGATTTAAGACAAGTTGCTATGCGCTGGCTTAGACCCCAGCAATGTTTTGGCAGCGGGCAAATTACGATTTGGTTTTATCTGCATCTCGGTTTTAGGTAGCACAGCAGCCAGTGGGGACTGCCCAATAAGTGAATCCGCCGAGCCGTACTATCATCCCTCCCCGTTGAACCCTCAACCACGGAAAAGAAGGCATAGAAAAAGAGCAGGATGGCTGCTCCGGAATTTACTTTGTTTTTGTATATCTGCAAGTGAGGACTCAAATGATGAATAGTATTTAAACATTTTTAGCAAGTAAACAGTCCTATATTTGTATATACATTCATTTTTACAAAAATCCTCAAGTAATAAATATCTTATTCTTTATGCAATTTTCTCGTGTCTGTAAGCTGTGTGTCTATTAAGAACCATGTGGATTCTGTGCTGCTACATTTACTTTAGATTGAAACTGACATTAAAAGTGCCTTATTCCTGTACGGAGCGTAATACCCTGGGGACATGTTGATGCTTTTCTAAATGCCAAACTTCCAACAAAAGGATTGTGAGGACTATTGGGGGTAGACTACTTGGATTTTTGGAAAACTCTTCTCAGTCCAGTTCGCCTACTTTTGATTTGGGTCGAGTAAAATATGTCGATGAATAGACAAACTGAATAATTGCTGTCTTTACACGCACACCAGGTGTGCGAAAAAGGGCGAAGTTAGGAGACACTGTGAGATTGTACATGCCGAGGATTACAGAAAGCAATGTCACCGAGTGTAAGATACTAAGAAAGCGCAGAAAACAGTATATATTTGAGGCTGATACTATATCCGGTAAGATAAGGGAGGTTGGCATAGCCACATCTGCCATATTAGCCTTCGTCAGCCAGTTTTTTCCAATTTCGAGTGGTTCACCACGCGAGGCTTTTCTACCAGAAGTTAAATGTTCTAACCAGGGCCTGAGAAATGAGACCTAAGGCATACCAAGACGAATGAATTTCAACAGCGATCGGTAAGCGTTCATCACGAGTGTCGGTACACTTTTAACCAAGCGTTGACTAGATTGACATAAAGCGTATACGAGGTTCTTCTGTGTACAGACGACCACCTTGCGTAATCTGATAGCAGCCCTGTCTGTTTTGACTAGCGGATGCATGTCCAGTGGTTTAGAGTAATTTGCGGAAATCTTTCAAATCTAGTAGACACTTCGGTGGATGCACAAAATTCAAAGCACCATCATGTTGCTATCTATTTGTAGGTATTACCGACAAAGACATGGGCGCTATAATAGATATTTCTGGCATATTAGTCATCTTCAGATAGACATACCCCACTCCTGTGTTACTGGTACCACATTCGAGTTTTTAACGCGCGACCACGATGGCCAGGGTCACACGCCCTAATCATTGAGCTGCAATTTGCTGTCTTGTCAGCTTTCGACGGGGAGTATATAGTAGTAGGTAGTCGTACAGCGAGTTGTTTTCCATTCCCAGTCATACTGTCTGTGAAAAAGTACTGCCTACTGCTCTAGACTAAGTGGTGGTTTAGGGTGAATTTGGAGATAGCCAGCGACGGCAACCTACAATCACCTTGTCCGTGTGAAAAAAGGTGTGTTCAGGACAAAACAGGAACCCCTGTTTTTGTACTTCCGTGGCGGTCAACGAAGAGAGAGCGACCCTAGCCACACACACACACACACACTAAATCATGAGACAATTCGGTGGGCTTTTAATCCTGATTTATTCGATGCAGAGGGCAGGTTGCCGTGCGATGGCTGGTTGCTGAGGTGAAAAAATACAGTTTCCGTTTGGAAGCGCATGCGCAGAGAGCAGACGATGTGAAGGCGTTAACATGCTAGCCGGTCACAAATCTGTCAGAACAGTCCTCACGAAGGTCTGATTTTGTGCGGTGATTCGTAAATGGGTTTTTGACAGTAAGTAGTGTTTCTGGCGCTGTTTGGTGTTGAGCACTGTATAAGTCAGAGGTCGGTTCATCGTGGTGTCTGAGATGATCAGTGATAGCGGTTTCTGACTTTTCAGAAGGCCGACACCCTTTGTACAGCCCTTCATGGGAGGGGGGGGCTTTGAGTGGCCCGCTGACATCATGCCACACCAGGGTGAGATCAAAGTTATTTAGGTCAAGAGGGATGAATACATTTGTTGGTGGCGCCCGAGGGGACGTTTTGCGCAGATTACGCATACCCCTATGTAGTCGATCGACAGAACCGGGAGGATCAAAATGTGTTAACTTATTTGGAGAATGTAATACCTCATCGGACAGCAGTGGAGAAGTTTCGAAAACAAGTGGAGTGGCCGTGCACACGACATCCATCTTGAGAGTATAATGCATATACTGCATACCTGTTACGGCTTTCTGTCTTTGTCCCGGATTATGATAACGCGATGGATGCGGAAACTTCAGGTGAATAAACGTATTGCCCCAGCGATTATTTTTTCTATTTCTCAGTATAGTGCATCAATAAAGTAACTGGGGGAAGACTCTGGGCCTAAAATTCTGGGCCGTGAGGTCTGTTTTAGCTGCCGATGTAAACGGTCCGCAAGGACGTTACCCTTGGATGATACGCCGTCGTTCGAATCCAGTTAGTGCCAAGGAAGGGATTGAAATGGCGGTATAACGTGGACTTGAACTGGGACATGTGGTCATAGTCATAGAAAAATAGAAGTACGATATCCAGTTCGTCAGGAAATCCCCTGCCACAGTTTCAGCCCTGATGTTTGGAATGGGCGCAGCAACCGGCCATCGGTTAAGCCGGTCCACACCAGTTAGCAGGTAGCTAGGACCGTTAAAAGGTAATACAGGACCTTCCAGCTGAATGCGGATTGTACTCAAACGCTAGTTGGATTGGCGAAGGTGGCTCCGTAGGAAGCGTTATGCCCACGAAGTTTGGAAACACGAGGGATAAAAGTTTTCCTGATTCCGGTTAAACTTGAGCCTGACGATGTGGTCAGCGATGCGTTTTCACTGTTACCTGAACTCCGGGTTGGGATAAGCCATAAAGATCGTTGAAGACCATTCGTATTGTTGTTCGGTTGGAGGCCCAAACTTAATGAGGCCAATTCTAATTGGAAGTCAAAAATCATGTAAGGAGAAGTTTAAGCTGTGAAATCTGGAAGTTTTTTTTGCCATCGTTAATATATGGGCGTGAAGCAGTTCAACTTGATCCGTGGTGGAGTGTCATCAATAACTGATAGGTTAAGTATAGGTGTTGGATCCTGCGAGCTGGGAACTGTTTAAAAGTAGTGTATACTACAAATGGACAGGACATTTAATCTGTTTAATTTTTATTTTAGTCCCTCACCCACCCCAATAAGTGAATATTGGTCCAGCGTATGGCCAGTAAGCACATGCTATCGCTTGTGGCTGTTTTGACCTCGCCAATTGTCCATTGATAAAAAGGTAATAATTTAGTCATAGGTGGGCGGTAAAAAGTATATCAGAAGATATGAAAAAGGTCATAGCGGCCAGAACGACGAAGGCCACTTAACTCAAATATCATGGCCTTTGTCTAAGAATAAATGGACAGAAAGTGGTGCTGTATGTTTCTCTAACCGAATCATATGCTTATATTCTGATATAATTTTGCTGCCGTATGGAAGCTATGGAATACACTTTTAACTGAGGTTCTTACAATAATTGCATATATGTCCATGCTTATGCCCATGTGAGCGTCATCACTGTGGCGAACGAAGGCTGTTTGCAACTACTTATACCCGTTTTACAGGATAAGACGATCCTATTTATGCGCCGTTAACACGTGTAGTATAAATCAACCAGGTACCCTTAAACGCTCGGACTGTAGCCACGGACTAGACAGCAACATAACCTTATTTCAAGTTAATTAAAGGAACGAAGACTGATCAGAATCAGCAATGATTAACGCACGTAATAAGAAAAGTTTAATCGTCTATGTGAATGGTTTGGTATCCAGACTTCTAAAAACTTAGCCATAAAATGCTTCAGATGCAGCCAATGTTGCATCTACATTTGATGCCTTAGCCAATCAGGCGGAAAGAGGTATAACGGCCAAACATGTACGGGCAGCTCAAAACCCGGCCTGTCTGAGGGCAAAGTAGTTAGTTCGCATTTATCCTGTTATTGGTCGACAAAATGCCTACTACAAACAAATTCAGCAGCAATTTGTAAAACATAATGGAGCCAATGTCTGTACATATCAGGCCTCCAACCAAAAGGCAGGTGAATACATTATATGGGGCATACGCTGTATGTATTATGCATCATAATCTCATAAGGCACTTAAAATCAGCTGTAAATTATTATGTAACTAAGACTGACAGATAGTGTCTTCGGTGTTTTAGATCTTGTCGAGCCCTGGGCGGAACTACCAATAAACAAAGCATGCTCGCCCTATCAACCACAGACCGACCAACTCGCCAGGTGGAATGGTGATTCGATTCGATGTTATTCAACGACTATTAGGAAGAGGAGATCGAAGAAGGAGGTCATCATAAGAGAACCCTTGTCTCTACCTAGGAAGTGCAGTACAGGTGACGCTGTTGATTTGAACAGCATTTGTGCTTCGCTTCCAAGCCGCCGCACCTCCAGGCCATTCTTATCTGGTCTGACTGGAGTCTCTTTGGTGTCTTCCACGGCGATCAAGGCCGGCTTTTGTCCAAAAATGGCCCAATGTAAGGTCGTTAGTCCATTTTCTGACAGTTGAGCAGTACATATAGTTTGTCCTCCACGCAAAATAGGTAAAAAATACAGGTTTGGAAGACCACCTTAACAGATGAGCGATAATAAGTTACAGACTCAAAATATAATTATCACTGAGATAAGCAAGCAAGCAAACGATTGCTACGAAACCTGGTACAGGAATGGATCATGATAAGAAAACTTGATGGCTGGACCCCTACACAGAAAGATATCTTAAAGACTGGCTAAATATTTGCAAATCAACTTAACAAACAGCAGTGGCTTACTTGTATTTAGCGCAACTCACTTGGGCGCGCCTAGGAGCCCCTTTGCCAAAGCCGAGAACAAGGCAAATATGAATGTCGAAGCCTTGAGCATAAGGCTGAGAACGTTGTATACGTATTTAGTACGTAGCTGGACTCAGAAGGATGACTGGCGAGTGAGAATGCGGTTTGAAGCTGCGGGAAGTTGACTATCACTTAAAACCTAACTCGCACTCAAGGCATTGCATCAACCAGTTTGGAGCATAAATTGGGCATCAACAAAATAGATAGCCGAAGCTTTCGCGTGCAAAATCGGGAGTTATTAGTTGCTGCCGAACCTGTCTCGGCGCTCGACCGACACAAAGCTTTATCATGGGACTTTCAAAGGCTACATCAACCGTCTGTTGGTCTGCGTCATCCATACAGCGACAAAAATCAAGCCAGCTTAACCACCATGTTCTTCCGATCACTACCGCGGAGGACAAATAGGCTTGCAAGCGCATATTTCCACCAGCTATGCTTAATGCAATTATAAGATGCATACCTTACCACGCATATATTATTACAGTATAGGCACAACTTTGCTTATTCATTAGTACTGAAGTACTGACACAATTATCAGCAATAGCAATGTTAGTTTTATACAGAACATAGTGATTTCCGATAAGATAGGAGACGTCCTATAAAACTCAAGAGAGGGGGTTAAGTACTGGAAAAAGTATGATATTAGCCTACTAACGGCAAGTGGCTTGGTAATCGTCGATCAAGTTTGCGGCTGCATACTAGGTCCCAATCAGTTGTCCTAGGTGGTCACTGTCCACAGAACGCTACACCCAGTGACCACAATCGATTGCCTTCCTATGGCCTGGACAGACAAAACCACTAGATGCCATGTCAGGTAATCGCTATTCTAGGTGCTTAGTTCATTCGCCGAATACTGTTTAGACATTAGACAGGCCATCTCCATTGTTTTCCCTATGTGGAGCCGACTCCCAGCGTGTATAATTATATGCTCAATTATAGTATACTAGAGATCAAAGGAACATGGTCCCTGACCTAACTCTAATCAGCGGTACTACTGTCCTGGAGATGAGCGTACGGTAGCCAAGTCAACTGCAAGCGTATACTTACCCGAAATATTTACACCATATTCACATTCCATGTTGAGATCAAAGAGATATGAGCCTTAGCGTAGGTTTAGTCCGCATCAACGTCGAAAATGGCGGCAGCAGTGCTAGCTTCAGTGCAACTACACTTCCTGTTGAGATTAAGGCTTTATGAACACCATGCTGTCTCTAGTTTTCCCAGCATAGGCCCTTACCTATAGCAGCAG
The DNA here is from genome assembly GCA_036362985.1 of Ligula intestinalis. Taxonomy (NCBI): domain Eukaryota; kingdom Metazoa; phylum Platyhelminthes; class Cestoda; order Diphyllobothriidea; family Diphyllobothriidae; genus Ligula; species Ligula intestinalis. The sequence continues at coordinate 7,756,366 of JAYGXS010000006.1, read as the reverse complement.
CATCTTAGTCCGTACAGCTCGATGGATACAGTTTAAAGCACGGAAACCAATGCACGTGCAACTTTTCTGATGACCCCCAGCTCTCTTATTATTATTCAAATGCTAATCACGTTTACCTCACACAAATAGTGGAGTGCATACTGGGTGCGTCTCCTTAAAAATAGGCTACAAAGACAGTGCTTATAGTATATTATATGCTAGCCTCAATAAGCATTAATGCTAGAATTAGCGCTTCTTGCGTAAACACGCACCTATAGCAGCAGTATTTTAGTCCGTACAGCTCGAGGGGTCGAACTGAGAGCGTGAAAGCCAAGGCAAGCACAGCTTTGCTCAGGCGCCCAAACGCGTACCTCCCCGAAACAGTTAAACCCGTAGCACGAACCTTCCCAGCAGCGAACATTCGGGTGTTATTCTCAACGAACCCGGTCCTGCACGGCGTAGGTAAATATAGGCTGCCAACTCAGACCACCTCCGTGTGCATATACTCATTCACTTGTTCCTGTGGAGCAAGCTTTATCGGTCGCACGAGTCGGCGCCTATCAAAAAGAATACGGGAGCACCTCCGGGCATGGCTGGCCAAAGGTGAAGTCAAAAGCATCAATAGCTCTATCCTGGCCCACATGGTTGACTCCGGACATCGTGTGGACCCCAGTGAAGCCTTAAAGGTAATTTTCAAGGTCTCGCCAAACTACCCAAAGCCCCTGGGTCAGCGTTTGCTGGCAACAGCAGAAGCAACCGCGATACGTTTGAGGAAGCCAGTCCTGTGCGTGCAGAAGAACCTCCTGCAGGCCCCGAGCTTGGCTTGGCCAGCGGTTACGTAACTACCTGCATCTTTCCCGCTTGCTGCCGCTTAACCCAACCCCACACCCCTTCCCCCCATCCCCTATCCGGACTCAACAATCCCTCATTAGAAGGACAGTTGGCGAGCATACGTATACTTTCGATAAATTCTCTTCGGGCCATTACATTTATATGGAAGGGGAAGGTACAGGGTGACAAGCAATCAATAAATTATCGTTCCAATCAACTTACTCATGGGAATGGGGGCTTGGGGTTTGGGTTGATAAAAAGGGGGTAGTGACAGGGTAATTAGGAGAGGGGGGAAAAGAACGCGTGGAAAATGCTGGCAGTTCTGCGGCCGTTGGCCATGCTAGGCTTGGGGCCTGAAGAAAGTTCTTCTGCGCGCACAACACCGGCTTCATCAGGCGAATGGCCGTGGCCTCCGCTGTTGCCAGCAGCCGTTGACCCAGGGGCTTCGGGTAATCTGGTGAGACCTTGTAG
>JAYGXS010000006.1:7706374-7754985 GCA_036362985.1 Ligula intestinalis | reverse complement strand
CGGCTCGTGCGACCTATGTAACCTGCTCCACAGGAACAAGTAAATGATTAGGTGATTACTACCAAAATCACACCCCTTTCCTTATCCCCACGACTAATTTGCGTTTTGTGATAACTTGATAACCAGCATGTTAATTTGCACCCCTCCCTATATAATTGTTACGGCCCGATGAGAAGTTATCGAAAGCTACGTATGCTCGCCAAACACTCTTCTGAATTCTCTGATGGGAATTTTCAAAACTTTAAAATGTCTCACATGTATGCACAGGCCGCATGGTAGTCTACCACCTACGGGTCTTAGCAAGTATGATTACTAGAATTAGCCCCCTAGGATAACACTTTCAAAAGTAGTACACTAGAGATCAAATGAACACGGCCCCAGACCAAATTCCAACCCGCGGAACTACTTTCCTTGAGATAAGAGTGCGGAAACCAAGTCAAGCAGAGCTTGCTCAGGTCCCCAAGCGTGTACTTACCCAAAATAGGTAAACCCAGACTCACACTCCTACTGAGAGCAAAAGCATATAAGCTTTAGCGTTGGCTCAGCCCGCATCGCCGTTGACAAATGGCGGCATGAGTGCTAGCGACACTTTTTGTCGAGATTGAGGGGACATGAACCCCGTGCTGGCTCTAGTACTCCTGACATAGGCACGTACCTATAGCAGCAGCTTCTTAGTCCATACAGTTCGATGGATCAGGTTTAAAAATGCGGAAACCAAGGCGTATGCATCTTTGCTCAGGACATCCAGCTCTATTATTATCCAAATGCTAATCACTTCTTCCTCATACAGAAAGGGGAGTGCATACAGGGTGCGTCTCCTTAAATAGAAGATGCACAGGCAGTACTTATAGTATACTATCTACTAACCTCAGTAAGTATACTTTCTAGCATAAGCACTTATATCATATGCAAGCACCTATGGCAACAGCGTCTTATTCCGTACATCTCGAGGGGTCGAGCTGAGAGTGCGAAAGCCAAGGCACGCACAGCTTTGCTCAGGCACCTTAACGTGTACTTAACACAGATTCACCTTCCTTGTTCAGATCAAGGGTATATGAGCCCTAGCGAAGGCTCAGTCAGCGCCAATGCTGACAAATGGTAGCATTAGTGCTAGCACTAGTACTACTACACTTCTTGTTGAAATTGAAAGGATATGAAACCAGCGCTGACTTTAACCAGCGTCAATTCTGAGTTACCAGCGAACATATTACTCAGATGCACCCTAACAGTAACATTAGAAATAGCAGCAGTGGTTGTTAGCATAACGAGCCCTGGCTTCTTGGAATCAGGCTAGACACCAACTATAGGTAAGTTAAGGTATACAGTGCATTAGTACAGGTGCAAAGTCTACTGTCACTATATACGAAGTTAATTAGATATTTACGGCTGCGGCCGACGCCCTCTTCTTGCGCGGCCATCTCGACTTTGTCTTGTCGCCGTTGAAATGCAGTTGAGAGGTTTAGAATGGGTAGGTTGTGGCGCGCCTACCATCACAATACCTGACCACAGTCACCGTGCCTGATCTCGGGCAAAGTGTGGACATCCTTGCTTGCGATGGTCAAACTAACACACGAAATGTAGTGTTTCTTCCCAAATCCTAGCTTCATGCCGGCAGGAATCAGTTATAACCAATAACAAGGTCCGAGGAATGCTATTCCTTACGGCCAAAGTGTTTCTGAAAGTGTAAATTGTAGTGGAAGTTAGAGAAGTTAGCACAATGTTTTTCGTGCTATCATTAACGGTTATCGAAATTACACGGAAGCTTCGTAAGAACGTTTTATATTAAAACACCTTTACTGGTGTAATTCCAGGGCACTTCCTGATGCCTTTATCATCTAGGCTTCTTAGTCGTCCTATTTGTCAACAGTAGATTAGGCACGATTCCAAATACAATTATTTTGGCGGTCTACGTCAAACCGATAGGACTTCCAACGGCCGGCTGATAACCAATTTATAGATGGCATGCTAAGCAGGACATGACCACAGGAACCTACTATGGTACAGGAAGCGCCGCAAATTTCAAGGTGACAACATTTTCAATACCATCAAAAGACGACTTATTAATGCCATTCACAGGACATATTATGCCGCTGAGCTTACAATTTGCAATCTAACAAAGCTTTTACCGATTCCTCGTGCGAAGGATGCCTTGCCGATGCACGCCACTTCAAACTGTGTTTATGAATTCACATGCACTTGCGGATGCAAGTACATAGGGCGAACGCAAAGGCAATTGGCCACCAGAGCAAAGGAACACTTACCTAGCTGGTTGTTCAAGCAAGAAAAACGAACACCTCACTCATCAATTACTGAGCACTTGCTAGATACGGGCCACTCCGTGGACCCTAAAACCTCCTTCCGAGTACTTGTTCAAGCACGAACAACTCGCACCTTACGCTACCTGGAGGCAGCGTACATAAGGCGGTTTAAACCCGACCTATGTAAACAATTGGAACATGTAGTTAACCTAACTCTACCTTGGTAATACTGGCTCCTTGTTTACACATCCCCCCCTCCCTAAATTTACTTTCGTTTTGCCTAGACGTTTTTTCTCCAGTTTTTGCTGCCTACAGCGTTTAACTTTCAGCTTTATCGAATGCCTCTTGGCTGTGTACAGTGACCTTGCCGGTTTTTATCGATTTTTCTGTATGAATTCAGTTGTGTATTTTCTCTAACGTTCATTCCCGTTATGCAATGAGGGGTGGCAACTGAAGAGCCCTCTCGAAATTTATGGATCCATTAAATTTTGCTGTTTATACAGTGTTCAAATTTTCACCAGGGAAAAGAAGCTTTACATTAAATTTCAAGGAAGTTATGGTTCGGCTACATGCAAACCTGTAGGTTATGGCAATGGTTAAGTTTTAGGTTGAGGCTAGTTACGGTTTTAGGACTTAAGCCCCAGAAAGGATGTATAAGCAGTGGGTAAATTATGCTTTGCGTTTTATATACGTCTTGGTTTTAGCTACCACAGCAGCCAGTGGGGACCACACAATAGGTGAGTCCTCCGAGCCGCAATTTCCTCCCTCCCCGTTGGATCCTCAAACTCAGAGAAGGAGGAATGGGAAAAGAGCAGGTTGGCTGCTTCGGAACTCAATTTGTTTTTGTATATCGCCAAGCATGGACGCAAAAAAGGAATAGTATTTGAACGAGATGACGGCGATTCTAACCACACACGCACTAAATCCGGGCCGTCTCATGAGAAAAATCGATGAGCTATTAAGCTTGATGTATTCTATCGAGAGGGCAGGTTGCCCTGCGATGGCTGGTTGCTGAGGTGAAAGAACAACGCGTCCGTTTGGGAGCGCCCGCGCAGAGGGCAGACGAAGTGAAGGCGTCGAAATGCTAGCCAGTCACACATCCGTTGAAACAGTCCTAATGAAGGCCTGATTTTGTGTGGCGATTCGGAGATGGGTTTTCCATTGTAAGTCGTGCATCCTACACTGCAACATATTGGGCAATATATTAGTCAGAGGTCGCTTCAGCACCCTGCCAGAGACGGTCAGTGCCAACGGTGTGTGACTTTTCAGAACGTCGAAAAACTTTGTAAAGCCCACCATACGGGGAGGGGTTGAAGTGGCCGGCTGACATCATGCCACATCAGGGTGTGATCACACTTACCTAGGTTGGAAGGGATAAAGACGTTTATTGGTGGCGCCCTAGAGAACGATTTGTGGAGATTGCACATTTCACTATGTAGTCATTCGACAGAACCAATAGGATCAAACTATTTTGGCGTTCTTGGAGAATATACTACCTCATCGGGCAGCCGTGGAGAAGTTCCGATGACAAGTGGGGTGGCAGTGCACATGACGTCGATCTGGCGAGTAAAATGCACGTACTGCATACCTGCTATTGCTTTTTACGTATGTCTCTGATGATGAATCCGTGACGAATGTGGAAACGTCAGGTGAATAAACGTATTGTCCTAGCAATCACGTCGTCTTCTTCTCCTCAGTAAATTGCATGTAAAAAGTCACTGGGGTAAGATTCGGGCTGGGAAATTCTGGGCCATGAGGGACGGGGACGCGAACTGAAATCGGCGATTCTTCAGGAAAACCATCGCCTCAGTTCAGCCCTGACTTTTGGAATGGGCGCAGCAACCGGCCATCGGGTAAACCGGTCCACACCAGTCAGCAAGGAGGTAGAACTGTTAGAAGGTATCAGAAGACCTACTGGCTCAATGTTGATGCCTCTTGAACGCGCATCTGGAGTAGCGAAGGTGCATCCAGGGAATTGTTATGCACATGCATTTTGGAAACACAAGAGATAAATTGAAGCCCAATTCTGGCCCTAGATGAGCTCGACGATGTGGTCAGCGACGAGCTTTACTGTTGCCTGGACTCCGAGTTGGTATGGGCCGTAAAGGTTGTTGAAGACCACTCATCGCAAAATTGCTGGGACAAAGCCGTATTGCTGTTTGGTCGAAAAACCAAAAAGGAATGTTGCCTACTCTAATGGGAAGGTATGCATCATGTAGATATCAGAGCGAATTTCGGCGGCGAAATCTGGAAGTTTCTACGTGCCATCGTTACCCTCCGGTCGTGAAATCAAGACGGGGCACCGTGAAACAGAACAGCATTGTTCGAAATGGATTGGCATTCATCACTGATAGATGAAGCCTAGTGGTTGGATCCTGTAAGCTGGGTACCGGTCAAGAGTAGTGCTTCCAACAAAAAGGAAAGTGACTTCTGATCTGTTTGTTGGTTATTTCAGCACCCAAGAATTGAATCTTGGTCCAGTGTATTGTCAGTAAGCACATTTATGGCTTTTCGTGGGAGGTACAAAATAGATCATAAGATATGAAAACGCCATGTTAGCCAGAAAGACGAAGGTCACGAAAGCCAAGATCATGGGTTCTGTGCTATTGACCAAGATGACAAATTATTATCGATTTTCGGCCCATTTATAAATACGCATTATTCACTACACATTTCCCTCACGTCTGATGATGACTTGGTGTGCCAGTGTCGACTATTTAAAATACAGTTCATTCATAGATGTCAAACAATATTTTCCATCAAATTATATTTCTTGGGATGCCTATTTTCAAATTATTGAACTTTGCATTATATTTTTATTTACTTTGCACACTCCATGCGAAAACTAGTGAATGTAATAGGAAATATTCTTGTTCCTCGTAGTATAATTGAGCAGACATATATACAAGAGCTAAACCACTCTCACGCGACTTTCAAGTTAGAATTTTGTGGAGTTTTACTAAGTTTACACGATCCAGCGAAGTCATCGACATGTAGGTACTACATGCGAGCGCGTACGCCTTCGGGTCAATCAATCTTTTCAATTTGAAAAATCAATCGATGGTTTTCTGCGAGGCTTCCAGCCAGAACCATTTATAGTCCCTGTCATTATGACTGCGTTCGGACGTCTCTTGGGAAGAGCTTAACTGCCTTTTAATCGTATTTCCCTAAGAAGCCGCCTACGGCAGACGACATTGGGTGAGTTCAGGTGTATATTGAAAAGTATTTCCTTGTCGCAAATAAGTGGTCAGATTAATGTTTGCCGTAACTATATTGCATGCTTGGATTTATATATATATATGTCCCAAAGCATCCCTGATATCAAAATCTAGCCTGTAGCCGTAGGCTAATGGCGCTTAACAATTACAATAGTGCTGACTTAATTGTGTTAATTGTGTTAATTTTACGTTCTGTTAAACTGTCAGAAAGTGCAGTAGCTACATTACAATGTGCCAATTTTGCTCAGGGGCCAGCCTTGCTTTCTGTGGAATCCACCATGGAGACTCCAGTCAAACCAGATAGGATTGGTCTGGAAGAGATTGACTTGGAAACGCAGCAGAAATGATGTCCAAATCAACAGCACCGCCTTTACTGCGCTACCTAGGTATAGACGGGATGCTCTTCCCGTGATCTCTTCTATCGGTCTCCTCTTCTTGTAGAAAATTAAATACCATCAAATGTCACAATGCCGACTTGGTCAGCTTGTGGTTGATAGGTTGAACATGCTTTGTTCAGCGGTAGTTCCGCCCGAAAATCGAGAAAAATCAAAGTCAGTACCAGTATCAGGCAGTCTTAGTAACGTTATAATTTAAAGCTGCTATAAATTGTACTTAGTGCCTTATGCTTTTTATGCTGCAGAATACAAACACGAGGTGTCCCTTTCAATGTATTAAGTTGCCTTTTGACTGGAGGCCAGATAATTACAGTCACGGGGTCTATTCTTTTTGAACATTGCAGATGTAGGCCTTTTTGCAACATGATGACTGTGAAATAAACACTTTGGACGCAGGCTGCCGAGTATGGAGCTGGCCACACATGGTCCGTCGATATACTTTTTTCCGCATGATTGGCTTAGGCATGATTCCTAGGCGCAACATGGGCTGATTCTGAAGCATGTGGTGGTCCATGTTTTTCGATGTCCGAAAACTGAGCTAAAAATTTGATAGAAAATGTTTGCACTATAAATAATGCCTAATATCTATTCTGGTCTTATCATTTGACGACCAGAAATAAAATTTGTGACAAGGAACCTAATATCATTTGAATATTAATGATTTATCAGTATCAAATATATTATAAGACGTCACTTAGGAGTGTCGTGCGTGTTAATGACACCGCAAATGTTCTCCGAGTCGTAAAAACAAATTTACCTGCGGGTATGCCGTACACATTATGAGATAACTTGTCTTGCCTTGTTCCTGGATATCAGTGATGACGCATAAACAATGAGTCATGAAATCTTACTCCGGACATGCAGGCTGCATCGCTGCACAATGCACACCCTCAGAAGTCTGAGAGCCCACACTGAGTTCATTCATTCTTATAGGATAGCGCCGTAGTGTCATTGCATGCGTACGGGACTCGTTTTGCAATATAGAGTTCGAAATGTCTACAGAAGAGAAATTCCACTTAAGTTTATTATAAAACAAAATCTGACCAGCACAAATTACTACCTATCCTGACCTTCAACGTCAGCGAATTCGTCACTGTATGAATTGGTTGATTATTCATGTTGCTCCCTCACGGAAGTGGCCAAATCCGTTTAAAAAAACCCTTGAGGCACTGATTCTTGTCTCTACTTCTGAGTTGATATTATCTCACCGGACGCTCTCTTAAGCATCTACACCTCTGCCATTAGTGTTCTTCCCTACTAAGCCACTGCGTAAAGAATATGTGGAAGTTTCATCATGCAGGTGAGATCTTCTAGGAGCTCGTTGATTGCTATCGCTTTCATACAGGCATCCACTGAACCTTGCAATACTTTCCAAACAAAATTGCTTAGGTCCACACTAATACCATGTCACTGGTTTCGAAAGTTTGGATGAAGTGTATTTTACAATATGATTAAATTGAAATGTCTAACTCGGTTTACTCGCATCACTGCAAGATACTTAACTAAGCTCTGAAATGTCTGCAATCAAGCGTGAAAACATTTACGAGAAAAAGTTCGTTAGTGAAAAAAGTAACCCAGGGCAATGAAAGGGTGGAGGCCGTTTGGTTGCGTGATCCCTACTCGATGAGATTTATGACCCAGTCATGTTTGTTTTACTGAAGTAAAATATACACTAAACGGTTGCAGAAAGGAGAAGAACGACTGAAAAGTAAGTCTATAGACCACGCCAACTCATCTTGGTTAAAATAACAAAGGAAGCATTTGAATAGGCGGTAGGTCGACCTACTGAACTGTTGGAAGTAGATGTCAATTACTGAAATCCCCTGCAGCCAGCAATACAAGGAACTCTCATCCATTTAAATTCTTAATATCAGCATTCGTATGGGTAAATATCATTTGTGTCTGGTTCCAAAAGTCACTGTGGGACAAAATCTGCTGGGAATAAAAGAAGGCTGCCCCTTATTTGGACAGTGGTAGTTTCGATAAAATCATTCATAGTAAATAGTAAAATTATTTTCAGCCAATGCTTACTGCAAAACAGGCTGTTTCTGAAATCTGAACTGGAAGCAGCCAGGGAGAATGTGTAAGTTATGCTGCAACAGGTCCTCAACGCATTTACAAATCATATGCTACCAGATACCAACTAAACTTAGGTTTTATGCTTATGTTGAGTGTTCTCGCGAAGGACCTGTGCTGTTTTAGAGGTGTAATTTTCAGGCATAAAGTAATAACTACTTACCAGTACTACGCGCGATTAATTTGTTTTTGCTGATTTGGTTTTAATCGTAAGACATGTTGGAATAGTCTGAGTAATATACAACGTTATTTGAATCTGGCTTTAACTTTGGCATGACGCTAAAAAATTAGGTTACCTATTTTTTATGTGTCTGTCAGATATTATTTGGCAGTAAGCATGGCTGCTTCTAGAACTTCTGTGTGCGCCACTGCAAAGTTGGGTTCCTTGTCGTCCTTCAAGTCTGCAACCGGCATAGAAACTGACTTGATTTTCAGCTATATCTACTGTGTAGTCACTTTGGCCGTCTACGCAAGGGGCATTCTGAGTATCTGAAGAATAGGAAACGTAGCCCAAACTTATGATGATGAATGAAAATTGTACTAGCGATCACTAGCAGTAACTCTAACTGTAGGCTTGCTTTTGCTACTGGGGGAAGTTTTTTTCGTTCCACCAGTAATTTAAAGTAGAGTAGTAGCAGGCACAATCACGCCTGCTACCTTTTCCCTTTGATATTATCTCTCTTTCGTTTCAATAGTAATTTAAATTAGAGTAGCAGTAGTAAGCGCACTCACGTCTGATACTTTTCCCTTTGAGATCATCTCTTTTGTGTGTCCGCAATCCTTTAGTGCAGATAGTATCCTGAATTTCACTATTGTTCCAATTATCGCGAAACTACCTGCAGCCACTAACGCATCATCGCTACATCTAGCGTATATTTATTACCTGGCAAATTAAATTTTGTGTTACAGTTCCTTATAGATATCCCCGCATCTTACTCTTCTATGCATACTGAACTACGTGTTTCGTTATAGCGATGAAATTGATGGCACATCAAGAGCCATTGTGAGGCACAACCGGTGGGAAGTAAGGACATACTAAATACACTTCGAGGTAAGGACACGATCAATTTACTGAGAAAATGTATATCTTCTAATACATTTGAATGCATATTGTTATGCCGTTAGCCGAAAAGCAACCCCACTTCCCTTTAAAAAATGTTCATGTGGGGAGTGGGCTTGTAGAAAAGTATGGCGTGCTGATGTTTTTTTCGTCAACCTGTAACTAAAAGCGGTTTATGAATTCTATATCAGCCATGCCTTTATTGGTGAGTTTAAAACATGCAATGAAATATTTTAACTGGTCTATGGTCACACTTAAAAGCGGACTGTACCGCCTACGTAGTGAGAAGTAAGATCACTAAAATATCTGCATTTGTGGGTTCCTTTGCAACTGTGCACCATAATTTAATTGCTTTTTGAAAATAAACAAAATATAAGCGGCAGAGTGCAACCTCGTATTTCGCATTTCGGCAATTAGTACTGTTGAAATAATTTTTAATGATTGAATATTATGCAGACCGGACTGGCGACAGGGCTTTTCACAGTCCGTTTATATGCCGCTCTCCACACATTCCGAGCCTAGTGGATGATCTTGTAGGTTGACTCACTGAAAGTTGACTGCTAGACTGGGCAATAGACAGTGCCTCTAAGGAGGCCGCTATATTCAATTAGACCAAGACTTTATGCTAATGTGCCACTAGTGTGTGTCCTTAATTGTAACTGTCCATATTATCCCTCTAAGGTTCAGATTTTGTGCAAATATCCTATAGCGTGCGTCTGCGTTCTGTTAGGGATTAAGAATTAATAACGGGGATAAATAAAACAAAATCGATTACACTACTCACCTGTACCAGAAGCTTCTACAAACTGACATATATTGAGTAAAACTGGTTGAAGCTCTTCACCTATACCTTCACCCTCTACTGGTGGCATAAATGTACCGTAAAAGAGACCTACAAAGGAATAAGAAATGCTGGATCATTGTAAAATCACATGTGTTTAATAAGTAAATGCTAAGGGCTCCCTGAGCAGAAAAATAAAATCTAGCTCACGCCTGAGAATGCTCACCTGACATTTATTTTATTTGACGTATTATTCATCCTGCATTACTCCAGGTATTTCAGAAAAAGGCGAAACTGCATAGTGACACAATTAAAAACTGGTGGAAATCTAGAACTATATTCAGACGGCAAAGCGTGATACTGACGTTGTAGCTTACCATACTTACAGGCTACGTACTTGCTAAAAGACCCGGGCACGTGTTAAGCCGGTATTCTCCCGCTGCTTGACACAGCTGCTAGAAGATACTGGTTGTGCATATAGTTTCAAATTTTGAGCAAGGATCTCATTTAGATTTTGAAATTATTCGGCGGGTACATTATAACTTAAAGCATTCCAGGCAATCGCAATCTAATGATCTGCCAAACTTTAAAGAACCACACAATCTTTGGAATGCTAACAGGAAGAAAAATCTGTTTCCCGCAAAGTGCGAAATTTTACCTGACGTCCTACGTAAATGTGAAGTTTATCGGCTTTTAGAAAATAATTTTGACCTGTCCATTTCGTCTTTTGCAGAGAGGAATAGAGCAAATTTACCGTAGCTGTTGTTACGTGCATCGTTGCCTAGCGTTGTGAAACTGCGGTCGGAAAGCTTGGACATTGTTTGGCAACTATTGTAGTCAACTGACAAGCAATTCGGTTAAAAATACCGGGCAGCCATGAGAACACTGCTGATCGGGTTTTCACCAGCACGAGCATGAACTCGCCGTGCGACGGACAGACAAGCTTTCCCTAGTAGCCGCCTAGACATCCGCGAAAGGGCACGGCTTCGACTTTGAACGCGTGCGAATACTGGGTCAATCAGTGGAATCGCAAGTCACCAACCATAAGCTACCCAAACACACAACAATGACGCCCGCCATATGCTCCCAACATGTTGATGCAGAGACAGTGATTCGCGAATCTACCACGCTCCCCTTTTCTCCACCCCTTTTGCGTGTGGTGCCAAGGCAGAGTCAAGAGACCGAAACGGGATCGTGCGTTGATTATCACGATATCCCCCACGAGCCTCAGCAAGCTGTTGCAACGCGGATCATATTGAAGGAAGGCTCGTGGAGAATCTACCCCACTCTCTAACAACTCCCACGTCGTAATTCAGGGGATAATACGCACAGTAATTACAACTGTAGCCCTCGTTTTATAACGGACTGTTTTTTTTTTAGAATTTGTCCACTTTACCTTCTCTCATTATTGTAGTTGCTTCATGTAATATAATCAAACATCTTTGCACACGTTGATTAATTGGGTGCATACAGGGGTATCCGTTATAACGGTGGCCAAAAGCTGCGATATATCCGTCTGACTAACGCCTGGTGTGAGCCCCGTAGGAAGAACACAACAAGAGTGTGTAGAAGCATAATTCTTGGAAAAACCTAGCACAGCATAATTTAAAGCAAGCAAATTCACAGGTGCAAGGTTGGACCAATTAGATACTGGTCACAAGAAGGACATGAATGCATTGGCTGGTGAGTCATGGGAGTTGACGTGCTAGTCTGAGCGAGACGTCACACAATGCACTTGAGTGGGTGGAGCTTGGTAACGTGACAGCCGTGTTAGCATCCTGCACCGGCCGCTACTGCATGGCGTTATCAAGTGCATTATGACTGAGTGGATCGATCAGTTACTGTTTGCGCACGCCATTGAGTCGGCCCCTGACACCTCCCTGTTAGAGTTGAATCGTGAATCACAAAAGAGAAGATACAAAATGAATTCATACAGAAAAATCGATATAAACACAAGGTTGCTGTGCAACTCTTCGTCAGGGCTGTTTGTGCACGCTATTGAGTCGGCCCTTACGGTATCATCGCTGAACTTAAACAAACACCAATAACAAGGGCAATACGAGGTTGACCACATTGTCAAGCTGCTTTTAAAGGTGCGGTTTCTCCCGCCGTATGTATGCCATGTCCAAAAAGCGCAGGATTCTGTTTGTTCGTGTCCGAGCAAGTACTCGAAACGCTGTTCTGACGTCGACAGAATGACCCTTGTCTAGTAGATGCTTGGTAATAGAGGATCGCGGTGTACTATATTTTTGCTTGAAAAGCCAGTTGGGCAAACGCTCACGGGCATGTCTGCCAGTTGCCTTTGCGTACGCTCAATGTAATTGCATCTGCAAGTCCAACGAAGGCGGGTTACTCGGGAAGACGGGGAACCTCTTAGCCTAACTGCTGGATACCCGGCGCGTCCACAGGTGGGGGATAGTAGAACGACCTCATGTGAAATAAGCATACTCTCGGGTCTGACAAATAAGCAGTCGCGGACGCAGCAGCGACAGTGCTACCCGGGCGCGGCGGGCTGAGGCCTGACAAGCCAAAAACCTATAAAGTGTAAAAAGCCTGACGACAGCGCTGTGACATGGCGAGCGTGAACCGCCATTAAATAACTTCGCCTGCCACCGCTGCCTTGTGGTTAGACTACTGAGCCAAAGTGCTGGAGGAGACAACCTCGAACAAACAATGCGTGCGGCTGTTGGTTAAGCGCTCTTACCCATCCGATTACTGCAATGCGATCCATGCTACGGCGTCCGCGGGAACTGACGCGCTCCACAACTCTTGTCCAGTGTTGCGGGCGAATAGTAAGCGAGCTGGACAACTCACTCGAAATCGGACTCTTGGTAGTGGATGTTGAAATGTGCGAACGCTCCTAGCCCCTGGTATTCAAAGACTGAAGGTGCGCAGCCTTTATGGGTTCAAAGTCGATGTCTGCTGCCTGTCCGAAGTCCGACACCCTAACTCCGGCGCTCAAACAACCATCTTATTAGCTGCTTTGGGCTTGGTTCTCGGTGTGAAAATGGTGATAGACTGCTGCACTTTGCTAAAGTGAACCGACTGCTATAACGAACACGTGCTTCCAGTACCGCAACAAACACTTGCTGACATGGTACTGCAACGACAACCATACAGCCAGTCAGGTTGACTATATTTTAGTCAGCTCAAGATTCCGCAGCTGGGTTAACGATGGTCCGTCGCTGCGTGGTGCTGAGACTAGTTATGCCCATGACTCTGACCACGTTCTTGTTTGCACACATTTGAACGCTCTCCTCTCATCTGCACCCATAATGCCCCACGCTAGACGTCTCGATGTCGCCAAAATGCGGCAGCCCAACACCGCTGAGATCCTAAGCAGAGAAATCCGGCCTGTTTCACGACCCGAGCCAACGGAAAAAGGGGTGACCCATGGTGCTCACTGAAAACGTCAGTATATGGGGCAGCTGAGAAAATTCTTGGATGCATCCAGCGGCACCACAGTGATTGGATTAGCGGATGAACCCTGCAGTTGTCTGCGGAGCCAGCCCGACCTAGGGGCCGTAATGACGACTCTTTCCGCCAACTCAGAATGTTGACGGCAAAATCGGCCAGATAGGATCGAAAGAAATACTGCGCTGAAATTGCAACTTCAATGGAGCAGGCCTCAAACGTTGCTGATACTCGAAAGGTCTTCCAACTTATTCGCCAGGCCAGCGGTAAACTGTCTTCACTGAGTGACTAAGTTCATGATGTTAATGGCGGCTTTATTGCTGACAACACGACCAAGATCAAACGGTGGCGTGAGCATTTCAAGCACCTCCTCAACTTCGATAGAAAGCCCACCGTCCCCCTGCTGGCATCTACGGTAGAGCCTCCTTCATCTTTCACTTATCAAGTGTCAACCGACCCGCCTTCTAAAGCAGAAATCGCCCATGTCATAAGGAGGCTGGGCAACAATACGGCACCCAAAGAGAACGGCATACGAGCTGAAATCTTCAAGTCTTCTACCCACACTCTGACGCCTTGGGTCCATGAGGTGATTTGATGGAGAGAGGCGACCGTACCTGATGTCTAGGGCTCAGGCATCCTTGTGTGGGAGATTGCCGCTGTTGACTCACGCTGCCTGCCTTTGTTCTCCGCGAACTTGGCAACCGCTGCCACTACGCTGCCCGCTTCTCGCCGCAGCAAGCCTTGCACAGGCGCCAGCCAATCGATGAACTTCTGTCCACCTGGTTGGCTGTAACTTCACACTAAGCCCATTCAACAAGGAGGGCGGAACTCACTTGGCCTGCCGCCCAGTGTCAGCGGCTAATCCGAGAACCATTCGTCAAGTCACCTCACCACCACTGCCTGTCAAGGGCTTGCACCCCCTTCTTTGCCGCAACAAAATTGTCTCTGTTCACGTCCGTCCCCCTCCACTTGTTGGACAGGTGCATTCAAACCAATGGAAGGCCCCAGGAACTGCCTCCTGGCATCCTATAAAACCAGACCCATGCAACTTTGACGGACTCCCGGTGCTTTCGACTTGGAATATCCATTGTTAAGTTTTGTGTATTTATTGTGTACTCTTTCACTTAATAGTGTCGTTCCGCCTTTAAAGTTGTTATCACTAGTTTATGGTGAACGCGTGACTGCTGGATACTGTCGGAGAAAGCAAGAGATGAACGTGACACTGCAGTGCTCTCTCACGGTCCTGATGGTCGAACTCAACACCAGGCCGAGTCAACTACCTTTCTACTATATAAACTTCTACGTGTTCTGTACAGAATATAACCTCCTACTCTGGATCTCCAAAACTTCTCTATCATCTCCTAAGGAACCTTGAAGATCGCAACCGTAAGGTTTAAACCGTCGTAGCCTTAACAACTTTTTGCGATAACGCCTTCCCCGACGTGATCTGAACTCTCCATTTTCTGATCTGTCTGGGCACATTCATCATCGAACCTCCCTCCGCTTCAGCTACATTTTTCCTGCGTCATCTTATGTGACCGTGAAATGGAGAATTTGAGCATCAACACATTGTCACGTAGCAAGAGGGTAATGCTCAATCGCTCGCAAACCGACATTAAGTACTATTCTAAAATTGACATCCACGATCTCTAATCTCGGCTTTTATGCCACATCAGGATGTGTCAGAGCATGGCTTTTTCAGAAGGAGTAACGTTGAGCGATTCCGCTCGAATGTATTGTATAGCAAAACAGGTCAGACCTTCTTAAGGGATGACATTGCAATATGAACAATACAGAAGCAAACAAACGTTTCGCTCTAGAACCACATTTGCTTAGGAAAACAAACATATCACAGATTGCTATGCGACTGACTGCGGGGTCTCCAGGGGACGAGTATATCCCGTTTCTTGTCAGCAAATACTCTTCATTAATTACATTGCCAATAGCAACCGACAAAAGCAGCGCGCTTGTGGTGCAATAGAAGATTGTTGCATTCCATGACTAAAGGTCATGCGTTTAAATCTCAGGGAATTGGGCATGACTGGCCAACGACAGCTTACAAACCAATCCCGTATCCGTTGTCCAGTTCCACGTCAACGCACCATCACTTCTTGTGTTTCGGATGTCTCAGTGAGAGCTAAGCCAGGTTATGCACCAGCATCTGTATGCTACATAGATTGTAGACTGACACGAAAATACTAGTGGTGTAGAGCAGAAAACGACTCAATCGCTGGTACAATACTTTTAGTCACCTGACCTTTTGAAATCCGTGGCGGATTCGTCATCAGATACGTAAAAACATAGGACTTTGCAGATGAAAACGAGGGAAAGTGATATAAAAGTTGCCAGTTCGGGATTTCTAGTCATCAACAGCGAGACCTACCCAAACCCAGACATTGGGACTCCAGTCAATTGGTCGTTCAACCTAGAGTGACAAAATGTCATATAATTCTCAAAAATGTTTGCAGTTGATATGCTCCACGTTGCCTACGTCATAGGCAGTAAGTGAAAATGAAAAGATACATTTCTTCTTTTCATAAGAAAACGAATTATTTTTGCGAATCTCATTTTAACCCTTTGTTAAAACCGAATGGTTGGCGACTGACCTAGTCTTTATGTAAAACAATAAATTTTCTCATGAAGAAAATAGAGTGTTTCAAAATATTATTGAGAAAATAGATATTCAATGCACCAGTTATTAAGAAGGGATCTTTCTGATCCACTAATTCTAAAAAGCTGCGCAACAGCATCAGGTTAATAAAAAGTGCATGTCTTCAAAAGTAGATTCCTGACCAGTATGGTTTAGCAAACCAAACGATTTTGGTTAGCTAACAGTATTACGGTGTAGATGTGTAACTGTTCGTGGCTAATCAAGACTACAACTGCAGGCCATTTTCATGTGCATTTATTCCTTCACCTACTTCTGTGGGGTGGGATAAATCTGCCGAAAAACGAGACCTCTGGAGAAGAGGGTGCGCGAATACATACCAGTCTGGTTAGGGGAAAATCGATTGATTTCAAGCTCAATCCTCGCACACCTGATCGATACAAATCACCAAGTTGACGCGATAGAGGCCTTTCAGGTCATATACTAGGCACCCACGCTCTACTCTAAAGGCCTGCGTTATCGGGTGCTAGCCACAGCTGAGGCAGTGGCAATTCGTTTAGCAAAACCCGCTCTCTGCTGTCAAAAGACGCTGGTACATGCCGTCTCCCTCCCGTGGTCGACCGCATATAAAGATTCCGCACCGCCAGAAGCCACAACGTCAGAACTCACGACGTCAGAAGCTACGCAGCCCGAAATCATACTGCCCACAGCCGCAGAGAACACGCAGTGGGACCATGCTGCTCACAGTCACAGCGAGCCCGCTGCGCGTATGACGTCGATCGTGGGAACGTCCCACCCCCATTCCACACGCGCGACAACCCAACGTCCTCGGCATGCTGAGTCCGGCTCGCAGGAGACGAGGGAACCACGAGATGACTAATTACCCCTGCGGCCTTGGTATAATTCGAAACCACACAGCACGGAAGGCTTTCGTGCAGCCGACGCTTTACCACTGACCTTCGAAGGCACGACTAATGTTTGATTTTAATTACGCGTGGCCTGCTTAAACTACTCAATTTACTGCAAGTATGGGATCCAGCATAATGGATAGAGTATTAATTTCTCCATGGCGACTGTCGTCACGCGTTAAATTTTCTTTATGCTTCTCAGAAACCCAGATTTCCGAAAACGGATTTCTAAACAGAAGGATCATACAATTTATGTCGATGCCGTTAACAACACTGTCAATGCCCATGGGACACAGCTAGTGTCAAATACACTGGATTCTTGTTTCATACAGTGAGTGCACAAGGTGTCCTGTCTAAAAACGTTCGCATTGTCTCTATAAAGTATTAATTTCAACATAGCAGCAGCCGTCATATTTTCAGATATTTTTATTCTCGGAAGTGCAGTTTTTTTGCAGAATAACTACAGTCAGTTTAAGTTAACTATAATATAATATATACGCTAAAACGTTTTGTGATGTCACGCCGCTCCATCATAAGTCTATAGACGTGTAAACCTCATATTCAATGCCTCTCGTTTATGTTTTTAAATAAGGCATCGACCACTATCAGTAGCCTTCGCTTCTGCCTTATACTAGCAATAACTTGGGCATTCTGTGGCATATGAAGTAGAGTATAGTTCAAGCATCAGTTTGAAGCTTTGCCAACAATGCCGATTATTTGCGCAACGTGTACTTATAGGTTATTTTTGTTACAAACCGTTCCAATTATGGCGGTGAATAAGTCTATTTTCTATCTCTAGCTGTTTTTCTACAGACGTTCCTGCTAATTTATTTGCCAGAAAAAATATCTTTTACAGTCAAGCGCTCTTCGAAGAAACAATTTAGCGAACTTGAACCTTTTGTCGTACTGCTTGACAATTAACTTACAAAATCTGATCTTTTCCGCTTTTTTGCCCAAGAAGTTGAAAATTCCCCATTAAAAATTGGTAAATTTGAAAATACGCCACATTTTGGCCCAAGGCACAAAAATGACGCCAACGGCTAATCGCTTGTTTTACCACTAACGAAACGTCGATGACAACAGGACAGCAAAGGTCATATTTTCCGGACTTCTATTTCATACACCAAGGGTACCACGTCGACTGTTTGTTACGACTAGCTAGCGGCGAAGTGAACTCCACTAGAATCTCACGACTGCGGTTCTCGACGTCTGCGAACAGCCAATCACACTTGCCGCATTGATGTATTCTGGGCCGGGGACGACTGGCAAGACTACACGCGTGAATTGCTCCTGCTGCCCACTGGCCTGACTGATATCAAAACTGGCATTGGGCCCGAGTAGCTTTCCTGGTTGGTCGAGTTTTCCCAAATCAGACTTCTTCCATCTATTCTCCGTTCATCTGTGTACACAATATACTGTTCCTACTACTCTGGCTTACATCGACTTCTCCTCTAATAAGTAAGTACGGTTTGAAGATCGCAGGTGCTAGGGTTTTACTCACTTAACCCCCAGTGATATGTTTACCGACTATCCACATTAATGGTTTTACAAACCAACTATCAATTTGGCAGGCAGCATCACGTCGACTGTTCTATGCAACGGCACATGATCGGAAACTGCAAGCAGACGGATTTTGTCTTTGCTTATACCCGGTGTCAGACTATCAATGCTGTTCGAACAACCCTAGTAAAAGCCCTGTCTGCTGATCCCCATCTCACGGACAGATAAACGTACGTCATATGTATTTTACGATGGCTCGACAAAAAACAAAGGCTCTCAGCTAGAGACAGTTATATTTTACAACATGCAAGCTAACACGACGGTGGATGCACCTCAATGAGTGGCTCGCATTGGCCGGTCTCTAGTAGGCGAAGTAAACGATGGCCAGGTTGGCCAGAATGAGGACCACCGAGTGAGACAGCCAGGTGGCTGCAGAGCCTTGGAAGAAGGTGGTTTTGAATTCCTTGTCTCCCGCACCAGTAAGCGTAAGCACCTGCGGTGTTGATGACATCTCAGCCAACACGAAGACAGGATAGTTGGCTACAAGGTAACAGGAGTGGTTAGACAATAGGTTTTGTAGTGCGTTGGCAGCAAGAAGGCAGTCAAGGCAAGAGGCATAAACACCAAAGTCATTTTTTACCCGTGACAACTTCAAAGCAATTGTCTGCCTCAGCTCGTTGCTCCGAGCATTTTTTCTCGACAGGTACAGGATCAGTTGCTCCTGCTTGCGCTCCTTTCCCGGGCTGTGCTGGCTGCGGTTGTTGTTGGCCCGGAGTGTTCTCCTTCGGTGTAAGTTGCATTCCCTATAGGGAATTAAATATTAACGTGCATGCACTTATGAATAATAAGATAACGACAATTTTGTTTGAGAAAAGGACTAAAAATTTAGAAGCTTTGCAAACCGTTGCTGAATTTCAAATGCTGTAATTAGCAGAAAATAATCGGCTTACAGTTGGCACGAATGTCAAAGAGAGGTCACTCTTTTCGAGTTTCCCTTTTTGGACAGTTTTTGCCCCTGCTGCGGGTGGAACCACTGCATCCACTTGGCCTTGCGCTAATTGTGTCATTGTGGCGGTCGCCTTAGCTACTGTGCCGACCATAAACTCCGCCTTTTGCCACTTGGTATCATCAGCAATAATGAATTTAACTGTGGATGCCACTAAAATGCAGACATAACATTTGGGCCATCAGCTGACATTACAAGGCATTTCAAAGAGGTGACAGTGTTTAATTAAGGTCAATACTAGGCGATAGTTGGCTCGTAAATACCAGCGGTTCTGAACTTACTGGTTTGCTTATAGCAAGGTGTAACTGACTTCGGCTTTTGTGGTGGATCCGCACATACTTTTAGCTCAGTTTCACCGAGTTTGGCGCCCTGTTGAGCAAGTTGTGTAAGTCAAAAGGAGTTGCCTACCGTGACTTCAAATCCTGGATCAATTGTAATAACAAATGGTTTGCTTGACATTTCGTCGGACTGGGCTTTGATAGTAATGGCCTGGCAGTATCCTGCATGATAGAATAAAATATTCCCTCAGCATGAAAAATAGTCAGTGCGCAGATCACATATCTTTGCAAACACGTCTAATCAGAGCTTACCAAGCAGCAGGAGCGTGAATAGGAACGTTGGAGTTATCATGCTAAAATAAATAATGAGAGCAAAATTAAACATCAGACAATTTTTGCACAGCTGAGAGGAATATGTTAAGGGATGCAGGAGGCCTTTTGTCTTAGTCGGGCAACTTAAAATGAGTACAAGAACTGAAAGGGACACATGTTTTCTTATGAGCTATTACACTTAGCTAAATCAATGTCAGTAAAAGAAAAACTTCAAACAAAAACTGTACTTCAGGTTGGGATAAGAGCTCACCTCGAGGCGGGAAGTACGTTAAGGCGGCGGTCCTTGCAGTCAAAAATTGCCTGGCTAGTTGGTGACTGAGGCAAGAAGAATGCCGCAGTCCTTTTATAGATCTCTGTCATCTTCCAGAGGCCTAAAATAGTCACACTAGTGGCACAGCTTCTCAATGATGTCAAAGTGGTTCCAAACTCAGCCGACGTGTTACGTCAGCCATAAAACCTAATACGCGTAAGGTGCAGTCTTAGTACTTCGAAGCAATTTGCATGAAATGATAGGTCAAGTGTGTCATCAAGCGATTTTTTTCCAAAAAAATACAAAAAAGGATGCTACGCCTTCCTTCATGGATGGCACGCATTATTAAATTAACGGATCTTTTTCCTTAAATATGTTTAATTGCGGTTTAGGGAATAGACTGACTCCATGGCAATTTTCAGGTTCTCAAATTTTGTAGTGAAAAATGCCTTACTTGTGTTAAATGTAGAATATGCCACTACATATATAATTTTGTCAGATAAGATGTATTTCGGGGCATTATGTGTAATAATCCAATTATTCTTAGGCTACATGCTTTGTACTAGTACATTTCGATGCAAAATAAAATGCAGAAAAAAATTATCTACCAGGCATCCCGTAAAAATCGAGACTGACTGGGAAATTTCAGTTCACCTAACTACGGGAAACTGCACACCAATTATTTATCACGAGATAAATAATAAACGCATATAACTATTAAAGATTAAATTCCTAATAAATTTAATCTTACAAATAAACTAGTTTATAAGTCCGTATAATGAAGAATATATTTTTATTGAAAGGAGGATTTTTTACACAAAAGTATGCGAAAATTGATCGTCGAATTAAGAACTGATCAAGTTACTTCCCTATTAGTAATGTGCTATAGAATAGGAAATGCGAAAAGTCTCAAAGCAATGCAAAACGAATGGTGCGCATATACTGACCTGCCAGTTGACGGAGACATTGACAATGCAGTAATTTACTATTCCTCTGACTTAAAGACCAGACAGTTTTGTGTTTGTGCATGTTCAAATTAGGTTTACACTATTTTGGAGTGGCTTAAAAACTATTCTAAGTGATCTAAAAGTCACGACAAGATTACGTTTGTTCATGCATAGTGCATGCTAGTATTTGTCATGATATTTAAAACCTAATGTGCAGCTTACATGTTTGTAAGTTATTCCCAAGTTTTATGATCAAAAGCCGATTAAAGGCAAGCAGCATTAATCGGATCGTTCAAAAAGTCAAGCTAGTGAATAGCTAAAATAGATTGAAAGGCACCCATTTGAGGAAACAAAGGTAGCGTCAGAGCTACAGTAAAGGTGAATGGTGTGTAAGCAAATTCTCCGACCATGAAGTGTCCATAGAAGAATTTCAGTAACGTAGCGCAAATTTCCATATGACATTAAGTAACCACATTTTTATGGACCTTCCTTACAAATTTGCATCTTTCAAGTGTTTGGGATTTCCAAGACAATCTTTCATTAGTTGGAATGAGGACATTTCTCAAAAAAGTGGAAGCCATTAAAAACATATTTATTTTTCTGAGCTTTCGAAATCTTGCGGGAGTCCATCTTCAGAGATAAAACCGTCAACGAAAGCAGGCAACATATATAGGGGGAAGGGGGTGGCAAGTAACCGTCCACGAAAGCAGTCAAATTAACAGGGGTAGGGGCGGGGGGTTAATTAACTGTCAAAGAAAGGAAGCAAAATGTTAACAGGGGAAAGGGGCCAATTAACCATTTAAGAAAGCAACCAACATATAAAGGGGAGGGGGTAATTAACTGTTAACGAGGGAAAGCAAAATGTGTAGGGGGAGGTATCAATTATCCGTCATAGGGGCGGGGGAGGGAAGGTTGTAGGGAGGGAAGGAGTGACAGGACCACCAGTGCCATGAGTCCGGAGATACCTGCGCAGGGCAACATATGAGGGCGCCAGCTCGGTGCATCGGTTAACTGAGTTGTCATCCGACGCCCAGGCTCCAATTGGCTCGCGGCCCGTCTTGCTGTTTGTGTGGGCAATTATCTTCGCTGCTGCGAAGTTGAACTCGTGACCCGCTCCGTAGGTGTGGGCGGCCACTTGCGAAGAGTCATCACCACGTCGAACAGCCGCCTTGTGTCCCTGTATGCGCAAACTTAGCATGCGTCCAGTTTGTCCCGTGTAGTTTACAGGGCAGTTTAGACAAGGTATGCGATACAACACACCCGACTGCTCACTGTGATTAAGCCGATCTTTGATCCTCATGACCCGGCTGCGCATTGTAGCCTTCGGACGATGCGCAATTCCAACGCCTAGTCCTGCGGCAATACGCTGGGTCGCTTCTGACACGTCCTTGATGTATGGCAGCGCATGCCAAATCGTGGGAGGAGGTTCTGTTTGGATCCTCGGAGGGCGGGGCCGTAGGCATCGGTTTATGAAGGCTTTAGGATAGCCGTTCTGCATAAACTGTTCGCACAGATGTCGAGCCTCACGTGGTCTTTCTTCCGGGTTGCTGCAGTGTGTCTGGATTCTTTTGAACAGCGTTTTCACACAGCTTCGCTTGTGAGCCATTGGATGATTGCTGTGGAAACTGAGAAGCTGTCTGGTGTTCGTCGCCTTTCTGTAGACCCCCGTTTCTATTGTGCCGTCGGGAGTTCGCGTGACGAGCACGTCGAGGAAGGGTAGCTGCTGATCCTTTTCTTCTTCCCGTGTGAATTTTATATCTGGGAAGATCGAGTTGAGGAGATCATGGAATCTCTGCAGCATGTTTTTTTGACGATTACGAACGTGTCGTCAACGTAACGGCACCAAAAGATTGGGGGCTGTTGGGTGAAGGCAATCTTTTCCAGCTCCTGCAGGACCAATTCTGCTATTAGACCGGAAATTGGAGAGCCCATCGGAGTGCCCTTGATCTGTTCATAGGCTGTTCCAGCGAAGGTGAAGTAGGTATTTTGACAAAATTCGAAGAGTCTCACAAGGTGTTTGATCTTAAGTGGACTCTTGGTTTTGTCGTAACGCTCCTCAAGTCTCCTGCGCAAGATATTTCGTGCCAAACTCGGTGGAATGGATGTAAAAAGTGATGTCACGTCAAAGGAAACCATCACTTCGTCTGCTTCAATCCTCTGACCATGGAGATCTGTCAGGAATTGGGAGGCTGAACGGACCGAGGCAGCAGAGTTCTCTTGAAGGATGACAACTAAATGACCTCAGATGGCGTTCGATATGGTGCATTGCATAGAGAGATTGATGCAGACAGTTTCGAAGGTTGAGCAAAAACCAAGCCGCATGGGATTTGCTGCGTATGAGACGAGCAATTCGGGAATGGCACGCCGTAGGCCAGACTTTCCCTAAACGCTTATCCCGCGACAGTGACTGGAATGTCTGAGCACGCGCGACCCTTATGTTCACACGTGTGGCCCAAATATTCTAGAAGTTCCGCATGGGCTTTGCTGCGTAGGAGACGAACAATTCGGGAATGGCACGCCGTCGCTCATCGCGCGACAGTGACTGGGATGTTCGAGAACCACTGGAACCTTAGCTATGAAATCCGATGTTTCTGCAGACGTACCACTGGACAGGATTGTAAAAAAATACGCCTGCCCATCCTCGGCCATCATATCTGCTCCAAAAGTGAACTAACGTGGAGGGTTTGCTTCAAAATAGAAGAAAGAGTGGGATGCGCATTTTTGCCTACTAGCCTTTCTTTAGCCAGTCATACTGAATCACTTCTTTGGTAAACCTCGGTTACAGAAGTTGGATATTGTTAGCTGATGATGGCCAGCAAACCAGGATTGGTCTTTCCAATCTCGCGTTTGCTTCATCTCTAGTCACACCTTCCTCGTCTGTGCTGGTGAATACTGCTACCGACTACTTTAGTCAGGACTTAAAAACACAGCTTCAGAAGGATGATTTGTCTTTACAGCAAATCAACTCAAACCCAAATTTACGTAAGACAACGAAATTCACTGCAGAGCCCCAAGCTAGTTTTACAACGTTCTGCTTACCAGACATGCTCTAAGGCCAAGGGAAATTAGAGTGCCACTACTACTACTAGTGCCACTACTAGTGCCACTACTACTAGTGCCACTACTGCTACTAGTGCCACTACTAGTGCTACTACTAGCCTTATTTAAAGGCATGAATTGCAAACTATGAGGGTAAGGTGTCTGAAGACATAGGGCAGGACAAAAGGTCTCAGTGTGTACTTCACCATTGTAAGTTAAAGGAATATCCATACTCTTTGCCATCAAATAAATCACCTTCGAATCTATTTGAGTACATTTGATTGAATCCAACAGTAATAAAAGGATTACATAGCAGAGGTATACATCCTTTAAAAGTCAACTTCAGATAATAAAAAGGTCTGAACATGTACGCATCCGTCCTTGGTCCTCATAGTAAATCGGAATGGAGGTGACTTATAGGCGTGCCGGCAAAGATTACAGAAGCATGAAGGGCCATTCGTAGTTATTTAGCGAGTCATCACCCAAACCAATGAAATGGGCTTTAGAGATTGGGTATGGCTGATTGATGAAGGCTTACAAGCCTCTAATGGCCCTTCGAATCACCCTTTTTCTTCTAAATGGTGTCCTTTTTTACAGACTCTAGAAGCCTTTACGCGAATTCTTGTGAATAATGTTAATTGAATTCCAAAACAAAACGGGAAGATCATGTACTGCAAGTTGTTTGGAAAATCGCCCTCCTTCGGAGGTCAAGCAGGTTTGGGATAGTGCAGTCCAGTCTGGAACCGAAATGTACTTGTACGTAGGGCGTGTTAAAGTGTTTGGGTGTTAACAACATTTCTTAGCTGTACACATCTATTTTTGTAGACGACGGAGGCGAGTGAGCGTTGGAGCGGCACTTAACCTGGCATTCAGTGACTTCGAAAAGAACACACCCTGCGCACTCTCGTCGCCGATCTATACTACACATATACAGCTCTGCCACGAATATCCAAGCATCATCAATTTGATATCTCTGCTGCAATTTAGACCAGACATATCCATCTTTCTTAGGGGATCCTACTTATTTGTGCGCATTAGGTTAAGTTTAGTGAAGAATCGGCCAAAATTCCCCGGATACAGACAATATTATTTCCTCTGCATAAAAAACGTGGTCGATAGCCGTAAAAATCTTTATGGAATCTAAGAAATGAAGTGATGCAGATATCGCCAGCAAAACTGTTCGGAGTATTATTTGCAAGTGGTCAGAGTAAACTCTCAGGTCATGTTATCGACCCGCGGGCGTGGTCAGGCACGCCTAATGGCTTATCAAGCCTGTTGGCGCATAAGAGCATAATCTGATTGGTCGCATCTATAACGAATCATATCATATAGCCCCAGTAGACGGACAGAATAAACGACTCCTTTGTCTTTATGACCTTCTTCGTTGTTCCCTTGTTTGATTGACACAAAGCGACTGAGCGCCACAAATCTAGCCTGGGAACCCACTAAAATACGAACATCAAATAGAGCCGGAGAATTCGTTATTTGGGGTGGATTATACGTCTTGGACTTTTCTGTGCTGTTGATAGTCTGTTTACTGTTAAATGTAACTGAAATCAAATTTCGGTATGTGCTTAAACGTACGACCGAAAATGAGCAAACATGTAGCTCCTCAGATGCCCATATTTGTAACCTAGTCCTTTAAAGGGAAAGCGTCCTAAACACTATCCAGGTAAGCGCTAGAACGTTCAGACTAGCCGTACCGTCTTAGAACGCTAAGTCGCGTTTATTGCGGGCAGTTAAACTTAACTATATTCAGAATGAGCTATGAATCCAATTCTGTGGATCTTTACATAGAAACAATTCTTAATGTTGCATGGCAATAAGCAACCAATGGCTGAAGATACCCTTCAATCATAGTTAATGCAGAATGCAGTTCAAGAAACACTTCGTCCTCTGCCGGCTAAATCTGTCCCCGACGATTTCTGGGAAACATTAAAGTCCGAAAGAGTACTTACGATTTCATGGAAACCACAAAACTGACTTGAACTCACTCTGCGCAAATTATCCTAGGGAAATAAAGCAACTCTTTTCTATGCGATACCTGCTTTTAAAATCTAATTTTAAATATATCTTTGGGAGAATACTGTCCTCCTTTGACGATACAATTAGTGTTAGTGGCGATTGTATTCCTTATAGCAACCTCTATTTTCTGTATATCATTGCTTCTTATTTTATGGATAATATTATTTACTGAATTTGCAACTCATGCAGAGTTCGCAGGTTTTGTCTCAGTTAACTTAGCGGCAATCCATACCACTGGTAGCGGATCTTGAAATATCCTCATCTCCAGGGAAATACAAAATATTCAAAAATGCTCTAAAAATTGGGTATTCGTAAAAAAATATGAATTTGTCTCAACTCGCAGTTCTATGCCTGGATGATTTCAAAATTTTGCACGTATTAACAACAAATGACTTAAGCCCTTATAAATGCAAACTTATTAAAAATCCCCCGAGATTTCAGTCCACTCATAATTAACATATCCGGGTAAGGCAAAATAAATTGGTTGTGCCAAATAGGTCACCTAGTAGACACAGATAATAACGTCTATTCTAACATCATACGCAGTTGCCTATAGTTAATTAGCAGATCCGAAGAAAATATTTGCAGTGGTCAGGCCATTTTATGGGTACGTTTGTCATCTTATAATTACCTGGTTGTTTGCTCTTTTTAACTTCCTGCTAAAAGCTAATGTTTTTTTAACATTTACATGACTAAGTAAACTTAACATGCGCCTTTATATTATAAATATATATATATATATATGTTGCCTGCATATATTCTAAGCTAGAATAAATCTCTATGACGCTAAATTATTTTATTGATGCATAATTTGAGCTAACACCTAAGTGTGCCTTCAGATTATCTGTCTTATTTATCGGAAAAGAAGATTAATTTCACTGTATACAAACATTGCAATCAGACTTGAATTTGTCAGAACTATTTAAGAAGATTTGGCTTTGGTCATAATATGGTAGGTGTCGCATTTGTCAGCATTGTTTTTCAATGTAAATCCCTATAATATGCTGATATATCTTCCTGAACAGTAAAATGGCCACCTAAAACTTGCGGACAGAGCAAACAATTTGTGCGATATTTTTATTTAGCTATAACACAATCTTGAGTGGACCTTGTATGATCTTTTTCCCAGAAGAATGTATCCATATGCATCCATAAAATTGACCCCATATAAGACAAAAATGAAAGAACTCGTCCTTAAATATAGTTCTCGTTCATGGCATAATATAACTCAGCATATGTTATGGATACTTACTTCGACTATTGTTGGTAATGGTGCTTAAATCTTGGCATTTTATAGGCACGGTATCTGTAAAATGTAAGGTCAGGCAAGCAGAGGACTTCGGAAGAAGAAGAAACCATCATTGGACCAAGAGCTTTATTTTCCTGACGTTTCGGATTCCCTTGTACTTTGCAGACTCTTATAGCCATCACGCGACTGCTTGTGAACACTCTAAATTGAACACCAAGACACAACGGAAAGACCATTTACTGCAAACTGTTTGGAAAATCGCCCTTCTTCGGAGGTCAAGAAGGTTCAGGATAGTGCAGTCAAGCCTGAAACCGAAATGTACTTGTACGTAAGGCGAAAAACGGTTTTTCGGTGTAAAAAAATGCTCCAGATGTACGCATCTATTTTTGAAGACCACAGAGGTGAATGAGTGTGGGAGCGGCGCTTCATCTGGCGCTCAGTGACCTCGAAAAGAACACACCCTGTGCACTCTCGTCGCCGATCTATACTACACCTATACACCTTTATGGAATCTAAGAAATGAAGTGATACAGACATCGACAGCAAAACTGTTCGGAGCATTTTTAACAAGCAGTCCTTTATGACCATGTTTGTTGTTCTCCTTGTTGGATTGACCCACAGTGAATGAGCGCCTCACATCTGCCCTGGGAACCCACTATAACATGAACATCCAATACAGCCGGAGTATTTGTTATTTTGGGTGGCTTATATGGCTTGGATTTTTCTTGCTGTTGACAGTCTGTTAACTTTTACATGTAACTGGAATAATATTTCAGTAACTGTTAGAACGTTCAAACTAGCCGTACCGTCTAAGAACACAAAGTCACGTTTATTGTGGGCAGTTAAATTTAACTAGATTTAGAATGAGCGTTGTATCCAATTTTGTGGATTTCTGCAAAGGGCATTACTGAAGGTTGCATGGTACTAAGCAAACAATGGCCAAAGATTCCCTTCAATCATAGGTTATGCAGAACGCAGTTAAAAAAAAACACTCCTTACCCTCGACGATTTCTGGGAACCATAAAAGTCCGAAAGAATACTTCCGAATTCATGAAAAACACAAAACTGACTTAGATCCAATCTGTTCAAATTTTCTTAGGAAAAAAAACAACTGTTTACGATACGATACCTGTTTTTAAAATTCAATTATAAGGATACAATTGGGAGTATACTGTCCTCCCTTTGACTATAGAATGTATGATTATTGCGATAGTATTCCTTTAAAGCGACCTCTTTATTCTGAATATCGCTGCTTTTTAATGAAGAATATTATTAAGCTGAATTTGCATATCATACAGTTTTTGCAAATTATGTCTCAGTTTTTTATACGGCGTCCCATACCCCTGTTAGTGGAACTTGAAATCTCCTCATCCCCAGGAAAATACAAAATACTCCAAAATGCTCTTAAATTTGGGCATTCGTCGAAAAATTATTTTTTGTCTCAACTCGCATTACTAAACTCGGATGATTTCAAAATTTTACATATATTAACTACTAACTATATTAACTATTGAATTCAAACTTATTTAAATTTTCTAGCGATGTCATCCCACTCATCATTAACATATCCGGGTGACGCATAATAAATTGGTCGTGCCAAATGAGCCGCCTAGTAGACGCAGATGTTATCGTCTAGTCTAAAATCATATGCGGTGCCCTCTAATTCAATATCAGATCTGAATATTTCCTTTTACGGTAAAAGATAATATTTGCATTGGTCAAAGCGTGTTATGGATATATTTGTCATCTTATAATTCGTTCGATGTTTCCTGTACATAACTTCTTGGTAAAGGTTTATTGCTTTTTAAAACCTTTACATGACAAATTCAACTGCACATGAGACTTTAAATCCTAAAGATATATCTGTTGCCTGCTATTTTGCTTAGCTAAACTAAATCACTACGAAGTTAAGTTATTTTCTTCGTGCGTACTTTAAGCAAAAACCGCACTGTGCCTTTATATTATCTGTATTATCTATCGGATGAGAAGATTTAATTGTGCTGTATGCAAACATTGAAATCAGTTGTTTGGAATTTTTCAGGACTTTCTTTGAAGATTAGTGTTTGGGCGTCTTATGGTTCATGTTACATTTGTCAGCATTGTTTTGCAATTTGACTTCCTGTAAAATGCTTATACCTCTGTTGAACTGACACTTGGCCACTTACAACTTTCATACATGACAACCAATTTCTGAATTATTTTGAGCTGATTATAACACAAATTTAAAGGGAGCATTTATGATCTTGTTCCCAAAGGTATATATTGCATTTGATTAGCCTAATTAGACCCAATTTTTTATCCATTTAATAAGCCCCGCATAAGACAAAGACGATATAAATCGTCCAAAATAGAGACACAAATAGAGACGCGAAATAATATAACTCAGCCTATATTACTGATACTAACTACAACTTGGGTCGGAAAAAGTTTTTAAATCTTGGCTTTTTAGGCATAGTACCTGTTAATACAAGGTCATACAATCAGAGAAAGATTTGCTGCAGCAATTACACCATTTTCACACTTTTTCGGTGCGTGGGTTAGATTATGGGCAGAACCAACAAAGTCAACGTAAACCGCCAGCTATAGTTTAAACAATGGTCATGTCAACCCCCATTATTAAAGTATCCACATTTCCCGACGCTAAGTAATTATATCGTTACTGGTAAATCTTATAAACCACGTTCAAGGCTTTGATTATATCCAGATTACAGCAAAAAACCAATGAACCATTGTGTTTTATTTTCCCCTGAGAGACAGTGCTGCTTTACTTAAGGACGAGAATGGACACAGGAATATGTGCCACTCATTTGTAGTTGACAATGCATTTAATTCCAGATAATTACCTTATTACGCATGCTATGCCTAACCGATTGAACTCTAAATTTAAACCATATCAGTCATTTAAAATGTTGCGCAAAACCGCTTCTAATGTATAAAAACAAATACTTCTCTGACCTTTCGAAGAACATCCAGCCTATATTATTTTTACTTAGCTACGTTTTGTTTGCTTTCGCGTTTTTCTTCTTTCTTTTAAATAAAAAATATGATCATTATCCAGTTTTTAACTTAAATACAGAATGAGAAAATTGTGCGATTATATGGCAAACAATGTACACAATCCAACAAGATAATAAACATTACATGAAACAAAATAAAGCAAAATAAATTCAAAATATGCTTTTTTTCTGCCTGCAAATATATGACGCAAATCTTGGTATTTTATTAGGTAACTAAATGCAGCTGCAAAAAATAAGTTGACAAAAAGAAAGGATAATATTTGTGCTCATCGTAAATACGGGGAAGGAATTAAGTTTTCCAAGCGTTGGCCTTCCTGAAGAATGTAATAGACACCGGGCCCACGACAACTATGTCTGTGAGCTGGGTTTCAGAGTTTTCTCAAGAAGGCAAAATGTCTTGGAGAGAAAGTCGCGTGATAAAATATTTAAGTTGGAAAATTATATTCAAATTCCTTATTTCGACCAATTTCTATTCAAAAGGCAGGTCTCATTTGCTACTTATCTAATAAAGTCTGCCATTAATTAACCACCTTTTCCAAAGTGCAAATCATAATTCATTTTCATGTCTAAATAACATTTATATTTAATTCAATTTACTTTACTTTTTACTTCACAAATATTTAATAAACCCAGTGTTTTTGTTCAGTTATGCAAGGTAAATGGAACTGACTTCTTAATATCAAAAGCTTGATTGTAACTTTTTAACCAAAATCATCGTGGTCGATATACGAGTACCTTTGCATGCATATAAAATGACACAAAAATAAGTAACATAAGTTTAAAAGATAGTATTTACAGCACCAGAATGTTATATCCGAAGTTGCACGATTGAAAGTGAAGCCTTATTTAAAAAATCATATATAGTTCCAGAAACAAGGACCATTTTCAGTTAAAAAAAATGTTGTTAGCTAAACTATGAAATGTTAAGCCATTTACTGTAGAAGGACTTTAAAAAAGCGGGTTACATGTTATCACGAGGATTTAGATAAAACTCAATCTTAAAAATATAAATAATGTATAAATATAATCTTTTATACACTCGAATTTCCTTCTATGCTCATTTTAGAAGCGGAACGGACAGAAGAATATTTACTATTTCTTAAAATGACAATAGACATTACAACTCTTTTTGCAGTCGCAAGCTTATAACAAATCTCGAAATTAATCAACTATGGCGTAAAATAATTCGATACAAAGACAAATTTAAGCCCATTAATCTTCAATCAACATGAAACGCTTATCTGCAGTCAAATTAAAAAAAGCTTTAAAAAGTATCCGTTTTTTGCCACAACCTTGGAATATCTACGGAAAGAACTTTTGAAAAAGGTTTTTTATGATAAACTGTTTTTTTAATTTTTGGAATAACAATGCTTGAATGTTGTTGCGGACGATCTGTTTGCTCGAAAATGCATTTTGTTGCTTGCAGGAATTTTTTAATGTGGCCAACATGGCCAAAAATCCTTTGGTTGGTAAATTTTTTCATCGATGTCTTCATTTAAAGGGTTCGATATAAACGTAGATCAAAAACATGATAAAGGCGTTAAAGCTTGAAAACACCAAAGACGCTGGAAACCTTCTCGGCATTTACAAGTAAATTTGTGCATAATTGTAATAAAATAATAAAAAAGATGCTACAATATGTTGGCTTAAGAAAAGTTAGTTTGATATTAGGAAAGTGGTATTATTGACCTATAAATAGCCATTTCTTAGGTCTACAAAACGCCGGGCTTACCAAAAAATTAAGTTTTTCTTACCAAACAATAAGGATTTAATATATTTCTTTTAAGAAAACACTTTGCCTAAGGTTATTGTTCATTACTTTTAAGTTTTTGTACACGCATTGATGCTGTTTTGCGAGTGCTTACAATATTTTGCAAGTTTCCGCACTTAGCACGTATTGACAACCATATTTGTTTATACCTTTTCAAATGTCTCAAACGTAGGAATGTCGCAGCTTCAGTGGGAGTCAAACCTATATAGCAGGGAAGGTTTGTGCGTGGATAGCGCTCTACAACTGAGTTACGATTGTTGCCATGACTTTTTCAACTTTGAAGCAAATTAATTATTCAAATCTGCCAAACCTCCGTAAACTTATTTTAATTTATAAAATAACAGAGAACGAATATTAACTTAAACTAAAATCAGACTAATAACTTAAATAATAAAACAAGGAATAATTAAAAATGAAAGGTAACTAAAACAAATAAAGCTAAAACCAGTCGAAAAACTTGGGGTTTGTAAGGTGACCCATTAACTTACATTTCACGGTTGACCTAGTGCGAATATCTTTTATCAAAACTTTACACAATTCGTAGAAACGCACATAGAGAACTACACCTGTTTTGAAAATTCCAGGTGGAAAAATACGCAATTTAACATAGTAGCATTTACCTTAATGGACATATAAGCATATTTTTATTCTTATTGCTTGGTTTACTGGTAGAGAATTGTATCGATCATTTAATTTTCCCTAACAAAAACCTAATAAAAATTGTTACAATCATACTTTCTTGCAGCAACAACAACTATTTCGGCACCCATCGCAGTCACTTATGTGTTTCAGTTTGAGCTAGTAGTAGTTTTGAAACGTTTTGATTAACAACTGAGAATGACTTCGCAATACCAATGAGTCGTTTTTTTAACATTGATAGTAATAGCGACGCTTTTAATCACCAATTGGGATCCTAAGAGAGCACACATTGATCACGGGATGCTGCAAACCTACGATCCTTAAAATGCAGACAATGGAAGTGTATCTTTGTAATCTTCTGATAGATTTATTTCTGTTTGCGGTATACATCAGTTTATTTAAGACCTATATGCAAAGACCAAAATTGTATGTGTATATCTGGGCTGCATGAACACAATGTTCAATTCCGGTAAACATGCTGAATAACGGTGGTTTAAATTTTTTTTGGCCCAAATTGTTGAGAGAAGGGAAGCTCCGCCATCATTTTTCATAATAAATCTCTGCCCTTTTTTCCCACAGTAGCCAGTTGATAAACTTTGAACTTCGCGCTAGGCTCTTTTGAGTACAGGAATTCTAATGCAGTGATTCCCATCTCCATTATGATAAAATTCCCTTTTGAGGAGACAGGAAAGTGAAACATATCTGTGAAATTCTGCTGCTTTCTATACAAAAACAACAATTTAACGCAAATTTTATCAGATGTCCCTAAGGAGAAGACGCTATAACTTAAGCATCTAAACATACAGCTGTGTTTTAAGCACCGTGCTCTTAACGGACTAACAAACTGAAAAAAAGAATTTTTATTGTTTTGGGATTACTCAGTTAAAGCTTGTTCTATCGTGACTATGTAATGACGATAAAAGTCTCGACGCCTTTCATTTTTTGTGGCCGTAAATCTATTGAACAACTGCGAGCAATAGTAAAGTAGATGCTATTTAGTGGTACTGTAAATCACGTTTGGTGCAAAAGTTAAAGGGAGGATTTACGTTACGGTTATTTCCCCGATAGTTATGCCTTTGTTTTGCGCACTGCTAGGACAAGGGACATTGACCCCGGGGTCAGAACCCCCGGAGCCCATAAGTTGGAAGGCGATGATTATTCACAACGTTCGCCTGTTCTGCGTCCCCGAAATATAAAAGCACACATTTGAGGGCAATTTGTCCGCTGTATCCTATGAAGATAATTGATTCGGTAGTGGCTTCTCGTGTTTCAAAGCGAGTTTTGCCTAGCTTACTGATCGTCAGAAACCACTTGCTCTAGGAACTCGAACGCATTACATGGATCTTTCAAAGATCTTGTATATGAAAAGCTTTCGGTACATAGGATCACATGTAAGTAATCAGAAACTACCCACTACCAGGGTGCAGATACAGTATGGCCAAGAAATAGTGCACCCTTTCATTAACAAATTTAGCTTGCTGGTTTAGCATATTTTGTAGTCACGTTATGTTGATACACAGAGTGGACTCGATGCCATGAGAACCCGCATTTAGGAATATCACCCTTATTGTTACGTTTATTTAAGTAGCGAATTTGCCGAAGGTTGCTCACCATTACTTCTTAGTTTTCCGTTTATGCAAAAATCCCGGTTTGCAAGTGCTTATCAATATTTTGCAAAGTTCGGCATGTGATATGACTTCTGGGCCATACTGTTCTTTAGCAAACTTGACTTGCTTAGTTTCTCGTAAGTCAATCATTTAAACCCAAAAGCCTGTACAGTTTGCATACATTTAATGTTAAAATCTCAGCAGATTTCAATGCAAACTGACACTTGTAGCTTATACTGGCTTCATAATTATAAAGAAAATGTGAAGAATACAAAAACGGTTTGCGAAAAGTGGTGTTTAAATATACCTTAGACATAAACAGTAAGCGAAATTACTGGTATGCAATTATTTGCCCTGCGACTGTTTCTCACATGACCAGGTCGAAGAAAATTGAACTCAGAGTTGGAATATCCTGAACCGGGATATTCTAACGCGGTGACATTTCTGCGGAGTCAAGAAAGTAAAACGTTGTAAGGATTGATTATGTGTTACACGAAAATAACAGAAAATCTAAGGTTTGTGTCAGACATGAGCTGTATAAATGGGGAATATACGAGTACAGCACACACAAGAGTAAAGAACAAATAACAAATAATAGAGCATAGAAACGTAGTAAACAACAACAAAAAATATGCAAATTACCTAATTTTTGGCCGCCAAATAGCTACAAATTTAATAAGAAATACAATAAATAGAAATCAAAAATGTGCAAATGGTTTTTCGCGAGTTGGCCACAATCATGTATCGACTACATATCGGATTTTTAAGATATAATTAAAACATGTAAATAAGGTTTTTTTACATTAATAACGATAAGCCGCAAATTAACAGCGTATCGCTAATATAACTTAACTTAAACTAACCCAAAAACTAAAGTAAACTATTTTTATTCCGTAACTAATGTAAAAATATACAGAACAGAAAACTGAGCTCAGATTTAGCTTTACAAAAGTAAAAAAACAAAGTAAAACTGGTATAAATAAAACCAAATAAGGAACTAAAAATTAAACCGAACTTAAAACAAATAAATTAAACAATTAAATGAAACCAAGTCAAAATAAAACCAACCTTACCTAGGCAGTTATGTATATTGACTTACAGTGTTACGTATAAGAAATGTTTAAGGAAAACACATATCTAAAATCGATTTTAGCATCCTTCAAAAGAGAAGAAGACGAAGGTTCAAGGACATGGACCGAGTTATATTGGGACACTCTCTTTTTTCCATCGTCAGAGTAACGTGGTGTTTGTTCCTGCTTGCCGGGACTGTTGCAGCCCTGCTGCATGCCTGTTATTAAATCCGTGTTCAGCGCACGAACCTTTACCTGCTTGTTCGCTGCTGACTGTCCTTGAGATTGACCGCTGGGGGGGCTCGTGTGACCTTTGTCCACTTGGCGGCTGTGGTAATTGTTGGCAAGTCAGTGCGCGTACTGGCCTGTCCCTCGTCCACCGGCGGACTAATCACTTGTTGCTGCCCGCATGAGTTCATGTCAACCTCGTGTGCGCGGTAGCGGTGAGGTAGCTTTCCACGTTGCTTACCCGGTCCCTGGCAGACCGCCTTCCTATCTTCCTCTGGTCTCGGTTCTACTCCTCGCTTGTGTCTTCTTCGCCATCCAGTTGGCTTTGTTCTAGCTGATTCGAGCCGTTTGCGTACCACCTGATAAGCAGGATGAAGGTCTATGGCTCTGTTAAGTGTGCCAGTCGAAGACCAACCTTTTAGCAGAAGTCTAGCCATTTTGTCATTGGCTTGGCCTACTACCCTTGCATTGTCGAAGGCGAAAGTGTGCTTTTTCGCCATACGTGTTCATACACCATAGACCGTTTATCCTCACGGTCGATTGCGCGCTGATGCTTATGCAACCTGGTGCCAAGATGTCTGCCTGTTTCACTGGCATACCTTGCATCACAGTCTTGACATGGTATGCTATAGACAACGCCTGAATCTTTTTAGACAGTCCCAGGAGCTCGATAATATCCGCTCGCTTGAGTTTTTGGTCGGTTTCATCGTACTTCTCTTGGAGAAGACCATCAATCGTGTCGATTACCAGACTAGGTTGAATAGACGTAAACAAGGCGATCACTTCAAATGACACCATCACTTCGTCTGCCTCCACTTCCAAGTGTTGGATGCGGGTCAACAATTCCTTAGCAGACTTCACAGCCACTTTGACAAACCAAAATGTGGAGTGCCACGTAAAGAAACGATGGGGCGTATGGGCACCCCTGGCTTTTGCACCTTTGGTAGGCCATAGAAACGTGTCATTGCTGCATCCACAGCCTTTGCAGCCAGCGCTTCCCTTCTCGTCAGCGCTCCTGTCTTCTTCAACTTGTCGATCGTTTTCTTCTTTTGGGTTGATGAAATCGATAAGATATCTGGACCTCAAATCTTTGCGCACATTACATATCTAAAAGTATGCCGATTTCTCTGAACGATGTATTATCCACTGTCCTTAGCAAGAAGTTCCCGGGTGTTATTTTTTTAAGGATACCATTATGCATAGAGCACTACGCTCTTAGCGGAAAAGCACACTGATGGGATTCACAGTGACCGATTATGCTTACAGTAGATGATTTAAATGTGCTAAAGCAGATTTTCCTTTCGGTAACTTTAAAGCCGGAACAAACTGGTGATTCAGATAGTCGTCTGGCGGTAGTAGTGAGGATGCTCTGCACTACATTTCAGATAAATTATCAACATCTTCTCAGTATTATCGTGGTTGACTTATAAAATTGTAGGGCAGTAGTACTATTACAAAAAAAAATTACCAAGAAGTTCCGACACGGCATTTCACTTTTCTATTGGCCTACAATTTAAGTAGAGAGCATAACACGCATTTGCTAACAAATTCTGCACAC
The DNA here is from genome assembly GCA_036362985.1 of Ligula intestinalis. NCBI lineage: Eukaryota > Metazoa > Platyhelminthes > Cestoda > Diphyllobothriidea > Diphyllobothriidae > Ligula > Ligula intestinalis. Next base: position 7,717,750 of record JAYGXS010000006.1, on the reverse strand, counting down.
CTGTTTAAATTATTAATTTAAGTTAATCAACTAATTAATTTACTATTTATTGCACTGCCAGAAGAAACATTAGTATGAATGCTTTCGGGGCCACCGGAAACAGTGTTGAGGCTAGAGAGGCAGAGAAGAAGAATGCTGATACTTACGTCAGACGTTGCACACTCTACGACATGTTCTAGTTGTGTGCAGAGCAAAGAACACCTGGTGTGCTTTTTGCCAGCCTCGAAACGCGGACTTCGAGATAGGTTGACGCAGTGCACCAAACAGTCTACAAAGTGTGAAGCTGTCTTGCCCTTAACCAATAGAAGGCACAGCTCTGTAGACTGTCGTGTGTAAAGTAAGAAGGCAGGTTGCTGCATCAAAGATGCAAGGACTAATTAAAACGAAGACCTTATACTTAGCCTGAGGTTAGGTTTACATTAAAATATTTTTTTACTGTGCTACACTATTCTAGGAAGTGGGTATGAACTTACTGCAAATGAAACGGTGAAAATACATCACTAATTCTTCGGAAAGGTCAAGTCGCATAAGGCGAATATTATTAACAATAGCACCATTTTATGTGGTTGAGTGTCCCTAGCTGGTATTATATAGGTCTTCTAGCATGCGTAACTCATTGATCAAAATGTGGAGCGAATAAGGAATTGATCGTTAGAACATTGTAGTACATTCGATCTCTTCAGCTGACGAGGGCCGAATTTAGCGACCGCCAGAGCCCAGTTAGTCAAAATACGGGTAATCCTAAAAGCGAAAATGATACACAACCGTTAATTATGAAGTATCAACGAGAGTATATGCACATTGCAATATGAGGTGGGGCCGACATAGATGAGGTGAACTTAAATGTTAATTTCTGGCTTATTAGCCATCATCGGCCAGTCATACACAATCTAAAGGTTTGAAAGCCCAGAGATTTGATCCAGAAACCTCTGGTCATTGAGTTGAGTACTCTACCATTGCAGCTAGGGCTTGTTGCTTTTTCAGGTACGATCGTGTAACATGCATATCTTAACAGCTTTGTTTCCATAATCTAAATAGTGAGCACTGTCTACTGACTATACAAGCAAACTAGAGAAGTACGTTCAATGGTTAGAACATTGGATTACTATTCAACAGGTCGAGAGTTCGAGCTACAGCTACAGCTCGCTTTAGCTGGGCTTCCAGTTGTCTGCTTACCGCAGATGACCAATTCAGTCGCCCGCATCTTAATGGTAATGTGCTTCGGGCAGAGAAGACAATGTCAACGACCTGTGCAAAACCAGCATATCCAATGCTCCCAGCTATAGTGCTAATGTTCTTCGTTTCACCTACTACATTCGTCGGTTTTTTCACCTCTTAACTGATTTTATACGTTTTGTCGCATATAATCCGATAAAAACTTGTGTTAACATTTCAACATGAATTGCATGCAATGAAAGAATGACGGTTGCATCCAAAAATGTCCGCATGTGTGCCACCATGCCCTGGCTACATAATGCGTGTTAGCGCATAGAGATAAATGTAAGCAGCCGCACATGCCATACATGAGCTCACCTGTACAAGGCTGTACGATTTTTTAAACAGTTTGAGGCTCGGAGCCCCTTTGAGTGGAAATGCCAGTGAGACTAACGCCAGAAATAACCATTCAGCCTGACTCTCAATTCTTAAGAACGGCACTTACCTCCCTCCCATATAGACCCTATACCGACAACGAAACGGAATAATCCTGATAACGCACAGCCCTCCAGTCGTAGACCGTGGCAATCTGGAGACGTTGAAACCCACGCAGGATGTTGGCAGAGATGGGAGTTGATTTAAATTAAATCGTGTCGGTATTTCTGTCTTCACGACGGTCGCCTTTGTCAAGATCGTTCCGCGTGGCCGTTGGGGAGAAAGCAAAACAATAATTAGTCTAAAAGTATTTGAATATAAACCAGATCATAGTTTGTGTGTTTTTTCTATTGGTCCTGTAAAGACGGGGACGCACCACAGGCGTGTCCACAAGGGCGCGCGTTTTCGGGACGTTCGACGCATGGTTCATGTTCTTCTATCGATTTTCTTTATTTGTTGCCCCCCACCACTTCGAATAGCCTGCTATCCTCAGCGAAGTAGTCCAAGTGAACAACAGACCCAGAATTGAATGGAACTGCTTATTCACTCCGCACCTCCTTATGGTCATCCTATACCTTCTTCAGAAAGCACCTTAAGGAATTGTTCAACAGGAGGACCGTCTGAATCGTACGGCGGACAGGGGATGCCATCCATGGGTGGCTTTTTCGATAGGCGATTGAAGTGAACTCTAAATGCCTAGACATGCGGCCTGTTATATTAACAGATGAGGCACGTTGTGCCAGTTACCACCTTAGTAACGACAAACGGATCAACCCATACGGGATTAAATTTGGCAATAACTCCTACCAGAAATGCTTAATTGTGCATCCATAAAGCATCTCCCACTTAACAGGGGTCCCATGTGCTTGTGAGGACTCACTTCGAATAGGCAAGCATGTCAAAAGGCCCACTCCTTCTAACGCGTACGTCCACACTAAAGGCGGCCTCTGCAACAGCCAATCAACGATAAGCAATCGCTGGTCTCTCCCGCCGGCGAATAGGACGCATGCACGCCTGGTCGATGCAGTCTGCCCGGCCAATAACCTTCAAGGCAACCAGACAGTGCCCGTTCTCACTGCCGTTGGCGTGCCTGCTGCTTAAACGGCACGTGGACCAAGGCTGGCTCTCCTGCTGGTCGTAGGCTCGTCAAATAAAATCTCTGTTCATCTATTATCCGTTACTTTGTGTACACAATATACTCTTCCGACTACTCTGGCCTTCACCGACTTCTCTTCTCCACTCAGTAGCCGTGGTCTAAAGATAGCAGTTGCTGGGTTTAACTCACTTAACCCCCTTGCTATATGCTAATTGTTCGTAGAACGCTTTCTGGTGGCATTGCCCTTCTTGGAGTTGCAAGCGTGCTTACTCAGGGGCAACGCGCATGGTCTTACGTACTGGCGAGGCATACTTATCAATGTATTCAGCTTCATGAGATGAGGTGAGAACTAGGTGGTCCGGATGTTAAATCTCCCTTCCGCATCTTAGGAAGAAAGGCATATACTGCGTGGTGAAGTTTGCCGTGAATCGGGATGCCAAAAGGCCCGCTGTACAGGTAAGCGCGGGCGACTTTAGGATAACTGCCCACTTTTGCCCACTAGTGTTGTCGAGGGCATCTACCACACGACACATTTAGGAGGCCTGGATTTATTCAGCGGCACCATGAGGACCCACAGGGAGACGTCACCTTTGGGAGGTTGTGCTGTTACTTAGACGAGCGTCCGATTCTAGAGTACCAACAGGGATCAGACACTTGTATGGGTATATAGTGACCATCACCAGCCACTGTTGGAAGTCGTGCTCGCTTTGTGGGATATGATGTGGTCCTCTCGGATAATAGGCGATCTATCGTATCCCAACATGTATAAGCTAGTTGATAGGATAAGGCGTGAAGTAGGAATAAAATTTTGTGTATCCAATGGAAAGGAGAATAGATGGACAGAGGTTTTACTTGGACAGTTCACGAACAGCAGGAGAGCCAGCCGCGGTCCAAGTGCGGTTTTCAGCAGCAGCAGCGAGAACGGTCATTGTCTGGTTGCCTCAAAGGTTATTGGCCGGAAAGACTGCATCGAACAAGGCGTTCATGCGTCCTTTTCGCCACCGAGTGAGGCTAGCCTTTGCGGGACCTGATTTGCTGTTAAGAGGGGGCGTCTTAAGTGCAGAAGTACTCTTTAGCGGCAGCGAGCCTTTGGACATGCCCGCCTATGTGGAGCCACGTCAAGGTTACATTCGCGATGACAACCCGCAAATTGACCCCCTATGGCTCAATGTCCGGTGTGACCCACTGACACTTGAAGTCGAGTTCTTACCAATTACTATCAAGGATAGCTGAGACAAAAATAACTTTCGCTGGCCGCTCGGATTTATGCCACTAGCCCAGAATCCGTACACCCTCTCTACGCCGTAGAAATCGCTGTAGGTGTTATTGACGGCCCCACGCTCTCACGGTTGAATGCCTGCCAATTCAAATTAAACCTACTACTACTTATTTTTAAACCCGTCTGTACAGAATAATTTCGTTTAATTGATCCGAAATTCCCAGGAGTCCTCTCCTCTCCCAAGGAAGGCGATTTGGAAGATTACGGCCGTTAGCGTTAACCGTCTTAGCCATAACACCATTTCATAGGTCCATATAAACTGCGAAAGTTGTTTTGGACTATTTCGTGAGATGCTGGTCTGCATTAGATACACCTACTTACTAACCTTAACGGAACGGTTGCGATCATGCAGTTTATAGCCAGCCTCGATGCTCTCCGATTGCCCGTCTACATGCTTGGTGATCCATCACAAGATAACTGGACAGCGTCAGCTTTCCTCTCATGCAAACGACAGAGAATGAATACCGAAAGTCCAATAATCCCCTCCATGCCAAAATGTGTCAAATCAGGCTTTAAGCTTACCCCTAACCCCCCCCCCTACTTCTTAAGCACCTTCATTAACGTAAGGATGCCGGATCGAGAACAGTAGCACTGAACATGTGCCGTGAAAGACGAAAAACGTGCACAGCCAAATTTAACTGTCCATCACCTTTCAATACCATCGCAAACTGCACAGCCGACAAAACTAGATTCAAATTAACCCAATTGTGAAAAGACACACGATATTTGGCGGTATTTAAACCCGCATAGTACGGAAGGCCTTTACACGAAGACAATGCTCTACTAGTTGAGCTACACACGCACCGCCTAGCACCATATTCAGTTGAAGAGTCATTTTTGCGGTCATTAGTCAGTGCGACTGTCACACATAAAAATGACGTACTTGATAAACAAGCAAGTGAAATGTTTTTGTTACGTATTTTCAATGAACGCTAAACGCGTTTTTGTTAGACGACTAAATGCTCTCATTTCCTCCTGGTTTAAAGTTATAAAAGAGATCAACTAGATCAGAGTGGAACATATTCGTAACTGAAAAGAAGATTAAAACGCTGGAACAACACTTTTATTCGCCTGATGTTTAGATATCCATCGCGACATATTCATCAGAGATATGAGTAGAATGCCATAGAAGAACCGCATAAGATATGCACGTATGATAAATAAAGACAATTAAAGATAATTTCTCTCTCGTGTATTGATGGTTTGATTACCGGTAAGTGGACCCTCACTTGCTAAAATGTCATTTTGCGTGGTGGAATTATACATGAAATTTGCTCGCTCGTCTAGTTCCCAGATGTCAGCGTAAGACGACTTATTGCGCTGTGCATTCCGCAAGACGCGACTGGCTTTGACCAAATTGACCAGTAGCAACAAATATAGTTTGGGCAAACTGCTGAACCATGAAACAAGTAATTATCGACTCACCTGATTGTCATTTCTTTCTAGAATGCCGGCCTTATCGAATTTGAATGTGTGGATGTGCCCAGTCGAATGGATCTCATCTTGAGAATTGACATCATTTCAAGATAGTGCCGCCGCGTGTTTGGCAATTCGCGTCCTGGGAAGGCGGCCATTTTCACCGACTTAGCTGCTTTGCCTGCAACTTGTGCAGATTTTTTATATCGGGACACTGGGTCTTTTGGTTTAAGTATCTGAAGCCTTTTATTTGGTTCCCGCTTATGCGCCTCTCCAACTCCAAGGGGTGTGAGAAGGCGGCCAAAATTCTCGCAAGAGGTGACAATCATGTGAACCGAGAATTACTAGTCGTTTAATGGCCCCAAATTCATAAGCAAGTGCAATGACCTGCGCAATCCATATTCGGTACGGAGGCTCGATTTGGTCAAATGAAGCCAGCAGTTGGGGAACGCACAGGTCACCACATCGTCTTACGACAACATCGGAGACGCAGATGTCGGAGAATTCTTTATGCCCGGGTCCACCGCGTGTGATGAAATTGAAGCAATTCGGAACCTGCATACCGGTTAACAAGCTATCGGTGCACAATATGGCGATTATCGTTTATCATCTTTATGTGTGCAGTAATGACTGTGTCCAATATGTACAGCAAATACCTGTGCACATAGTACCGGTTTCTGCTATTGACTTCTGCTCATGTCTCTGATGAAGAGGTCACGGTGGATGTGTAGACGTCAGATGAATAATAGTGTCGTCCTAGCAATTGAATCTTATTCTCTTTAATTACTTCCTCGGACTCGCAGGCTTGCTTGCATTGGCAGATTCGCAACGCCAAAGCATACATTTATCAGGAGACCTACGTGGGTTTTGTCAGATTGATGTGACTTGAAATATAAATCCATTGTTGGGGCGGACGACACAGTACCTCTAAAAGTATACCTTATATCGGCAGCTTGTTCAGCCCGTCAACAAGCAGCACGTAGTAAGAGAAGCTCCATTAATAGTTGCTTACCAAAACTGCAGGATTTAGGTCCCATATTGACATTTCGGCACTAGCGCAGTTCGTGAAAGTGGTCGAAACTATATAAGTCAAAAAATCAAAGGCGCTGGCAATCTATAAAATACAAAATATAAAAACCTCTGGTGTTTTCATAAAGTTCTCGCGGACTCGTCCTTATAAGGAATGCATTTCAGATGGAAGGTAACTGGTCATATAAGCCTCTGCAGTGAACACTGGAGCGAATAAGGACTGTGTCTTCGCCAATACCCTCTTCATGCTCATGTTCCCTGACATGCTGACGGATGCCCAACGTGACGATCGCCCTGGAATCAACATCAACTAGAAATCACACTTAAGCGTAATGCGCCTCAAAATAAGTTACTCGTTGAAAGGTAGCAACCTCATATTTCCAAACGTTTTGCTCATGTTAAGACAAATGCATTAAATTACGTTCACTCAGTTGATATTTAGGCAGCGATCATAAAGAGTGCATTTCGGATAAAATACGATGATTTGTTCTGTATTAGTTTCGAAAAAAGTATGCAGAATCTTATTTTATGCAAAAACGTGACAGTGAGTCAACAGAATTGCAGCGGAAAAAAATGAATTTTGATATAACTTACATTTGCATTTTTATTTTTATTTACTTTGCACCTGTAATGGAATGTGATACAATATCGTAATTCCACATATTTTTAATGGATAAACTTCCAAAATACGCTTAACCATACTCGCACGCCTTTCAAGTAGGAATTTTGCGGAAGTGTATAAAAGGAACTCGATCCATGTCGGGAACCACATGCTAGCGCTCACGCCTTCGGGCTTATTTGAAAATTCGATCAATAATTTTCTCCGAGGCTTCTAGCCGGAACCATTCTCCGTATTCGTTATCATGACAGCGTTTGGTCGTCTCTTGCGTAGAGCATTACGCCCTATACATCGTATTTCTCTACGTAGACGTTTACGGCAGAGGACACACAGTGAGTTGAGCTGTATATTAAAAACTATTATCTTGTAACATCTTACCAAATTTTTGAATTTAGAACACTCTTAGGTAGCGTAAAATTAATATTGCTGAATTCCGATTTATTCGCGGTAGCTATATTACCTGTCGTCATTTGCGCACATTAGGAACTAAATCATCCCTGATATCCCAATCTCACAAATATGCACAAATCAAAGGCTTAAATAATTACATTTACCTAGGTTCTTCAGCGTGATTTTTTGTGTCTTTTTAACTGCAAAAGGGGCTTACGCACTGCTGGTTATATTTGAGAGAGAGTAAGGAATACAGCGTACTGTTGTGGCAGCACTGTCGTTCATTAATTAGGTGCCCAATCATAATGCCCCTGGTCAACTAACGATAGTTGTGCACTGCTGCTGCGCACAATGCTCATCTGTTTGGCTGTAAGGGATGGTGATTTGCTTTACCTATGCTCGTGGTTATAATTGAATGAGCCATGGACTTTGGATGATGGAAATATAAAACCTGCCATATTTGGGCGTCGTTTGGGAGGTTGATTGTAGATGTCTGATTATGGGCTTACCTGATGCTTACCATGTTGCCTAGCATCCGTAAGCGTGCGATTTAACCTTTAAGTTTTCTCCTTGAACTTAAAAGATAAGTGATTTCTTGAATACTACTACGTTGAGAATGGAGGCAACTATCTACATTAATTTATGCAGAAATCGGTTTAAGGAAATGCATGCTTTATACAATAACATATTTGATTTTCGATAAGCACAGAGAAGAAAGTACCTACGCTAAATTTGAGAATACAGGATAAGTGGCATAATAATTGCGTACTCTTCATGTTTCCTCGCAGTATGCTGTCCATAGCTTCACAACGCAAAGCTTAGTACAGTTGCCGTTAGATATAAAGTTTGTTTTCAGCTGGTACGCCAGGAATCGTTTACAACTGTATGTAAGGCAGAAAATGGACGGCAAATATTGATTATGTGGTAGAGATTCGTAGTGCGACCACGTAAGGAAAAGTATTAATAATATATAAAACTACATTTTCATTTTCAGTTGGCAGATTATCCTCCTTCCAAAACTGTTTTTGAATGTGTTAGACAGTAGAATTTGTCTTTAAGAGTTTTCTTGGTCTACAGACCTGAGTTTCCACTGACTTCTCACCTGCGTTTTTAGTTCCGTTAAACAATCACAAACGACTTAAATTATTTTCTATTGTGCACTTAGCCCGCATAAACCACACATCAATCAAGCAATCTACCTTTAACCATGCATTTCAAAAAACATGTAGGCTGCTAGAGTTTTGAAACTATATGCATAACCAGTATCACGCTCTGCCTGCTGAATATATTTCTGATATTCCGCCAGTTTTTAAATTGTGTCACTATGCAGTTTTGCCTTTTTGTGAAATAGCTGGAGTAATGCAGGATGAAAAATAGGTCAAATAAAATATCAGTCAAGTGAGAATCCACAGGCATGAGCTAGATTTTATTTTACTGTTCAGAAGGCCCTCGCATACCTGCGATTTTTACAATGATCCAGCATTTCTTATTCCTTTGTAGGTCCCTGTTACGGTACATTTATGCCCCTAGTAGAGGGTGAGGGTATAGGTGAAGAGCTTCAACCAATTTTACTCAATACATGTCAGTTTGTAGAAGTTACTGGTACAGGTGAGTAGTGTAATTGATTTTGTTTTATAACTCCCCGTTATTCATTCTTAATCACTAACAGAACGCAGACGCACGCCATAGGATATTTGCACAAATATCTGAACCTTAGAGGGATAATATGGACCATTAATTAAGAAAACGGACTGCTGGCACATTTGCATTACATTTTGATCTTTTTGAATCCAACGGCCTCGTTAGACGCACTGTCTATTGCCCAGTTAAGTGGTCGACGTTTAGTGAAGTAAACCACACGGCCATCGAAAAGGCTCGAAATCGGTGCTGATATGCCTATAAACGGACTGTTAAAAGCCCTGTCGACGGTCCAGCTTATAACATAGTCAATGATGCTCCATGCTCAGTCGCTGACGAAATGCCAGGATGTGGGCGCTTATACGCTTCCTTGCGGCTTGATAGCTGCAAACTGGAATAAGATGCACTATTCTGTCGTTCCCAATCACCTTGAGCCACCCTATTGATCTATACTAATCAAAGGCGCAGTATGGCTTTGGTGCTTTAAATCCGCCATGACCTGAGGTTATGATTCGCCATCAACGAGTGCAACACAAGTTGTGCTGGTTATAACAGATTGCTCACCCGTTATAATAATTCGAACACGCATACGCATTATGGTATTTGTGGACGGAAGATAACATATCCGTTTGTGAATCTGCGTGAGTATTCAGACTGGTAGCAAATCGGCGCTAACCCGATGCGTTAAAAGCTGTGGTTTAAGTGGTTGATTCAGACTGCGTGGGCAGTCCAATGTGTGTCTTGTTTTGTGACGTAGCTGACTGGCAAGAGGATGGAGGGTCAGACTGCAATGACTCCTTCTTTATCTAGCCGTTATATAACCAATGTACGAGTGGGACCCTGGCCAGGTATTGTTGTGTCGTCCATTGAAGTGGTGAACTATATAACACCCGATGCCAATTTCGTGATTATTGATTATTTCTTAACACCGGGTACAGGCGACGGAAAAAGATTGGGTAAGGTAGATGCCCCGCAGGTCTACTCTCATTAAAATCTAGCGTATATTTCCCCTTTCTGCCCCACCAATTTTAGAGCATGCGGTGGAGATCTAATAAATCAATGCTTCAACATTAATTCTATACTGTCTGGTCGGGAACCTGGTAAGCTAGCTACGAGCAAAAAACGGTCGTAATCTAGGGTATGGTCAGATAATTTAGGCTAATCAGTCTCCCTTGCATGGATGAATTGTGCACGCAGATGCGAGACCAATTCTCACTTAACACATTAACATTATGAAATTGGTGGCATGTCAGTATACTGTTGGCTGTTGCTGAATTATCTTTATGTCCCCAGGATGCTTCACTTATAAGCATTGAAAGTAATTGCATCTTCTGTCCAGTTTCTCAAGAAAATAATAAACCAACTTTTTGTTGCTTCAATGGGGTTTTATGTTTCGATTCGACAGATAGCAAAGATGCTACAACGCTTAACTGTATTAAACAAGCAAAAGTGCATGCAGCAGAAAAGTACTGCAGTATATCCCAAGGAAGGGAAAAGCCTACTGAGCCACAATATGTATACGTCCAAACAACCATAAAAGTTATGGACGCTTACATTAGTAAGGGTAAGTTTGCACTATTCTTTTCTGCATATGCGAAATCAACATATCAAATTTCATTTTTAGAATCCCATTTACTCTTAATTTACTAAGGACGTAGGTACAATTTCAGATTTTACAGAAACCAGACACTTCTTCGTCTCGTTATTCCATAGATTGTGCAGTCCTTTTAACACAATTTATTTTGCAGTTCATTTGAATGTGATTGGCTTAAATGTTTTAACCACAACGGGCTACGCCATAGCATGACATAAATAACTAAACTGGAAACATTAGTATAATACAATTGAAAAAAAAATCGATGATAAATTAAAAATTAAAAAATAAAACTAGACTAAAAAAGAAAATTTAGTAAACTCAACAAAAAATAAACCAAACAATAAAAATAAATGACAGGCAAAACAATTAAGCACTTAACAAAACTAAATACCAAAGAGCATCCAAATAAGTATTCGTTATGTTATAAAAAACTACGATGTTGCCCATATGGGAACCTCACTTCACCATATTTCGCAGCTTGATAAAAGCAAGAGAGATTTAGCGTATTGTGTCTTTTAAGTTATTTCTGCAGAGAACTTTAAAAATTCTGCATCGATTTTGATACCCTATTCATTCAGTTGAACAGAACTATTACTTCCCCGTTAGGATGTACCCAACTGTCATAATCTAAAGGAGATGCTACCTTGCCATTAGAAACTTTATTACATTTGGAAATATCTGCGCAACCTGCATGACATTAGGCCTGCTGAATATGCTTCCGG